>JARKIE010000499.1:0-55360 GCA_029378255.1 Mycena rosella
ACACCCAGCTCATGTTGACCTGCTGGAGATGCTGGGCATGTTTTTGAGAGAGAAATATCGGAGGTCCGGGGATATCCAGGATCTTGATGCGGCAGTGCAGAGCAATCAAGCTGCCGTAGCAAAGACATTGGAAGGAGACCCAGATCTTGCAGGACGTCTACAGAGCTTGGCCATTTCGTTGACGGACCGATATCGAAGACTGGGCGATCTCCAAGATCTAGAACATGCACTAAGGAACGATCAAGAAGCTGTGAATCTGACTTCCCAAGGAGATCCTGATCTTCCTGGACGTTACCACAGTCTGGCAGTGAGCTTAAGCGATAAATACCAGGCATTGGGAGACCTGAAGGATCTTGAAAATGCACTCAAAAATGATCAAACAGCGCTGGCACTCTTACCGCAATCCCATCCTTCTTCTTCCCAGTTTCTACAGAGCCTGGGCACCTCGTTTGGACTGCGATATCAACGACTCAATGACGCCCGGGATCTAGACACAGCACTGGAACGATTTCATGCAGCTGTAGCCCAGACATCTCAAGGGAACCCAGATCTTCCCGGCCATCTGCACAGCTTGGCAATCGGGTTGAAGGACAGATACAAAAGATTGGGTGACATTGCAGACCTCCAGGCTGCATTGGAAAACTGTAGAATTGTGATTGAATTGACGCCGAAAGAAGACCCGGCCCTTCCCAGCCGCCTAGATGCCTTGGCCATGTGCCTCATGGAAAGATATGAGAATTTGGGTGACTTCAAGGACCTCGAGGCCGGGCTGACATGTAGTCAATCCGCAGTGGCACAGACTGCCAAAGGCAACATATATCTTGCACGGTATTTGCAGACATTAGCAATATGGTTGAGAATCCGTTACCAGAGATTGATGGAACCACAAGATCTTGAGGCTGCATTACAACATAATCAAACAGTGATAGCAATTACACCAGAGGGACACCCCGACTTGTCTCGGAGGCTCGAGAGTTTGGCAAGGTGCTTCAGAATGCAATACCTCATATCTGGGAACTTAAAGAATCTTGAGGGCGCACTACAAACCAGGAGAAAACTCGTGCAATGTACACCAATAGACCATCCAGATCTTCCAGGAAACCTGCAAAGCTTGTCTGTGTCCCTTACCGATCGATATCAGAGATATGGTGACCTAAAAGATCTTGAGGATGCTCTTGAGAATGATCAAAAAACAGTACATCTCACGCCGGAGGGTCATCCGGACCTCCCTGGGTATTTGCAAAGCTTAGCAATCTCTTTCACAGTTCGATATCGGAGATTGAAGAAGTTGAGCGACCTTGAGGCTGCAATACAGAACAACGAAGTGGCTGTTGCTCAAACACCGAATTCCCATCCTCATCTCCACCTCTATTATCTACCGATATAAAAGATCAAACAGTGTAGATGATCTTGAGGCTGCAATAAAGCACTTTCAAAAAGCTGTGGATCTCACGGAGAATGGGCACCCAGATCTGCCTCAACAGCTCCAGAGTCTAGCTGCAGCATTCGCATACAGATATAACCGATTAGGAAATGTGGAAGATCTGGAAGCAGCATTACAGAATGATAAAGCTGCGATGGATCTGATCCCTGAAGGCCATCCTAATCTATCACGGTGTCTGCAAAACCTAGCAATGTCCTTCACGAACAAATATGACAGACTGAATGACGTGAAAGACCTTGAGGCTGCATTCGAGAGTTACAGTGCTTCTCTTGGATGGCAGCCTTAAGATGGGCAGCCTTGGCTAAATTACATAAACCAACCGATTGCTTGAAAGCCTATCCAGCGGCCTTTGAGCTTTTGGCCCAGATTTTGTGGATCGGCAATTCGCTGGCTGTCCGTCAAGATGCTATGCGCAGAATCGATATCACAGAAGCAATGTCTATAGCAATTTCTGCCTGTGTTGAGCTCTCTGAGCTGCAACTTGCAGTAGTTCTGCTAGAACAAGGGTTGGCAACCATGTTTCAACAGCTCCTTCAACTGAGGACCACAATGGATATCCTTCCCCACGCAGAGGCAGAAAAGTTACAGCTTCTGTCTGCTCAGCTTTATAGTGGAACTTCAGATGATCCTAAAAGGCTTGCTGCTGAAAGAAATGAGTTATTGGAAAAAATCAGAGAGCACCCTGGACTTGAAAATTTCCTCCGGGCCAAGCCATTCAAGGAACTCTGCCAAGCAGCAGTACATGGTCCTGTGATTATTCTCAACTCTCACTCAGACCATTGTGATGGCATCATTATCCTCGACACAGTATCTTCTCCTGTTCGGGTTTTACTTCCAGCTGTTACAATACAGGCCCTGGAACAGCACAAAAGGATACTGAAGGAGGTGATTCACGGGCGGAATATAAGAGGCTGTGAAGTGGAGGGTGTTCGACTTTATGGAGGGCAGGAACCATCCAAATTCAACTTTGAAACTCTGTTGGCTTGGATCCAGTCTAGTATCATTGAACCATTGCATCAGACCTTAAAATCGGTAAGCTGTAACATTCTATCAACAGATAGTGTTCTCAGGATCTTATTATTTTTTTAGCATGGCATTGTTGAAGGTCGATTATGGTGGTGTCCAACTGGTCACTTTTCAGGACTGCCATTACATGCTGCCGACTTATCGGACAAATTCATCTACTCCTATACGTCAACTTTGGGTGCCCTCCTAGAGGCCAACTCGAGGAAGCATCGTATTCGCTCACCGGCCCTCGGCATAGTTGGAGTTACTCACACTGGTCCAGAGAGAAATCAAGCACTTCCTGGAGTTGAGCAGGAAATAAAAAAGATTACTTCCATTGTTGGACAAAATAATGTCCAGACCCTTCTAGGAGAGCAAGCCACTGTAGAATCTGTGAAACTCCAGCTTGAAAATTATGCTTGGGTTCATCTTGCTTGTCATGCCAAGCAAAATTACATGGATCCTCCCAAAAGCCACCTTCAACTGTATGGGGGTAAACTCGAATTGGAGACCATTCTTCAGAAGCCTCTGCCGAATGCCGAGTTTATTTTTCTTGCAGCCTGCCAGACGGCTCAAGGAGATTCAACATTAGTAAATGAATCTTTCCACTTCGGTGGAGGATTCATTGCCGCAGGATTCCAAGGTGCAGTTGGAACAATGTGGTCTATGCTTGACCAGGATGGGCCAGTGATTGCTGACATGGTGTACTCACACTTGTTCGCTAATGGAGGAAGACCATATGTCAGAGATGCAGCCAAGGGTCTTCAGCTGGCGGTGAGAAAGCTACGGGACCAGGGCGTGCCACCGGTACGCTGGGTCCCATTTATTCACATTGGAATTTGATTTTGTAGTAAAACATTTTGTACAAGCCATAAGTTATGTTAGTGACTGGTTGCGGTTATACTTCACAATGTCGAAATTCACCCACAGTCCAGAGGTTGATGGCTGTGTGTTCGAAAGTCCCGAAACCGTTCAAATCTCCTTGACAGATATCCTCTTCCGGCGTTCCTCCGGCCATTTCCTCCCACACGCACGGAAAATGTAATCAATTTCATATATATGAGTGCACAATCCGTCATTGCCCACCGTTCGGTATGTCGGGTATGCATATGTAATGCGCAGTCCCCCTCCCCTCCCCAACCCCGATTCCGAAATCCCGAAATTCCCCATCGTAAATCTCCCACTTCATAAAAATTAAACCTGTACTTTTTAAACTCCGCACTCGGCACGCACCTTCTGAGAACTGCCCTAAACCGACCCTAAACTTATGGTAAAACTTCGGACAGAGGGAGATAGACCGCAAAGCGGTCGCCGACCACTTGTATTGTTTTAAAGGTAAGCGAGGTTTATCGAAGGTGCGATATCAATCACAATCCGATGCTAATTGGAACGGGTGCACGGCCTACTCTCCACCTATGTCTAGAGATGTCATGTGGGCTGCATAGGTAACCGAACCCTGGCTCAGTTTAAGAGCACGCTTGTAGAGATTCAAAAGGATCACCCTCTCGGCGCGACTGGTGTCCATTTTCTCTGGCTTCCTTTTCCGCAATAAGGGTCTCCAGTGACACAAGTCGCCGCTGTAATTTCCTCGTATGATAAATATGCGACCGAATTACAAACACATTGTGCCGGCGTAGAAATATTTACTTTGTGTATCAATTAGATGTATTGTTTATCACAATACATGAATGAGTGAGGAATTCAATCAGCTCTTGTAAAAGCAGGTGAGGATCGATTGGCTTCCCAACAAATGGCTGAACTCGGCTAATGTGCGGGACTGGTGTAGAACTCGGCAGATATGAAGAGGAAGGATGAGTTTCTGTAGAAACTACCTGTATGTTGACAGAGGCTGTAAACACTAAGAGAGTCAGTAAAATTGGTGGGCTTGCTTCGGAGATTTGAGGCAAAAGGTCCACAGGGACCAGAGGATGAGGTTCAGCATCAAGGAGGCCTTGTTAAGAGGAGTTTTGGAGTGACAGATCACAGTTCAGAGAGGCAGATAATTTGGCAACACTGGTCTGTATTTCCTAGTGCAAAATACTGGGGTGAAAAGTGTGACCTGTTTCTCTACTTTCTAAGAGCCTTTTAAATAAATTAAAAATGATTGGAATGATGAGATCGTAGGGAGATTTGATATAAGGGGAGATGAAACTGATTGAAAAAGTTACAGGACATATGTAAAAAAAGCAATAAGACCAGGATGAAACATGGGGTATATTGGAAATTCAGCAATCCTAGGAGCTTTGCTTAATCATGGGGTGTTGAGACGTTAATCCGGGATTAAAGTTCTTGAGGGCGTGCCACCAAATCTTCCCCGAATCGCTGTCTGTGGATGGGGTTCAGACAGTGCTCGTTGAAGGCCATATGCATGGCCTGAATTCTCCGGAATTTTGACCCATGGGTAAAATTAATCCATCTCGAAAACAAAAATGCTTCTCACATGGTACGACTCAAGCCCGAATTAAATGGACGAGGTCTGCAACAGAGCGGTTGCCTGCGATGCCCCGTGTGCTACCAAGTCTCAGTTTAGTATTCCACTTTCTGGATTCGTGCGGGTGGAAGTGAGATGCGGGTGAGGTGTGTCCATGCGGAATGAGTGAGGTAGCAGACGTCTAGTACGCAAGGAGAGCCCTTGTTTGATGTGTATCGTTCCGGATGCTGAATTGGAAGAGCACCTGGATCTTCTGCAACTGCACCGGACCGAGCGGCATAAATGATACGGCATGCGCGCGAAGTGGATCTATAGGTTAGTCGAGGCAAAGCAGAAGCAGAAACACCGATCGTCACAGAAATCTGGTAGGCGAGACGGCGTGCAACCAGAAGATACTCCGTTGTTTCGTCCTCGCAGATCAGGGCAGACAGAATTGAAACCAGGAGAGCAGCCGAAGGAGGAGAGTTGGTGACGGTAGGAACAATATTCAGCGGGGCCCGCAGCAGCGTTTTCGTATGGACGGAATGTTGGTGCAGATCACGACTTGATACCGAGAAATCGTGGTGCGGAGGGTGGCAAAGGACGAATCCTACGGCCCGCACCGGATTTGCCGAGCCGAACAGGCGGGGCATTGCAGAAATCCGCATGCCAATACGCACCCCAGATGTGCTCCGAGCTTCTATATGATTTCCAGTCTCCTCTGGAGGGGGCATTTCTTTTTTCTTTGTTTTTTTTTGGAGCGTTTGGGATAATGAGTTTTGGTCTGCAGAAGCATTCCAAAGTCATCCACTGGGTCTACTAGAAATTCTAGTTAATGCCGGGGAGGTTGTCCAGGGAGAAAATGCCATTACACACAAGTACCATAGTGTGGGACTCCAGCCTTCGTAAAGTTATCCTATCCGAGTTCTTGAATCATTCAATCTCAACAGCTGTATACCCACTAAAACCCCCACTGTGTATGTCCAGTCATCCTGCAGCGAGTCTCTGGAGGGGGCATTTCACTCCTGGACAAAGCTTGGCGCGGATATTCGAACCGCATACGGAGACCACGCATCTCCACCGCATGGCATTCGCCTTCGGGCGGCATCGCGGCGTGAATTCTTGAGGAAGCGGACGAGTGAACGGAGGGGAAAAGGTAGGTGCGTGGAAACGGCATGTAGGACGTTGTTGATGGGAAGCGGAGGACCAGATACAGGCGATGCGGGAGTAATGCCGTGCAGGAAGCAGGGAAGGCGCGCCTTGTCTGGGGAAGGAAGTGGGGAAAGCACCGGGCAAAGCAAGCACCGTCCATTGCGCTACGGAGGCCTCCAGGCCAGTTGAGCACGGCGGCGGCGTGCGGGTCGGCACTGGAGCAGGTACTGTGAACGGTAGTCGGCGACCAGCGCTGAAACGCTAAGCACTGAAGGAGGACGTGTCCGGAGCTCCTCGAGCGCCTGTTTCCAGGTAAAAAACCGTAGGGCCGCGCACTTTCGAAAGAGAAAACGAGCGTGGATGACCGGGCCCGGCGGGCCGCACAGGCCGCAATCCCTTTGATAGACTGACTTGGGGGTGAAGGCCACGGCCCGGCCCAGCAAACTCGCACATATAGTCCCTCTTTTTTTTTTTTTTCTCGGGGCTTTTTACATCTTGGTCATTTATTTTGTATAATCCGGACGCTTGGTGATGGAGGTGGGCACGGGCCGTTGTTGTGGTCATCTGTTTATTGATGTTACGCTCACAGTACCCACCGTTAAATTCGGCCCTCCGCATGCCGACACGTTTGCCATTCTGAGTAGACAGAAAGTAATATTATATGCCGGGCTACACAATGTTGGTAGGAAATTTGGTAATTCAGATTTTCGGTTGTAGATGACCTGTCTTGCTCCCTGAAATTTTCACCCCGCCGGAATCCCCACCAACATTGTGTAGCGATGCAGAAATAAAAATATTCGGCCACCGGCGATCAGTGGTGCGATGCCGGGAACTGTTGGAAAATGCGCTACAAGTCTGGCCGCCGTCACGGTGACCGAACACGTGACATATCAGTGACTCCGCCGTTCCTCGACGTGCCAAAGCTTTCTGGGCAATCTTTGGGCAATCAGGGACATCAGTCTAGCTATTAGATGTTAATTGACCAAGATTTTGGCAGGAGAGAAGCGTGGTATGGTATTAGTATGAGAAAGTCAAAAGTCGAGGCTCGGCGCGATATGATGGGGCTGTGCACTTCTTTGATGGGCCATCAACCCAATCGCCCGTGCCCACCTCCACCAAGTTGGTGTATTCAGGCATATTGTGGCGCATACAGCAATCCGACAAACAACACGTGATCTATACGCGCATATTAAAAGTCCTAACATATGCAAATAACCATCGAAAAAAAGAAGACGCCTCAAGAGATTCGAACACAGCCGACGATTTGAACCAATTACAAATCACAAACACAGCCACTAATACTTCACAGAATATGAAGCAGATTTAAAGGACAGCCACTATTTTACATTCAACATAGCCACTATTTTATATAGCACAGCCACTATTTTGCATTGCAATCTTAAATTGGGACATTTTTAACCACACCTGAAAAACCTAGTCTCCCGTAGTCAGACCCTAAATACAAGTTTTTTTTTTTAGAGGAAGTGGAAAAAAAACTTGATTATGGTCTGATTGTAGTCGCGCATCCCAAACCGGAGGTCGACGTTTGGCAACTTCCGTGCTGGATTAGGAAAATGTTTCCTGATTGAGAGGATGGTCCGAGGCCCCGTGACTTGTCCATCATTTTCTCGAAGCGGAGGCCTTCACCACCTTCGCGCGTTTCTTGTGCGTTTCCCTATGGATTCGGCCGGATCCACGTCGCAATGGGTCGGACAATTCACATCCCACCGCCGGAACTCATCCATCTCGTCCGCGATGAGCGGGATGATGATGTACACCCCGGCAGGACAATCTTTGGCGGATGTGCCTCCCACCACCCCCACATACACTGGATTTTCAGCTAGCACTCAACCCACACCCTTCACCTTTGTAACGTCCCGTCGTTATCACCACCGTATACTTAGTAACCCGTTAAGGGTTACGTTCTGATCGGACAATTATCTAATCTATTATTACACCTTTGGTGGTGTTGTCCATCAGTGGACTAGTAATTACTATATAGTTAATAGATACAGTAGTAAATAAGGGATTTACCCTTTACCTTGTACCTTACACTACCGTGTCAATACATCTCCTCAGGAGACGTGCTGATTTACCTTGTGTGAACAACAAGAGATAGGATCAAATCCTAACACTTTTTAAATCACACGTACTACGTGTTGACGAAACTGTTGTCGTCAACGACACCAGAAAAAATGTTGAACAGTTAAAAAGTACTGACATGCCCTCAGGAAAAAACCGTAAAAAAGCGAAGCGCAATCAAGCGCTGCTCGCTCACGCAGGCGAGATCACTGACAACTATCAAGAGCCGTCGGGATCGACGGGAGATCCGTCACGATCGAGGATCAATGATTTTGGAGATAATCTCTCCAATCGTGCCGGCAATGCCAGCGATAATCAACTGGCAGTGCCAGGCAATCACAGAGACTTGCCGTCACCGGCACCAGCGGGACAGATCTCCCACGATGACTTTGCATCCACTTTATCAGCGATCTCACCATCGCAAAGTGGTGTAGAGACCACCGGTATTACTGGCGGAAACGCCGAGCATGTTGGGCGTATAGCGCCCTCGGATAGCGTTCGCGCCAGCGGACGAGACAACTCACGAGTGGTAAGTGGAGTAGCTGTAAAGGCTAAGAAAAAAAGACCCACAGCCTACGGTGGAAGCGGTCACCGACGATGAAGACATCGCACCGTCGAGACAGTCATCAGTGCCTTCGAAGGCAACAAGTCGGCGTAGCGGAAGCTCGCCGGAGTTCGTCCACTCAGTAATACCACCATCGCCTCAATTGAGTAATAAGAGTCGTACGGTGTCTACAAGAAGTAGTGAGAGTTCGCGTATGCCCCCGAGCTCATCTCCATATCCGGTGAGTCCGCCCTGCAATAACGCTAATGAAAGCGAAAAAACAGATGAACAAGCGCGTCAGCAACGACGCAAAGGAAAACAGCGGCGCAATCGCGCTGATTCTATCGAATCCGCAGAAATGTGTATAGCGGCTGCCCGTAGCCTGGCCGAAAGACCAAAGGCATCAGACGCGGAATCAAACCCGCGCCCCAATAACTGGGATGATATAAATCTATGCCTTGCAGCGGATGCACTCGCTCGCGAACGCGGCAAGAACGAGTCCAACTCTGTCTATCAGAGACGTGTGGCCGCGTGGAAGCGCAATGAACGGCAATTGCGCGTTGGACGCGAAGCAGACGACCTCGCGCTCGCAGAAGAATTGCAAGTACGCGAGGTAATGGAGAGCGAGGACTTCGCTCTGGCCACTGCAATCGAGGCCAAGCAACGCAGCGATGCGCGCCAAGCTCGGTTACAAGCTGCGGCTGCACAGCACGCTATAGACCGAGAAGAGGAGGAAGCCGCAAGGCTTGAAATGGAGGCCGCTGCAAAACGCGCTCTAACAGATAAGAGGAGAGAAATCCTCAATGATTATCTGCACGAGAAACACGTGTCGGCGGCCGCGCGATCGGATGCGCAAAGTACCCAGGGTGAGTCGGTATCGCGATCAGCGAAAGTACGGCCACTGCTGGCCCCGAAGGGAGTTAATCCCCAGAGCGGTCACGTTGGAGAATCAGCACAGACGACCCACGCGTTCAATGACCGCGTAATTCTCCAGCGAATGCGCTATCAGGAGATACTGAAGGGCGAGACGCCCTTGGCACCTGACCAGAATATCTCCTGGGACAATGCGGGGAAACCATATGAGACTGGACCAGCCCCTAGTCGGGGAAGCTCAGTGGGAGTTGGACAAAAGTCCACCTCTCCACTCGGGGACAGCCCCACGGCCGAATCGTCGCGTCGCGATACGCGCGCACCAACAGTGACAGCTCACGCTGGACCGTCGAAGGCATCAAATGGCCGCGAACGGGTGGACAACGACCGAAGCCATTCGACGAAGCAGGAACGCGATAGCGGGTTTTATGGGCACGCGGGGACAACACCCCCTGAGATCCCTCCGGCCTCCCCAAAGGCAGAGAGCGGGAAACCGCCCTCGTCCTCGGGATCATCGAGCAGTAGCAGCACAAGCAAATCGAGTGATCGATCATCTGGTACCTCGTACCATAACTCGTCGATTAACAGCGACTCCGATCCGACGTACCAGCCGGAGGATAACTATTCACGGTCGGAAAGGACCGATAGTGCGTGGGACGAGTCGCCTTCGGTAACAATATCCGAAGTAACGGCAAAAACGCAGTCGCAGAATTCTGACGGAAGAAAAACGCGGAGTGGTACACATTACGCGGCAGCGGGTGGTAATCCCGGAGGCGACTCATCGTCGTCTGAGAGTACACGAAGCTCCCACAAAGGAGACGCGTTCACACCGCGCTGTAACCCTCACGAAAGTGAGCGATCGCGCAAGCATAGACATCGGCGAAATTCATGCCGCAACCATCATTCAAGCGCACCGAAAGCGGAGAAACTCCACCTGTTTGAAGCAGGAGACCCCGTTATGGCGGGTGTGCCGCTCAAACAGCAGCGTAAATGGAAGCGTTCGCTGCACGCACCATTCAAGTTAATGCATGACGAAGTACTAGGGAAAGCCTGCCCGGCGGACCCTATATTCGATGAAAATCGACAAGTGCGGCTGCCACTACCCGAGAAATATTCGGGCACAAAAGACATCAAGGTCTTCGAGTATCACATCACAAGCATGTTCAGGTGGCTTAAGCTGCTGGGACTGGGTGGTAAGCAGTCGTCTGAACGAAGACATGAGATTCACTCATATTACCTCAGCGGTGCCGCTAAGGAATGGTACGAAACTAACGTCGCCGGGATTGGGCGCTAGAAGCGCAAATGGACTCACATTGAGGTGGTCCTCGGTCTATACGACCGATTTATTGATACCTTGGCAGTGCAGAATGCTACAGAGGCGTTCTGGGCCACGAAATATTCCCCAGACATGGGTATTGCCGCGTTTTATCATGAACTAATGAACAACGCCGGCCGTATGGTCAAACGACCTGATTCGTACACGTTCAAGGATCAATTCATGTCGCGAATGCCTAAACGCATGGTCGAGGAGCTGGTGCGCCGTAACGTGACGGCGGAGTACTGCTCTATCAAGCAGATTCTCGAATGCGCAGTAAATTGGGAGTGGCAAGAGGGTGTAATGGCCCAATATGCGACCACGCGGTCGAATAACGGCGGGGACTCGCGTCTTAAGCCTAATGAGAGCTAATGAGGCGCGAGATGCGCCGACACTAGCGGGCGCGCAACGCGACGAGCTTAAGCACAAGCTATATTGTCTTGTTAAACGAAATAATATTATGAAGGATGCAAGGCCTTATTACATCCAAGACCGACAGGTCGTGATGGGGGAGGAAATGGGGGAGCGATCCCGCCAAGACCTCCGCGTCCATACCCAAATCAGCCAGCTCCCGCTAAACCGGGTATTAAATGCTACCGATGCGGGGGACCGCATTATCTGGCGCATCCTCACGGGCATTCCGCATGTGTTCATGCGTCTCCTCGCAGTGTCCTGCCAGCACCTCGATTATCGGCTTATCAGCCTTCTCTTCCGGCTCCGACATATCGTTCACCAGTGTTCGGGCTGCGAACATTTGTCCCTTTAGCGGGGCGTGCTCGGGCTGCTTGCAGTCCTTGAGAAGGGCCGGATGCGGCTTACGACTCCGAAGGTGAGTATACGATGGAGGAACACAGCGACTATTCGTGGCATGAAGATGACAAACACTGCGGTCACGCGCATGAGTATGATGAATGGTTGACAGACCAAGACCTACCGGAACAGTCGGACTCGGAAGACGGGTCAGACGCTGAAGGGGAGATAATCAGAGAGGGCGCTAACGCGCAAGAAGACGAGTGGTTCGACATGCCGGACCTCCAGGAGCAACCAGACTCGGAATCAGAGTCGGACGCCGACACGGAGCGGGATGACATCCCATCACTTCACGAGACGGACGATGAGTCCGATATGGAAGAAGAACGAGGCGCTACCGCGCAAGAAGGCTATAAAAGCCATAAACTCGAGTCCAATGCTGATCCGCGACGCGGAAATGATGAACAATCGACAGTGACGCCGATGGCAGTGAGGACTGAACCCTCGCTGTTTAGCGTCTGCGACGATTGGTCGGAGGATGAGTTTGTGAGCGAGCGAGAGCTCAATAAACTGTCACGTCGACTGGCTGACCATATTGTTTGGCAGCAAGACACCGTAGAGGTGGAGGAGTTTTTATTCGTGACTGGCGAATCAACTTCTCTCTCACAGAGAAGTACCCTACCTGGAAACGGAATGTTTGTATGCGGCGATCGAAACAACCGCAGCCTCGACCCGCACGGACAAAAGCGGAGAATTTCTGCCTCACGGCATATGTTACAATTAATGGGCAGAAAGCGTTCACGTTATTCGACTCCGGGTGTACCACGGAAGCATGTAGTCCCGATTTTGCGCGGGTTGCAGGGATTAAAGTATTCCCGATTCAAACAGCGGTAACGCTGCAGTTAGGAACGGCTGGAAGTCGATCGAAAATAAACCATGGCACGATCGCTAAGGTGGAGTACGACTCTACCAGTTGTGATGAATATCTCGATATTGTGAACTTTGACAGGTTCGACGCCATCATTGGCAGAAATTCATGTGTAAGCATGGGCTCTCACTGGACTTCGAGTTCAATACAGTTTGTGTGCGCGGGCAGCCAGCCGACACGCTTACCGAAAAGGAGGAATCCTCTGAGGTTGAGCGCCGTAATGCGGCGCGAAGAGTGTCGCACGCGGACTGACTGGCGGCTGCGGGGCCGCGCGCACCCGCAACCCCGGCGCAAAAAGGTACGGTGCTGGAGAAGCCCTTAACAGGGAAGTATCAGGGCGGCAACCCGTCTGAGTGGGCTCAAAACATGGAGCGACCTCCATTGCAGGAATATCCAGTCAAACTGGAAGAAATCGGCGAGATTACCCCTGAAGATGGCGGCAAACATGCTGAAATATTACAGGAGTTCTCGCAAGCTCAGTTTCCAAGTCGGTATCCCGACGTTCCCAATAAATTCAGAGTAGAAATACTCTCTCAGCGGGCTGTAAAGCCAGAACGGACAGTAAAGTTGCAACTGCCGAAAGGCGTTACAACTAAACTAACCGAAATCTTCACTCGGGCAGCAGAAAATGCATGTCACGGAGTTGAAGGAAGGGGATGAAAGGCTAGAAACGGGTGCGTATGGTGAAACTTTTAGGATAAAAGGTCCAGCCAAACTAAACCAATTTCGGGTCTTTTAGTTGTTGTTCGGGATTCGCGTGGCAGGAGACCACGATGCGAAGATGGGAGTGGAGTTGTTGTGGAGTAGTAGTTCTTGAAGTATTCGAACAAGTCTGCAAAAATCCCTAATTGTGTTCCGTTTCGTTCCCGTTAATTCCCGTAAGTCCCGTATGTTCCGTTCTGTTAATTTCCGTGTGTGTCAAGCGAGTGCCAGCGAATTTGTGAGTGAATTTGCCCGGGGGCTAGTGTGTCCTGTCTACTACATTTTGTGCCCTTTTATACCCTAACTGTTTGTAGGCCAAAACAATATGCCACACCTGCAAACTGGGCAGCCGTTACCTCAGCGCCGCAATGCTTCAATCCTCTCTGCAACGCAGACTCGTATCTTGGCAATAATCGCGTTTTTCCACCGTTCCCATGGATTTGACACTTCCTGGGGCAGTCCTGTGGCAACCCCAAGCTCGCCATCGCGTATACCTCCCTACGGTCGCCTTGGTTCACCTTCAGACGCGTCAAGACGCGTCGACTTGGCTAGGTTGACACTCGTTTGATCTGTTTCGGAACTCCCCGGATCACGTGCTGTTGCCCTGCCCGCGCCCGCGGCCTCCGAATTCCTGTGTACGCCACCGTCGCTCGCCAGCCTAATGCACTGGTGGGTGGCGCACAATGGTTTCCCTGGTTACCATTCTTTCCTGCATTGTCCCGTAGCCCCGCGCTAACATGGCAACATTTCCCAAGTCCATCGACCCGCGGCCTCAGCGGTTTCCCAGCAAAGACCGTTTGTGGTTCAATTTTGAATGTGCAAAATGCACCCGCTCATCAGTGAGGTCACACTCACCGAGGGAGACATTCCTCGACTGCGCGAGCAATGGATGGAGATTAGCAAGGATATCATGTCCGGCGTCCCCGAAACCATGCCACCGTTACGCGAGGTTAATCACCGAATTCCTCTCATTGATGAGGTGAAGGTCTATAATTACCATTTACCCAAATGCCCCGACGCAATGAAGGAGCAATTGATCGAAAAAATCAATAGATACGTACGAGCCGGCTGGTGGAAAGCGGTACAAACGAATCAAGCAGCCCCGATGCTGTGTATTCCCAAGAAAATGGGTGTTCTGCGCACCGCGATTGATTGTCGCAAACGTAACGAAAACACATTGAAGAACGTTACCCCGTTCCCTGATCAGGACCAGATTCGCATGGACTGTGCGAGAGCGAGATATCGTTCGAAGATCGACATGTCCGACGTGTACGAGCAAATCCGCGTCGTGACAGAGGACGTCTGGAAGACGGCATTCACTACGGTGTACGGAACGTTTGTGAGCCACACCATGCAAATTGGTGATTGAAACGCGCCCACAACATTCCAACGCATCATGACGATGGTATTTCAGGAGTTCATCGGATGATTTGTCCATGTCTACCTGGATGATATCTTCATTTATTCAAACTCCATCGCGGAGCATGAAGAGCACCCTGAACAGGTGTTTAACACACTTCGCAAGAATCAATTCTACCTGAAAAGGGAAAAGTGCGATCTGTACTCTAAGAGTATGGATTGCTTGGGTCATTTAATTGATGACCGAGGGTTACACGCCGATGCTGATAAGATGCAACGCATCAGGGAGTGGCGTGAGCCACGTAGCTATCATGACATCCAGAGGTTTCTGGGACTGGTTCAATACCTGGCCCAGTTTCTTCCTGATATCACAGCCTTCACTGGCCCACTCGCGGCGATGACCCGTAACGGCAATTCGTTTGTATGGCATCCCATCCACACGGCGTGTTTTGAGAATATCAAAATAACATGTTGTAAAACAGCAATACTATGCCCAATTGATCCCAGCTCGGACGAGCCGATCTGGGTAATTTGTGACGTGTCAGTCTCAGGACTAGGGGCAATGTACGGACAAGGTCCGACATGGCAGACATGCCGTCCTGCTGGATTTATGTCCAAGAAGTTTACCGCGGCTCAACACCATTACCGCGTATTTGAACAAGAAACACTCGCCATACTGGAGGCGCTCCTTAAATGGGAGGATAAGCTTATGGCTATCGCATTCATGTGGTCACAGACCACAAGTCGTTGGAGTTCTTTAAGACTCAACGCCGACTTACAGGTCGTCAAGCGCGTTGGATGGAATACCTATCACGGTTTGATTTCGATATTAGATATATCAAGGGCGAGTTGAACAAAACCGCCGACTGTCTATCTCGTTATTTTGAGAATGACACGTGGGATGAAACCCAGAATGTACAAGACTACGTTAATGCGGATATTCGCTTAGATCCAGAAATGGATGATTTGCCCGACAACCGGATGGCGGAAATTGAGCACATGGCCAACCTGGAGCTATTCCAGGAGGCCCGTCGCTGGAGTGCTCGATTACACAAGAATGTAGAGCCACACAATCTCGAAGTGGCCGCGCTCGAAGCAGCGGCCGAGCCGGAAGCTTCCCTTAAGTGGGAGCGTGAGAAGGGGGAGAACCCTACGGTATTCCATTCGCGCCAGCAAACAGAGGTCGTTAATAAGCCACTAGAAGTTGAGGATAACCTCCTCCAAGCCATTCGAGATGGATATCAGAACGATAAGTTCTTCCAGAAAATATTTTTACACATCAGGAGGCCTTATTCACATGCTCAACCGCGGGCGTAAAGAGGTTCTTTGTGTGCCTAACGGCAAGCTGGGGGAGCAATCCCTCCACGGCGCGCTGATTGAACAAGCACATAATACACTCGGGCATTATGGACCCCAACGCACGGGCGACTACCTCCGTTGCTGGTTTTGGTGGCCGCAGATCTCGAAAGAAGTTCACGACTTCTGTCATAGTTGTGAGGGTTGTCAACCCAATAAGCCGAGTAATGAGCTACCGGCAGGAAAGCTGCACTCGCTGCCGATACCCACTAAGCCTTGGGAGTCGATCGCGATGGATTTTATTGGTCCCTTTCCAAAGTCGAAAGGCGCAGATTATTTATGGGTGGTCATTTGTAGGCTTACCAGCCAAGTTCATTTAATACCTATTAATACAACGACTCGGGCGACCGAATTATCACACATCTTTATACGAGAAATTGTAAGGCTACATGGGTTGCCTAAGTCAATTGTATCAGATCGAGACTCCAAGTTCATGTCCGCATGGTGGCGTGAAGTTCATCGATTGCTCGGTGCCAAGCTACTAATGTCAACAGCATTCCATCCACAGACCGATGGGGCCACAGAACGAGCTAATCGCTCGATTGGACAGATACTGCGCACCATGGTTCAGCCAGACCAGAAAGACTGGGTTGAAAAATTACCATGGTGGAATTTGCGATCAACGCGAGCATTAGTGCATCTACCGGGTTTGCGCCCTTTGAACTATCGAGTGGTTACATGCCGTCCATGATACGCGAGTTCTCCTCGCAAGATAAACCGCTGAAAGGCGTTAAAAAATTTGCTGAACAAGCGTTGCTGAATCTCGCGGAAGCGCATGATGCAATTATTGCAGCACGAGTTTTCTCCACAGTGCAAGCAAATAAACGGCGCCGCGAGGAGCCCGAGATTAAAGAGGGCACCTTGGTATACTTATCGACCAAAAACCTCTCGCTTCCGAAAGGAAGAGCAGCAAACTTGTTGCCACGATTTGTGGGGCCATACCGCGTGCAGCAGGCATTCCCACACTGCTCAGATTATGAGCTGGAATTGCCAGAAATATTGGCCTCGCGGGGGGTGCACAACCGGTTAACTGGTTCCATGTGAGCCTGCTGCGTCCATACATCGCTAGTTGCGACAATACTTTCCCGAACCGGTATCGGCCTGGGCCGTACGGCTTCGGAGCGCCCGCAGAGGACGAATGGTTAGTGTCGTCAATACTGGCGCACCGCTGGCACGACAATGTCGTGGAATTCCACGTTCAGTGGAACTTAGGTGATACCACCTGGGAAAAGTTTTCGGAGGTCAAACTCCTTAGCGCGCTGGACAACTATTTCGAGCTCCAGTGTTAAACAGTGGCAGAATCTGCCAAAGAGAACCGCGTAGTTACGCGGTGGGGAGAGTCTGCGGACCCAAATTGGATCCGCAGGCACGCGGTGATGCGCGAGACCACGTTACCGTGGAAGGTGATCAGATTGCCGATTTGCCGAAGCTGCGCCTGTAGGCGCTTGTGGGAGCGGATTAATCAGCGAAAAAAAAATTCTCTATTAAACCACCACCACGACCGAAAGGTCGCCCATCTTGACCCAACATGGTGTCTACTACCACCAGTGGTGACGCTAGCGATAAAAAGTTTTTACTTGAACCCCCCGAGATTGTGTTCCCGTCGGAAGGCGAAGATCTCGCGAGAAGCGAGATGGATGTCGATGAGACCGGACCGGTCGATTACGGAATTAGCGACGATGAGTCGAGTGGTGCGTCGCTGCCGGAGGAGTCGGTGGACAACGAAGGGTCTGACGACCAGAGTACAGCGTCGCAGGAAACTGTGGATCCCCTGTGAGGGGGAGGGAAGCGGCCGTACGCCAACCCGGTGAAGGGTAGGGCCATGGCGACCCATACACTAAAGCGCGTCATGGCGCTGGAGGGCGAGGACAAAGCCCTTGAGGAGAAACTTCTCCAATGCATAGAGTACCGGCGCTGGAGTCTTAACGAGAACCTGATGGTGCCGGCATGCAGGGGGAAACACCTTGACAACGACGAAGGTGAAGAATCGCAGAAATGCGAAATATGCAAGGCCTATACGGCCCATGTCGCCGAAGCATTTGGCAGCGGCGAAGGAAGCCTCAAAGCTGTGTTTCAGCTCAGACAGCTGTACATGCTGGCCGATGAGCGCGAGAGTATCGCGAAGCTCAACAAAGAGAAGTTGCGATGGGAAATGGCGAATGAAATCGCAGAATTGATTAATACCAAGGCCAACGAGGACCTCGTGGAAGCGAGGAAGGAGAAATCCTTACTGGAGCAGAAAGTCGGACGGCTTGCAACAAAGCTGGAGGACGCTGAAGACCTCGTCAAGAGGTTGGATAGCCGCATTGACAAATGCAAAGACGAGATAGATGAACTCTATGAAGAAAACCGGGATCTCGAGGAAAAGCTCACGCGAGCTAAGTACGGCCCCGCGAGGGATAACCTCAAACGACCGCGTTACGATGCGGAAGACGAGCAGGCGGACGCCATGCAGGAAGACGCCGAGGCGTTCGAAGAATTACAGGGTGAAAACCCTGTACTCTCGTATAGCGAGACGGTGATGCGTGGCGTATCGCGCGGTGACGCGCAGAAGCAACCTAAGGTCGGGATGGGTACCGCACCCCCAATCCCATTGGCTCAACGAATGGCCGCTCTGCACGCGGGGCACCCGAAAAGGGTGGACTATGAGCGGGACGAAAAGCTCAAGGCGCTCCGGGATTGCAAGCGTCAGTATATGACGATACTCACGCCCGACGTGCAACTTCCTCAATGTGACACGCTGCCGGCGCCAGGTATCCTCGAGGAGGTCGACACACGGGGTTCCCCGTCGATGCCCAAACTTGGTATGCACATTGGACATTGGCGCAACAGGGCCGTTACTGGGTTCACTCCCATAGGTGTTTCATGTTGTGGGCATTCGGACACCAGGTCCCTGTAGCGGACCGAACCCCGGCCATGGACTTAGCGGTCAATGAATTCTACATGACCAACTGGCATGCGCTACTCCTAGGAAAGCTGGTGCGTCTGAGTGACGCAGCATTCGCTGAAAAAGAGCGACTGTTGTCTCTGAAGCGAGACGAACTGCGGTACGACCCGCATGAGCGCGCTGCTTATGCAGCTGCAGGAATCCCGTGAGGTAACGGGATGCCCATTCGTCGACAATTGCTGGACGTTGGACTTGCGATTAGTACTTGTCTTCGATGCTCGTCTTCGATGCTCCTTGAAGTAGTGGAGTCGCAGCATAAGTAGCATAAGCTTTGATGAAAAGAAAGATAAAGGAGAGCTCGCCCTAGCGGAGAGAAATTTTATTTTAAAGCTTTAATATTAAACAATTTTTTTTTACAATTAACGACAATTAAATTTTATAGCTTTAATTGCACAAAACAAGTCTTACAGATAATCTAACTATAAAACTAATTATTGCGTGGGCTGTGTTAAACACAGCTATTGATGCACATATCTAGATAATTATTATTTTAATATTAAATTAGAATATAGTAATTGATAGCTAAAACTTTTACCGTTAACCAGACTGCACTAGATCTGCTCGACACCTTCATATAGGTTTCTCCTTCTCCTATTGCCCTACCCTTTGGTTGGGCTTAGGGGGAGAACAGAGAATTAGATTGAGAAGTAAAAGCCGCATTTAGCCTGTGCCATACAAAGCTCTGCCCCGTTAAATTAAAAGCAGAGCCGGCTCCTCCTGAGGCACTTCTAAGGAGCGTCAAAGACGAGTGCAGCGCAAGCCATCGCGAGTTATCCCTCCTGGAGGCGCTCAGCGTTGCAGGACGATCAGACAAGAAAAATGCAGCGCGCCGCGCAGCGCGATGGCGGCTGGAAAAGCTCTTTATTGAGCTATTTGCGACCCCCGGCCTTTATCAGGCCCGCTTAACAGCGCTCCAGTTGACCCCCGCCGCATGATTCATACCCATGCGCTGGGGCGAGGACTCATTGGCTACCGTCAATCTCGATGTGGTAGTCACCGCGTTTGCCCATATGGGTGTCTCTGTGTCGATGATTGACGACGCATTCGCATTTGGCGAGAAATGGCTCCAGCAATGGAGTGAACGGACGTCCCCCCCGCCTGAATGGACAAATGCTGAGGTTAACAGCCTCCAACAAGCCGCGGATGGCATCCCGCGCCCCCCTGGCTTCAACGCCAACCACACTGACGACCTGTTCCCACGGCCACCGGTGCTGCCCTGGATGTCATCAGCCGACACGGCAGCAGCGTTCCAATTGGCGAATTATTGTAACCCCGAGCTAGCAGGGATGCGTCGGCAGCCCAACTCCGTGGTCCAAGCACGGATTGACTCGGGAATGC
Source organism: Mycena rosella (assembly GCA_029378255.1). Taxonomy (NCBI): domain Eukaryota; kingdom Fungi; phylum Basidiomycota; class Agaricomycetes; order Agaricales; family Mycenaceae; genus Mycena; species Mycena rosella. Next base: position 20,203 of record JARKIE010000499.1, read on the forward strand.
GGGGTAACCCGCCAGAAAATAAGGGAGTGATCCCTCGTCTCAACCCGTTCCTTCCTGGGAACAAGGAACGCTCCAAGGCGGCGCGCATTCGCGCCGCCCCAGTATCCACTGCAGGGCTTCCGCCCTCGTTCAACCCCGTGTCTAATCGACGCAAAGGCAAAGGCCGCGCGGCGGCTATCTTCTTGATGCCCGGACCCGTTTCGCATGCGACGGGAGTTCACCCAGCGTCGCTCGCGGCCTTCGCATTCGCGCAAACAGTGTCTACCAACGCTGCGCTATTCGGACCAGGTCCATCGTCGCAAGCCGGTCCTTCCCACCGCGGAAACGTGGTATACTCTCTGCCACCCCCGGACGGCGCCCCCGTCGATATGGAGATGTAATCGACTCTCTGTCTACTCACATGCCTTGCGGCATTATTCTTAACTGAATTTTGACTTTTTCTTGGACAACTATTGTTGTGCGCCCACTTGGACGGGCAGTGTAATATACCATTGTTGTATTTTGTCGCGAGGAATACATCGCAGATTCTTTCACGTGCCTTACCCGTGCGCATATCTTGAGAAGACTTGAACAAGTCTTAAGTGGGAGAGTGTAACGTCCCGTCGTTATCACCACCGTATACTTAGTAACCCGTTAAGGGTTACGTCCTGATCGGACAATTATCTAATCCATTATTACACCTTTGGTGGTGTTGTCCATCAGTGGACTAGTAATTACTATATAGTTAATAGATACAGTAGTAAATAAGGGATTTACCCTTTGCCTTGTACCTTACACTACCGTGTCAATACATCTCCTCAGGAGATATGCTGATTTACCTTGTGTGAAAAACAAGAGATAGGATCAAATCCTAACAACCTTCCTCCCAATGGAAACTCCACAATCTGGGGTTTCCCCGCATACCACCACGAAGTGGCGCCGACAAAATTCCCATCTCCATCAGGCTACCGCCAACGACGAAAATATCGACCCTTCACCGTCAAACTCTTCCCAAAAGCGCCCCAAAACATCTTCCACATTCACACCTCATTCACATTCTGGGTCTCAGAGACAATCTGTTCGGACTGAGGCCAAGAAGATGAAGAATGTTTTGAATTCTATCAAGAGCCATGGACTTCATGACGATTAGAGTCAGGAAAAGATAGCCTGTCTTTCCAGATCCCGTAGGAGTGACGGCTACGAGGTCAATCTTGTCCAGAACTTTGCATACACCATCCAGCTGGTAACTGTGCGACTCGAATGTGGGGAGGGCTGTGAGAAGGATTTGTCGGACCAGAGCAAAGCCTTCTGGGAGTAAAATGTGAAGCTGTTGACCAGAGAAGTTAAAAAGACCAAAAAACCGGCAAGGAACCAGGCTCCTACCCACCGCACGTTACGGGGTTGGGGAAGACAGAGTAGCGGGATTCAGCTGGATCACAGTAGTGTAATACGAAAAGACAAATCACTGTTAGCCGAGATAATAGCTTCCGAACTTTCAAGGCCCCAACCCCTCCGCGGCGGCTGGCATTTAACAGATGTAAACAACACAGCCACATTTTGCGAAAATATTCCTACCCGATACCCACCTCTCACAAAAATCTGGAGACTTGCTCTAGTGCCTCCCTTGAGGTCCTGGACCCCGCCCCGTATTTTCACAAGCAATCAGGACATCGGGAGAAAGGTTCGTAAAAACTTGGCCAAGTGGGTGGCTATGTTGTTTACCGTTGTTAAATGCCAGCCGCCGTGGAGGGGTTGGGGCCTTGAAAGTTCGGAAGCTATTATCTCGGCTAACAGTGATTTGTCTTTTCGTATTACACTACTGTGATCCAGCTGAATCCCGCTACTCTGTCTTCCCCAACCCCGTAACGTGCGGTGGGTAGGAGCCTGGCAAGGAACAGCCATAGTGCGGCCATTAGCACGCATGTGTCGTGGTCGCGTCCTGAGCGTATGTGGTGTTGTTTGCAAGTCATGTGATTTCATTAACGCCGAACCCCGACCGCCGGTATCAACCCATCAAAGAAATCTAGACTATGAAAAACCTCATGTCGATTGATTAAAATAACGATTACTATAAGTACTCGTAATGACGCGGCCATCATGATTCATCCACGGCCGTCGCGCTCTCTTTCCTTGCGTCCGTCTCTCTGCTCCCTTTCGCAGTACTAGTGTGACATCGTCTTTCTCGGCGGACCCAGAAGCGCAGGACGAATACTTACGCTACCTCCGCTTTTCCATCATACTGGATCTACGCGCTGCACGAGCACCCCGACCGGGCCGACCCCTTCGTCCCCGCCGTCAAAGCGAGTCTGACTGCGGGCGCAGCGGCAGCGGCGGGGAAAGGTCGGCGGGGGACGAGCGTCAGTGTTAGTTCACCGGGTACGCTGCGCACCCACTCCTCGTCTCCGCCCACGCCATCCTCCGTCCTCCCGGCCCCCTTCGCGCTGCACACCGTCCCGCCGCACGTGCTTCTCAGCCGCTTCCCTGCGCTCATTGTGCCGGAGAGCAGCAACACCTCGTCGCGCAGCTCCCAGATATCATCTACGGCCTCGGCGAAGCGCGGTGCGCGTGCCCTGTATCGTACCCGCCCTCGTCCGCGTCACAACCGCTGTCCGCATCAACGCCCCCCTACGCGCTAAGGAGACCACGACTCCGCAGAGCGCGGGTGCGTCATCCGCGCTATAGAGTGCATCAGCTTTCCCCCGCCCGCTCCACCTCTGGCGCCGCCCATCCCAGTATACGCGCATTCACCCTATGCAAATGGGTCCGCTGGGACTCGCGCCCGCGTTTGTGCGCATTGCGCGTTCTGCGCTCCCCCGTGTCCGCGTTCCGCGTCGTCCGCGTCTGCCTCCACCCCAGCGCCTCGCAGGGGCGGTCCGCGTACCCGACACCCTGCAGCGGCATCTTGTCGCGCAGCTGGCCAATATCCCTCACCTCACGCTCTTGGCGGCGCTCTGTTCATCACACACATCCGCTCTGCGCCCCGCGTCTGCACACGCGCCAGGATTAGCGCCCGCAAGTAGATGGGAGGAGGATGAGGGAGATGTGCCGCGGATCGCGAGTGCGTCAAGCATATCGTCTTTCCCCCGCCTATGCCGCCGCCAGTCCGCATACGTGCACTCCCCGTACGCTGCGGAGATAGTGTTCGATGAGGAGATTAACATCGCGGGCGACGGCGCGGGCTCGCCTCCGAGCATACCGACATCTGGCGCACCTCTCCTCTCCATCTGCCGCAGCTCAGAAAGCGAATCCCAAGCGCTTTTCTGGCCCGGGCGTACGCGTCGTTTTCGCGTGCACAACTTCCCCGTCTTCGTACGCGTCTCCGACACACATCGCATATCCGCTGGAGCAGACGAACGTGCAGCGCGGGCTGCGCGGCGGAGGGCGGGCGGGTGTACCTTGCGCGCCGACCTCGCAGAATCTTCATACGTCAGGGGAACCCGTCCAGCATCAAACGCGAGCGCATGCAGATCGCCGAGCACGCGGGGTCCGGGACTTCTGACGTCGGGCCCGGCGGCGCGGAGGTGGGAGGCTGGAGGATGGAGGGTGGTGAGGAGTACGGTCACTCTAGGCGAGGTGTGTGTATTTCCTTTCTCTTTTCTGCTGCGTCCCACCCCTTCCGCTTCGATCTCATGATAATTCCCCTATTCCTTGTCGATGTTCTCCAATTTCGGCACTCCGTGTTCTCCGATTTCATCCCTCATTCACGTAAACTTTGCCTTTCTTTCTACACGTCATTAGATTCTATCCTTCGCACCATCCCCTCCTCTACGCAGCTCCCTACGGATTTCTTTAGGTGTAGGGGGAGGCTCAGGCGCGCAGTACACATTCAGCTTATTTCCTTCTAGGTGGTGTATCTGGAACTCTGCGCCGACCAATGTGAGCGCAATGTCAGGGTACTACTACTTACTTGACGTGACGCGCGAGCACACGAAACCCTCCGCCGGGGCTCGAGCATCGGAAACTGCGAAGCAAGGTTGGTTAGGAGCGCGACGCGCCGAATGCGACGTAATGCGACGCACAGAACACGAAGGGGGACGAACCGGCGTTCCGAGCGCGGCGTTGTCCCTCAACACGATAACCTGCGAAACGGGAGGCGAAATGCTGTCGAAAGTCCGCAACGAGTAAAATAAATCTCATCGCGAATCGGACGGGCGAATAATTCGTAAGAGCCGGCATTGAGCGCAGAAGGCGGATGCGTAATGCATGTACTGTGCGGAAGCAAGCCTTGAAGCAAATTTCCAAGGGCGGAGAGGACGTGATGTCCAATCTGGGAGCGAATGCAGACTATGATCCGAAGAGAAATCCTTAAACTCGATTGCACCGTGGGGTTTCGCTGAAGGGCTGACCGTTGAGCTCGAAGGAGCGATTTGAACGCAAGACAGTTTCGTTGAGTGGGGGGGAAGATAGTGCGTGAGATGATTGGGAATACTTCCAATGTGCGCTCCGTTTCCCAGCACATAAATTGAAGACAGCAGTGCTCGCGTTCGTAGGGATCCAGCCAGGTTGTACCAGAAAATTTTTATGCTTCGAGATACGTTGTGAGGAGGAGGGAAATGGCGGACAGAGAATGCAAAGGATCAGACGCGGAGTAATATGGCCTATTCCCGAGTCGAACGGGAGGATCTGCAGGAATGACATTGAACGTGACATTGAGCGCAGATGCACCATGCACCCAAACCTTCCTTCTGGACCCCAGTTCCTGGGTACGACGCAGACTTCCTGATGCCCGAGATTGGAAGCAAACATCTGCTTTTCTTCATTGTCCGTCGAAAATTAATGAAAATCAATACGGTTCGAAAGAAAAAATGAAAGAAGTAACTGTGTACGAGTCGGGCCCGAATCGAACGGGCGAGGTTAGCACGAGAGTCCAGAGCGTCCGTTTCCGGAGACGCGCGCCGTGCGCTACCGAGTGTCTGTACAGTGTGTGTGGTCTTGGATTCGTGCGAATTGAATTAGGAGTTCAGTGGGCTTAGCGGGTGGAGCCTATTGAGGAGCCAGATGGCATTACTCCGCGACGAACTGCGGTTTATTCCGTCCACGTTCATACCGGAAATTTGAGCTCGTGAGTCGCCGTAAAGCAAATCATTTCAATTTGACGTCAAGCATTCCGAACCCTAGATAAAATTCATGTGTTTCAAAAATAACCTGAATAACCTGAACAACTCACATCGTACGAGACGGCTCGCCGCACAGGGCAACTAAAATATGAGGTCGACGCATGGCGTGGGCCCGAGTCGAGCAGGTTTACTCTGCGGAGATTCGGAAGGAGTTGCATACGGAGGGCAGATGCACGCCGCGCACCAACCAACCTTCCTGGGAGGGCAGTGAGTACCCGCGTCGGATTTTGGATTCTTGCAATTTACGGGAGCGGTGTCACTCGGTTGATTCTATGTAGAACTCACGGCTCGGACCCGATTCGAACGGGCGGACTAGCGATTTCGATGCTACATTCGCGAATGGGAGCAGATGTGCGCCGGGCGCTACCGAGCTTTACTTTACTCATATAGGAGACAGCATTGACCAATGAAGAGCTGCTGAAATATCAACGAGCCGAAGTGTTGAGTGTTACGAGTACTTATAGTAATCGTTATTTAATCAATCAACATGAGGTTTTTCAGGTCTCGGTGAAAAGTGTCCCAGCTCAAGATTGCAATGCAAAATAGGGGCTGTGCTATGGTATTTAGTGGCTGTGTTGAATGCATAATAGTGGCTGTCCTTTAAATCCACTTCAAAATCTGTGAAATTATAGTGGCTGTGCTCATGCTTTGTAATTAGGTGCCAATTTGTCGGTTGCATTCGAATACCGCCAGGTGTCTTTCTTTTTTTACAATTTATTAACTTTGCCTCTCTTGTGTATTCGAGCAGTTCTTTCGAGCACATCATTTTAGTAATGTTTTATTCTAGCTTCCAAACAATTTTCAGTGTCTAAATCGACCTGTAGCTTCTGGTTTGCATTGAAGTCCATGTGGCTGTGTCCATCTGTTTGGTCTCAGCAGATTTCCCCTCGACCCTCGGCCCTTCCAGAATCTCTATGTCAACTTAATTCAGGGCAGGCTGCAATTGTGTATATCCCATCTAGATGCCTACCCAAAACTGACCATTGTCCGGCTGTCTACCTTGCGTTCTGTTTGAATAGCCGCCAAAATCTGTTGTGACACGTGTAACTTTCTCACGGTGGTTATGCTTGGCTGGTTCAATTTTTTTGTGTAGTTGCAGATCTCGAAGTAGTCTCCAACAATTTTTCTTTAATGTTACTTTATTGCAATTTGTAAAAAATAATGCTCTCCACCTGAAAAAAAAAAGAATTCAGTTCAAGTTGGGCAGCGCGAGGTCGCGGGTTCGGACCGCGCCGCCGACATCATTTTTACCATCAAAGCATAACCAAATAACACGCGTTTTCGGTCGCGCTGGTCTTATGTGGTATATCTGACCCATCTTGGGGGGAATTTATGGGTTAGTAATGTTTCTGGAGGTTATTCAAAGGGTTTAAACATTTTTGGGAGCCAAATCAAGGACACTATCATGTAATTCCTGTATGCATGTTGAACTGTTGAATTCCTGAGGTCTCAAATGCCCTAGGATATCACTGAGGCTCTTAATTTATCAACCAGATGCTGAGTGCATCCCTATACAATGTTGGCCCTCGTATTATGTCTCCAACCACCACAGAAGCAATTCGGCATAATTTTGTTTAAGTACATAATTATAATATTATAGGATACCTTCCAGTGCAGAGACATTCAGAATACACTTGAAAATATATGTCCGGTACAATAGGTGTGACCCAGACTACTACCCCACGAAATAGACCCGAATTTATGCATTCTTAGGTGCAGCATTCGGAAATTCATTACTTTGAGTAATTCAACTCAAAATGAACACATACCCAAGCTATTTAAAACACTTATGTGCTATGGAAATGAGCTTAGAACATACTTGCTGTAGTTTAGTCTAAGGAAAGGGCAAGCAAACGACGACGCGACTGAAAATACGCGTTATTTGGTCGTGATTTGATGATGAAAATGATGTCGGCGGCGCGGTCCGAACCCGCGACCTTCTACTGAAAACTTGTTCTTTTCTTATCACTGGGGCGGACATTGTGTTTGCAATTCTGGAGGAAAAAAAAAAACCCCATAAGTGCGAGTTTGCCGGGTCGTGCCGTGGCCTTCACCCCCAAGTGTTGTGATGCGGTAATATTCGGCGTGGGGCCGTCGCGGTAGCTGCGCTGGTGGATTGACGGAATGTCGGAGCGGGATCGGGTCGACGGCGCGCCACCCAACCTTCCTTGAAGGTCGGAGCTCGTGGGATGGATTCAGACAGCGCTCGTTGAAAGCTATATGCATAGCCTGAATTCTCCCCACGGAAGAACCATGGATAAAATTAATGTGTCTCGAACAACAAAATACGTCTCTCACGTCGGACGACTCGGGGCCGAACAGGCGGGGCCGGCAACAGAGCGTTGTCCGAGATGCGCACCGAGCGCTACCGAGTCTCAGTTTAGTATTCCAGTTCATGGATTTGTGCGAGCGAGCGGAATTCAGAGTTCGGGGACGTGGATCCAGTCGTCTGTGAGCGCTCGGAATGGGTGATATAGCAGAGGTCTAGCAGAGGAGAGCGTGACTAAGGGCTCCTCCATTCGTTTAGTCGTCCGCATAGCACATTGAAATTGAAACAGGACAGCGGCAGAAGGACAAGAGCAATCGGTTGTCTGCGATGGTCCAGGGACAATATTCAGCCGGGCACGCAGCAGCACTTTCATCGACGGAATGTCGGCGCAGATTACGACTTACCGAGGAAGCCTGACGCGGAGGGTGGCGAAGGACGAACAGACGGCCCCGCCGCACCGATATGCCGAGTCGAACACAGCCGGACGCTACAGAAGTCCGCAAGCGGATACGGAGCGCATATGTGCTCCGAGCACTCCGGCTCGTATGGAAGGGGGCATTGCAACCGACTCCTGGAAAAAAGCCTGGCGCGGGGAGTAGCTCTCCACCGCACGGGATTCGCCTTCGTGCGGCAGCGCGGCGTAAATTCTTGAGGAGGCGGACCGCCGCTGCTGGCGCTCGTCGATCGGTGACCGCCCGCCTGCGTGTCTCCTTATCCGTGTCCGCTCCCTGCTCGCTTCTCTGTCCCCTGCTTGCGCCGGGGCCCCACGGCCTGCGTCTGCATCTCCCTCGTGGACCCACCCTCGTGCCCTCGTCTGTCCTTGCCCGCATATCATCTCGTCCCTACCCATATCATATTCTCTCCTCTCCTCATCGTGGCATATCGGCGCCCGCCGTATATCACCCGTTGCATTTTACTCCCGTACTGTCCCCAATGAATGGATCAATGTGTATTATCTCCTAACGCTACGCGTGACGCGATGCGATTATGTTTGCACGTACAATCATAGCTGGTGCGCGAACTCGCGGAGCAAGGTGAGAATGGATCCGAGGCGCACCGTGACCTTCGAACGGAGAGAAAAACAGCAGCTACGACCGCGAAATAGACACGGTGAATGCTGAGAGAGGGGGATAATAGGAATTGAAGTAAGGACATTAGGAGAGTCGTCGAGCGCACGGAGTACGCCACGGTAGGTAGCATCGCGTTTGATTTTGTGATTTTGCAGAAGCGGGGGGTTGGGGTTCAGCGGGAGGCGCGGGAGTGGGGCAAGGACGCAGAATCCGGAACGGGCACATGGCAGGGGAAAGGGGGTTGAAATTGAAACACTTGATATGCTTGGAAATACTGGAAACACTTGAGCGACTTGGAAGAACCAAGGGAGGCTCGTTACATGCGCGGGGCGCATGCACACGGAAGCTGCGAGCCGCGGGTGGCACGGAACGGATTTTAAGTGTAAATTGAACGCACTTTGGGGATGAAAAATGATACGCCTTCTGCGAGCGAGTCGGCGCGTGCCACATTCAAATTTGGAGTGGGACTCGGAGGGGTGCGAACTGGGGTCAGACGGCTGCGAGGAAGTAGCCTCCGCAATGCAGGCCGTGGGGATTCAGACGCGGACGACACCCGCAGTGGTGAGAACGAACCTACAGTACAGAGTATCAGCCCGCGTCATTGAACATTACTTCCCTGCATTGACCTGGAAAATCAAGAGACACGCGGGGTCAGTAGGTCGAACCGCGATCATGGGATCTTGCTACAGAAATTGGGACGGACAGCGTGAGACTTGTGAAGATAATATCATCCGCAGCTTGAACAATAATTACTTTCTCGTACCGTGGATCCTGCGCATCCAAATGTTACTATCACCAAGTCTGAGGCCGCAAGGGGAAGTAGAGTCAAGTCAAAGGGAATCCAAAATTACGTACCTCGAAGGAATGATACTACAGGGTTACGGGCGGATGGGGACGATGACCCGAAGTAGAGTTTGTAAAATACAGTCCAGGCGCGAAGGAAGTTCGGCTGCAGGCCAGTGCACTCTGGACGCCGAGGAGGATCGGGAGCGTGATCTCAAGAGACGGGACTGCGTGGCATCGAGTCGGCGGCGGCACGGACCAAAAAGTCGCCCGTGAAAGCGGATATATTCTCGCAAAGACTAACACGAAGGTCAGTATGGGTTCCACGACAGTTCGAGCGTACTCACGATGAATTTGACAGCCCGCGACATCGAGTCGGCGACGGCGTAAGCAACAAAGGAAAATCAAACTGGATGCCGAGGCATCATAACATCGACTGGTAGGAAGGTCAGTATCTGTCTGACGCAAATTTGAACATACTCATAAGCATATAATGAGGTTGGAGAAGTCAATCCGAGGCAATGACCCCGCACCGCACACCACTAAAAAAGCCAAATGAGGTGTCGGCTTGATTCGGCAGATTCGGCGCTTAGAAACGAGCGCTGCCCATCAACGCCCCCTCGCCTTCCACCTCCACCTCTACCACCAGCTCCGCCGCCAGCCCCACCGCACTTTTTCATCGCTCGCGATCTCCGTGATCGTCTTTGGCTGTTCAGCAAGGAGTCGGGTGAGGCATGCGGAAAAGGCGGGGGGCGCATAGGGCGGCGTGTGCAGGACGCGCAGGCCCGAGGGGAGGTGCACACGGCGATCGCGGGGTCCGTGTATTGTGGGAGGTGCGCGAGAACTTGGAGGGGTGTCGACGGGGGGAGGAGCGCTATCGCACGCCATTAGCATAGCGAAAAGGGGGGAAAGGAGGAGACGCACCGATGCCGCGCGGCGGTTCCACCCGCCCCACACCTCGACGAGCGCAATCACCCCGGGGTCCCGCGTGAGCCCCCGTAGCACGCCCGCGAGCTGCGCATCCAGCGCTGCTCGTCGCTCGCCATGTCCCTGCGTCACCGACGCGTCGGCCATCTGCAGCCCGAGCTGCGAGAGTGAGCGGCGGAGGAAGGTTACTGCCTCCGGCTCGGCGGCGGACGACGTGGACGATGCAGTGAGCCGCTCGTTGACGTCCGCTGCGAGGAGGGATGCCCTTTGCTTTTACCATGAGCGCTCCGAGGTCCTGGAACGCATCGTTCATGCCCGACGCGCGCTCCTGCGCGAAGGATGCCGGCTAAATAAAGCGATCAGAGCTCAAATCTATTTCTATTTTTTCCGCTGAGGTTCATGCACTTACTGATCCCGGAGCCCCAGTGCACATCCCCTGGGGCTGCGGCACTCGCTCCAATCCGACGGCCAAATTATTCAGTCTGGCATCGCAAGAGAAAATAGACTCACCGCCCACGTCTTGCTCTTGAGACTACGGCGGAGGCGAACACCTTAACGCCGCCCTTGCGGAAGCTGATTCAGGCGCGCAGCGGTCAGGTCATCGTCGTCGCTAGGGTCGGGCGATGCAGAGCGCGGATTTCATGCCCAGCGAGGGAGCTGCTTGGGGCAGCTCAGCGCTGCAGATCTCGCCCTCGCGCAGAGAGGGGTGGTTCAGGAACGTGCATGCGGGGCACGCGCTCGCGCTCGGCTGTATGTAAAGGGTTCACTATGATCAAGATGCAAGCAAGGACGGCAGGGAGGTGCTCGTGGGGAGCGATCGCGAGAGCTGGTGCGGCGATGCAGCTGGGAAAGAATCGTGGGGGATGCCACAGAGGGCACAGACGCGCAGAAGCCTGCTTGAGCCCTGGGGGATATCGACGACAATCGGCCACGCAAGCGCATGTGGGCCAATGTTTATTGGTGTCGCGAAGGAACGCCGTGAGGGACGGCGAGCTCGAGGGACTCTTCCGCGGACGGCGCGCACGTCTCGGCTCGCAGCTAGTATGAGCGGCCGCGCATGGGAAGAGGGATTGACGCCTTGGTTTCTGCGCGGGGGATACTCGTTGATCGCGGCGGTGAGGGTGTCGAGCACGCGTGCACAGGTCATCAGGAAAAACCACTATTGCCTTTTGGGGGCAAGTGCGAAGAATTCAGGTGAAATGTTGCTAATTCATGACAATTGTTGGAAAATGGCCGATTGTCGAAATGTTTCAGTCCCTGATAATTAGTGCCATTTTCTCGATAATTAGCTACCATTTGCTCGACAATTGGCTACCATTTGCGAAGAATTGACATGCAGTTACGTAGAATGTTACCTTATGAGAACAGTTTCAGGTCACTGGATACAGCACACATTGAATATAATCATTCACACTACTTACTTACACATACCAACACATATACTAACTACATAGGATACCCCTTCCTGCCCACATCCATGGATCCCATCGGCTGCAGAGTAACACATGAGGAAAGATCGGGATCAAAGGCGACAGGAGAACATACAGTATGAATTATTGATGGCGGACAGGGCACAGGGTCTCCCGAAGATGCTCATAGATGGTCCGCCGGCATGCGGATGAGCATTTTACTCTGCTGTAAGAGAAAAGGTGAGCAAAAGAAGATAAATGCATGGGAAACATCATACCAAGTATCGCGTAACGATCTGTTGCGCAGCCGGCGGTAGCAAGAGGCGAGACGGACCTACGACTGATGTGGCCACATACTTACCGGTCCAGATAGTCCAGAAGGAGAACCTGGGACAGCTAGAACAATAAGATCAGCAGTGGGACCGGGCAGCGAACAACAGCGAGTACCTGGCGACGGCATTAATCAATGATGTCGGTTTTACGTGTTCGCACCTATCGCAGACAGTGAAGTTAGCGGTCGAAGGCGGATGGCTAGACAGTTCTAATGAAGAACTGTTAGTATATGCAGAAGAAGCAGAGGAGTTCGTAAACCTGTCGATCAATGTGCACGATCATGGTGGAGAAGTGCTGGTGCAAGAACTTGGCAAGGACCAGGAGCGGGCGGTGGCACGGTAAGAGTGGTGTGAATCCCCGGAATGTTAAGCTGAAGTATGGTGGTTAAGATGTGAGATAGAAGACGGCAAAGGACATACTAAAGATGTCTGCAGCCTGCGCAGGCTTGTGCGGTTCAAACCCGCAATGAAGGTTATCAGGGGCAGTTGTGAAGGGGGCATACCTTGCAAAAACCAGCTGGGACGGGGAAGACCCCAAAAAGCGACAATTGGTGGAAGAGGATGGGGGGAAAGAAAGAAAGGAATGCATGGCCTCATCAACATTTGGCTTTGTGTGGCTCCTGATCGACACTTGATCGGCGAACTCACAGAAGGCGAACTCACAGAAGCGAGCGATCAACGTTTCATCCGGAGCGGTCCGAGCGGAGTTTGAATGACTTGTAGAGAATTTAGAAAGCTGCGCGAAGAAAGTGAGGGAAATTCACTTTACCCATCACAAGCAATTAACCCCCTCCCACAAGTACCAATGATATGAATGCATCCTGCTTGCACCTCCTAGGCCTGTTTTGATCATGCCGTCTGGGATTGCTCCGGAAATGGTGCGGAATGTTGGGAAAATGTCAGCATTTCTGGACAATTCTGGTTTCTAGGCGGTTGTCGCGCCATTGCCATTCAGACTCCTGTGGCACTCAATATATGTGCTGTTCCATACTGTGCCATTCACAGGTATTGCCTAATACCTCTTCCAGCAGCGTTGAAAACTGAGGTCACACTGGAAGTTGAGAGTGACAAGGGAACAACACAGCCGCTGATGCGGATCAATTGTCGCATTTGCGAACAAAATGTCCCAATTTCTTCACAATTGTTGTAAATTGCACTCTCTCAAAAATTGTTGCCAATTGTCAACAAATTTTCTGAAAATTGGTAAAGGGTGTTTTTCCTGATGGTCGCTTCGGCGGGACTGTGACTGACCAAATCAGGGAAAGATATGGAGGGCGCAAAAGACGGTGAGCCTGATGTTCGTGGGTCGACAATGGTCCATTCAACATTCCTCTTGGGTGAGTGGTTTTGGCGCAGGTGGACGCCGTCCTCGTCTCTCGGCGGGGGCGAGGCATGTGCCGGCATTGTGTGCCCGTGCTTGACTACGGAGTTGATCCGATCGATGTTCTCATCATGCCGAGGGTCTCAAGCTTCAAATCCTTAACCATGGGTGCAAATTTCACACGACTGGACAATATGCAAGTTCAAATTCCCCTGCTCAAGACGCACGAACTTGATTAAGCTTGGAAGCAGTCCCCCAAGCTCAAACCTTTAATTTGCACCATATCAACGTTGGTCCAACGAGTTGAACCGGTGCAAACTCATCTCCTGGTCTTATTCTTCGCAGCCGCTTCTCTCTGCAGCTGGAATCGCACTGAAATGGTACTGAAATGGCACTACAGCAATTCCTCAAACCAAAAGCCGTGCCTGCTCTTCTCGGCACTCGAACAATATTAATGTGTCTCCCAACGGAGTACGACTCAAAGCGCCACAGTATATGCACCTCAGCTCCTCAGCCTATCTTTGGTATTCGAATATACAGGCCTTGAATGCGGGTAATGCATCAAAACGGCAGCCAGCTGCGGATCATGACTCGAGCCGGAATCGAACCGGCACCTCAGCTGTTGAGAAATCGTTGAGACGAGTAGCAGAAGGGTGTGCCATCGAGTCGGTCTATCCTCTACTCCAATACCACAGGTATACACACAGCCCTCGAGTCTTGGGGGAGCAATTCTGCATTGGCATTGCAACGAAGAGCATAAGGGCCACGCTGGATGCTCGAGTATGGATAACAAAAGTCAACTGAAAATAAGAAGAGGACCACGGCTCGAGATGGAATCAAAGGTGCGCCTCTGGCTGACTGTGTTAAGCCTTGCATCCCATATCAGGAGCAGGAATATACCGGCCTTCAATCTGGGTAACGATACTGAACATTGCAAACTCACCACGTTCCGGCATCGCCTAAACTCAGCAGTTTAGCCGAGTCTAGCCGAGTCTAGGTCTGGTTAGAAGTGTCTATTCACACCGGGAATAGAGACCTTTCACCCGACTGTTTTTTGTAACCGGAACTATAAAAAAACAATTGCCATTTTGGGCAAGCTGAATTGAGACCTGAAACTTCACATATAAGTGCAGTTGAATTTGGTCCTGAAAGCTGGAGTTTTAGAATCAAAAACAGGCTGAATGAAACGGTACAAATGCAGTCTGATATCAGCGCCCCTGAAACAGGCATCGGAACTTGTCAAATCAGTGCTGCCGAAACGGCCGCTGATTTTGAATATTTCAGGTGACCTGATATGGTGCTTGAAAGTTCCAATTCCACTTTGAGTTTTCATGGGGCCGAAAGCCCAAATTTCGGGGCTGCTTTTGGGTGTGGGAAAACGAGCCCCAAAATCTGGGCTTTCAGGCACCCTGAAATCTGTCGGCGGAGAATCGTCGGATCAGTAACGGAGGATCGGCACCTCATCGGCAGATCCTCGTCATCATATACTATTCTATCCCCTGATGTGTCCACGCACCCTGATGTGGAATTATCGTTGATCCCGACCGCATTTCGAACTCGGGCCCTCCGATAAAATTCAGGGATGTGTGTACATGCTATAGAAATCGCTGGATGAAATCCTGGACGAATCTGAGCCTTACAGCGTACAAAAGAAAAGAAAAGGAAGGTTTTGATGTGCTTTTCCCACACGCCAAAACGCCCGCCAAAACCGATTCCACTTCTGGATCTATCATCGGAAGGTTCGTACCTTTCGCAGCTCAAGTCCATAAATTCTGAAAATATTTGAGGGCCTAGGAAATACATGAATATACACTATATCGACAAAAGTAATGTCACATGCTTGTTTGGGCTGTATCTTGGGACTGGAGGCATATTTTTGCATGAACTCAAGTGTAGGATAGTGGAGACGGATCCCCTGGACCATTCTGTGCTCACGATACGATCAAAAAGTATTGATGCGCCATCAGCACAGGCAAAATACTGAAAAATCCGAAAAAATCTGAGTTTGAGCTTCTCATATAATTTTTTTCGGAGATATCTGAGTCACTCAAATTGAAGCCACGGATCTCCCCTTTCATCCTGCACTTCGAACCAACCAAAAATATACAGGAAATCAGGCGATATTTGGCCTGCAATATTGGCAAAAATGGCCCAAAATGACCAAACCTGGCCGAAAACAAAGAAAATGGCGAAAATTCGCTGTTTTGGGGGCTCTGTAATGTGTTATTGCCTGTATATTTTTGCTTGGTTCAAAGTGCGGGATGAAAGGTGAGATCTGTGGCCTCAATTTGAGTGACTCAGATATCTCCGAAAAAAATTATATGAGAAGCTCAAACTCAGATTTTTTCGGATTTTTCAGTATTTTGCCTGTGCTGATGGCGCATCAATACTTTTTGATCGTATCGTGAGCACAGAATGGTCCAGGGGATCCGTCTCCACTATCCTACACTTGAGTTCATGCAAAAATATGCCTCCAGTCCCAAGATACAGCCCAAACAAGCATGTGACATTACTTTTGTCGATATAGTGTACCTAACTACAGGTGCCGAGAGAAATATGTCCCAAGGATACAAAGTTATCGTGTGAGATCAAACTCGTGGACACATCAGGGGCTAGAATAGTAGTTTGGTGGTGATGACGATGATTTGCCGATGAGGTGCCGACCCTCTGCCACTCATCGAACAATGCTCTGCCGACAGGTTTCAGGGCACCCGAAACCCCAAATTTCGGGGCACACCCGAAAGCAGCATCGAAATTTGGGCTTTCAGGCCCCGTGAAAACTGAAAGTGAAATTGGGACTTTTAAGCACCATATCAGGTCACCTGAAATGTCAAAAATCAGTGGCCGTTTCGGCAGCACTGATTTGACAAGTTTCGATGCCTGTTTCAGGGGGGCTGATATCAGACTGCATTTGTACCGTTTCATTCAGCCTGTTTTTGATTCTCAAAGTCCAGCTTTCAGGACCAAATTCAACTGCACTTATATGTTTAAGTTTCAGGTCTCAATTCAGCTCGCTGGAAATGGCAATTGATTTTTTACAGTTCCGGTTACAAAAAACAGTCGGGTGAAAGGTCCCTATTCCCAGTGTGACTGATCTGTCTAGTTGATCCAACGAGGCCTAGACTCGGCTAGACAGAGTCTAGCCTGCTGAGTTTAGGCGATGCCGGAACGTAGTGACTGTGAAATTGAACCACAAAAACTTGAAAACTGACTCGAGCCGCAAATAGAGCCGGCACCCCCTACTGAGGAATTCAGCGGACACTGCCGGACGGCTCGGATTCGGCCTATCCTGTAATCAGTGCTGAATATATCTGTGATCTAATTTTCAAGGTGCAAGTCCGATGAGCACCCTTGTGCCGGAATAGTTCAGTTTCATTCCGCCCTGGAATGATTTGCGAGCGCGATCGTCTAGTATCGCCCTGTGTCTCTCTTTCTGTCCTGCTTTTCGATCCAATTCGTTCTAGGATTACAGTGCATTGCGATCGACTATAGAAATCTGTAAATTTGCAGTAGAAGAATGACACCACGAGTGCCTTGACCGCCGGAGCGAAGCGCGAAGGCTTAGTTTTTTTTGAAATACCAAACTGTAAGACAAGCGGCCGATGGATCTTTTCGGAGTGAAATAATATGAGCGATATCGGCGGCACGGATGGTGCCGGGAGTGCGGATCTCGGCGCAGTGGCCGGCGCAGGCCCACGGCTTCGGCTGGTGCCGCTAACTTTGGAATTCCGCCATGCCGGAGAACGGCCGTCCGGCGGTGCAACTGATATTCCAAAGTGTCAGCGATGAACTGAGAGCGGAGCTTAACAGCAGAAAATGTCGCGAAGCCACGAAGCCACACAGCCTGAGCCCTAGCGGCGTTGAAAGCCACAGCTCTTAATTGGAACCAGGGCCACATGATACAGCATCGCCTTCGGGCGCTTCATTAGGCGCTTGGCATCTCTTCTTCTTACCCTCACTGCCATGGATGGCTCCCGCCAACACGAGCCCGCCTCAGGGGCGGCGCGCCATGACCTCGAAACTTCACACGCCCAGTCACCCACGGACGATGGCACGGAGCAGGCGTCCGCGGTCACAATGGAGGCCGTACCTTGCATTAGCCTCTCAGACCTCTCAGACGAACAGTCCGTGCTGCACTGAACTTGAACTGAGTCCAAACTGATGATCATCAGGTTGCGAGGCACTTTTTTCACCCACGCGCACGACTTTGGCGTCAGTGGCGGGACATTCCAGAGCATCAAAAATATGCATATCCACCATGCAGTGCGCGCGGAGCCTCCTGGTAAGAACACGGTGCATTTATTACGAACCCAAATTTACCTGCAGTAGACTTCCGCGTGATCCCGTTGGGAGACCTGGATCTGCGACATGAAATAGGATTGAACTACGACACTGGTATTGTCGATCGCCGTCAGATACGGGGTCCCATGCGACGGATGCACTGTGCGCGCATTCATGGCTCTGAATCGACGATGACCGTGGCGATTTATGAGGGGAACAAGGCGGAGGAGGTGCGTTTCAGTGTTTCGTTCGCTCAAATACTTCTCGATATCTATTCACAGAACTGGCGGGAGGCTATTTCGAAACATTCAAACCTTCGGTCGGTGAAGATTTGTCTAGATGTCCATGTTGCTGAGCTATTTACAGCCACCCCAACATTATTCAACTGTTTGGCATTTCAAGAACTTCCAAGATTCATGCTGCAATTTTCCACGATGGTCAGTAACTAACTCGTTGCGGCCCGGCCAACTCCTAAAATTTCCGCTAGAACTGATACCTGCGCGACAAATGGCTGAGAAGTACGATGTTTCGCCTATTTATACCGTATATTTTCGGTATTTCCTGGTAGGACCGTATATCAGTTACACTACATCACCATTGACAATTGCCTTACCCACAGGGATCCAGATCAGAGGTACGGGCCGACACTGAAACACATCTCCAAACACTATGAGTCTGACTTGGTTGCAGGCTGTCCGAAACTATGTAAAATCCGTATCTGGAGACTACCCGGTGAATCAATTTGTTTCGGTGCTTTCTGTCTATCTTATTTTTCGTGTCAGGGGGTGAGAGCGTGCACACTGTGGATCCGCCCCTCAAGGGGTACTCTCTGCCTTGACTTGACCCCAGATGACTTCAACTTCAACTGTGCACTCAGCCGTCACGTTGCCCGTCATCCTGCCACTGGCGACCACCTTCTTGAACCAACCCAGCATTCCGACATCATTGCTGACATCTCACTTTTGGCGTATCATCACATATGTTCCTGGTATCTCTCCAAGCGCCTCAAGTTATCTATTTCTACGCACACAGCATTGAAACTAGGGACGGTCTACCATAATTTGGGGGTCAATAGCGGCAACCCAGTTGAGATGGCCTTCGTTTCTGATGTTGAATGCACTGATTTGGGTTGGGAAAATCCTAACGGCATCGTACCAGGGCAGATTATGGAGGATGGATGGGTTTGGTGGGTTCCTTTCTCATTTCACTGCAACTTTCTGATTATCATCGCCGCCTGAAGTATACCTTCCGCCGAGGTTGATCACATGTATTCATGCTCAAATTCTACCCGGTGGGAGGTTGAAGAATGGCTGAGTCAGGCAAACCACATTTTCAAGTGCCTTTATATAACCTCCAACTACGAGGATTATGGTCTGTAATGTCTATGCTGCCATGTCCTTGACAATTGCTGATCGTGCTCAGCTGTCCTGGGCTATGTGTGGTATGAGCTTACGTTTTCTGGACCAACCGACACCCTTCCGCCCGGATATCTCTTCCTATGCCCCCGCGAAGACCTTCACTCGGATGGCCCCGCTTTTTTCCGACATCCGGATTGCCCAGCTTACTGGTCCCTAGACCCAAGTGGAGTTGAACGACTCAGTGCCGAGGCGGCTGAAAGTCTTGGATTCTCGTCCTTCAAGTTCGAAATGGCGGCCGTTGGAAAGTCATGGTGAAGGGCGGGGCAATTTTGCGCTCGTGAAAAGGCACGAGTTGCGTCTGAAAGGGGCAGAATGCCGAGCAGATGTCAAAACATAAAAGGGCTTACTAATTATTTGGTCCTCCGAATAATGTGGCGCGCGGGGCCTGGGCACAATGGAGTATGGGTCAGCAAACAAGCATAAAAGAAGGCAGAAGTTGCCACTTACCTGTACGACGAAACGCGGGGTTGACAAGAGACAGGAAGCGGAAATTAAATGTCAGAATAGGGCAGTGCTGACAGACACGTGACCGTGCAGTTCCCCGCGTTTGGGATCAAACGCGCCACAAACACGGCGGTGGGCAGTTCTGGACGCGTCGTGACGCGTCTGCGGACAGCCCTGGGATACAGGAGGTGTGTGGTGGCTACCACAGCCCCCATCACCATGGGGATAACCAGGCTACGCGCCCAAACACATCGACGGGCTATGTGGTAGCTAAGAGGGACGCATATGTGGCAAGTTGTGGTCAGGATGGCGCACTGAAACCTGGAAACGAAGGGTTTCAACCCCTTGTTTGTATAAGTAGTGTATTATTTACTAACTACAAACACTAAAGGTATAAAGGGGACCGAGAAATGTAGTAGAAGAATATACACCCCTGCCCAGGACTCTCACCTGTGAATCTTGCTTGGTCTCTCTCTCTCTCTCGCGGTATCATAACGGAACGGAACAAAACGGAACAAAATATCGATCGGAGTTTATAACGGAAGGAACATACGGAACAAATTTGGGTTGAAGTTAAGAAGTTTTGGAGTACCATTTGGTGGAGAACGTTGAAGTCTTTGGAGTTTTGGAACCACACATCACATACCTTCCCTATTCCAATTTCGCATTCGTGGTTTCCTGCCACGCGAACCCCCGAACAACACTACAAAGAGCAAGAATTGGTTTTGGTTGTTAGAGTCTTTGGATAAAGACTTCAAACGCCTACCGATTTCGAACCTTTCAATGGGATGCCACTGTTTATGACGGACTCCGTCAATTCCATGAAGCCAAGGGGTTTGACCCTTATAGTCAGGACGTCGCCCGACACAGGAGGTGCCAGCTGTATGAATTGTCTCCTGGGCTGGAAGCCTCATCTGCATATCGTGAGTCGCACGGAACTCCAGGGTCAATATGTTAACAGAACTGAACAGTGGAAGAGATCAATAGTGAGGACGAGAATGATGAGGCGGTTCACAGCGAAATATCCACAGGTATTTCACCACTTGGAATTCCGGTTCGGTGATTCCGACCACTTTACAGCGCAAGATATTCCCTCGATCGAGACCATCCAGTCGCAAACTCCGCAGTTTGCTGATTTCCCAACTCATCTGGGTTTGGATGTCGACATTCTTGCTGCTCCCTCTCGCGATTTTGCTCCGTACCCCACTCATCTGGGTCTGGAAGTGGACCTTCCCGCCGACCGTTCGTTTGGGACGGCCTCGGATTATCTCTGGGCGGACACCGCTTTCGATTCGGTTTCAATTCCATCCTCATCATCATCGACAACATTCTCTTTTCCTCCGCCGTATTCGCCTCACCCGGCCTATCTCCCGTACAATTTCGAAACGATCCAGAATGCTTCGGACGGGAGCTTTCACCCCTTCAATATACCAACGATCCCGCCTGCACAAATGAATGCGGACCCGCAGCATATTCCTGCCAGTGACTTAATCGCTCGGACTGCGCGCAAGCGGAAAGCGGAGAGCCAGATGTCGGAGCGCGCTAACAAGAACATGCGGTACGTTCCAGGGCGCGCATCTGTTCTGTGGGTTTCCAACTTACTTTGGTCTTATAGACTTGAATTTATCGACGGCGGATTTTGAGGAGCTTGGCTAGTATGGCTTCTAATATGATATTGGTCTAGAATAAAAGGAACGAGCATAGGCAGTTGGAGGGGAGAACACGGGATGCGAGAAGTCGTTGCGGCAGGGAAGTTGTTGCACGAGTTGTGCAGGAGGTCGAAGCGAGCGGTTGCGGAGCCAGTCTAAGAGCGAAGCAGCGCTGGCTTGATTCGTTGTATAAAACAAAGCCAATAACAGAGCCATCGGAGGCGTCATCCCCGGAATAAAAACATTACAATTGAGACCGCCGACCCCGCGGCGCCGACGGATCCTGCACAATCGAGAAGCGGCCCCTGTGACGCCGCTCCGCAATAGCCTCGAGGCTATGCGTATACGCAACCCCGCCCACCGACAACTCCTTGTGCTCCCAGTCGACGACGATCGGCCACGCGAGCGCCGCGGCGTCGTCGGGTTAATGCATGCTCTTCTCACGCACGAAATCGATGAGAGGGCCGGGGAATCAGAGGTCTACGAGCGCACGGAACTCGGCTACCGTCGGCACGCGCGGCTCGACGTGCAGCGTGAGTTTCAGCGGCGCGCGGAAGGAGCTGGGGTGGCCCCGGCTGAGCGGGGGTACGCGTCGATCGCGCTGGCCAGCGCTTTGAGCACCAGTCGGGAGGTTGCGTCGCCGGGCTTATGGCTGCATGAGTGAGCACAACGTGAAAGGGTGGTAAATGGGATGTCAGCGCACAAGACAATGAGTGTTGTAGGTTCAATCGCGGCCCACTGCACGGCGGTGATGGGTAGGCGACCGCGGCTCACGGTAGGTCGGCGTGAGTTTCACCGCCGCGACCGAGAATTTAGAAAGCAGCAGTGCGTGTCCGTTTTTGGCAAGGAGCCAATTTTAGATGCCGCACGTCTTTGGCGGCGACTCGGCCCGGGGTGCTCCCTTCGACGCTTCGTCTCCACCCCTCGGCCCCAGTCCGCTGGTGCCTCGCCCGCCGTTGCCCGCCTCTCGCTGCGCACCTCCACGCTCTACGTGCTCGCGCGCTCGTGCACGCGCACCCGTCCCCGCCTGCGCCGCATACCCCGGAATTGAAGGCCTCACGGAGTTGGAGAGGCTTGAAGCAAGGCTGGGCTCGTGCGAGGACTCGGACGCGCTGGACCCGATTGAGCGCGATTTGTGGCGCGTGGAGCGGCTCCTCGCGTGGCTCGCGCCCCTCCTCGCCTCCCCGCCGCGCCCTCCTCCTACACCGCGTCTACGTCCGCGTCCTCGCACGCGCAGCGCAAGCAGACGTGCGCCGGGTGTGCTGCCGATGCGCTGCCCACACTCGATTTGGTGAGTGCGCTGCTGGCGCTCACGCTGTGGCTGCCGTACATCGTCCTCATGCCCGTGCGTACGGCGTTGCGGGCGTTCGTCGTCGTCGGCGGGGCGTAGCCGTGCGCTCCCGCCCGTGCTTCGTTCGTCCTTTGCCCGTCCGCCGCTCACCTGTCTCTCCATCCCTCGTGGACCCACCCTCGTGCGCTCGTCTCTCCTTGCTTACATATCATCCCCTCCCTACCCTTATCGTATCCTCTCAGATCGTCGTGGCCTCTCCTCTCCTCTCCTCATCGTAGCATATCGACGCCCGCCGTGTATCATTCTTTGCATTTTGTTCCTGTGTATCCGTACCGTACCCAATGAATCAATGTGTATTATATCAATCTACTGCTGCGTGCGACGTGATGTGATTTACACCTACAATCATAGCTGGTACACGAACTCGCATAGTAAGGTAAGAATGGATCCGAGCTGAACCTCCGTCGAGAGCATTTTCAGCTACATACAAACGTGCTATGGGCTTCCATCCGAATCCACGACGAAGTCATAGCGAGACTTAATGATAAGCCACGGTGAATGCTGAGAAGAAAGTGGATGATAATAAATTGACGGAAGGACATTGGGAGAGCCGACGAGCGCGCGCAGTACGCCACGGTAAGTAACACTGTGTTCGTTTTTTTTTTTTTTTGCAGGATTGGTCGGGGTGGTGCAGGAGTAGCAGCACGAGCAGCGGGGACACAGAATCCGCGGCCGAGTCAGAGTCCGGGGCGGTGCGAGGGCTCAAAAGGCTTGAAGGACTTGATATTCTTGAAGGACTCGAAGAACCGAATGACTTGAACGAGGTGAAGGATCGAAGGAGTGGAGCCGAACCAAGCCAGGTAGAACGCACTGCCCGTGCTCGTTATACGCGATCTGGGGGAGCATGCACACGGAAGCTGCGAACCGCGGCTCGGACGGGATGATTGTAAGTGTACATTGAACGCACTTTAGGGATAAACACTCAGATGGCGTGGCGCGCCCCAGATTCGAATTCGGAGTGGGAATCGGAGGGGCGCGAGCTGAAGGGTCGTATTCAGGCGCGCGCACCCACAGGGGTACGAACCTACAGCACAGTGTATCAGCCAGCGTAATCAGACATGACTTATGTGCATTGACGGCAAAGTCGAGAGACTCACAGGGTCAGTAGTTCGGACCGCGACCGAGGGATCTTGCCACGAGAATCGGGACGAACAGAGCTGCAGTGATGAAGATAACATCATCCGCATGAGCAACCACTTTCTCCTATCGTGGATCCTGCGCATTTAAATGTCACTATTGCCAAGTCTGAATGCGCACGAGGAATGAGAGTAGCCAGACGGAGGGTAAAATGACGTACTTCGAAGAAATGATGCAGGATTGCCGGCGAATTGGAACGACGACCCGAAGTAAGAGCCCGTAGAGTTTGTGAAATACACCCCAGGCGCGAAGGAAGTTCGGCTGCAGGTCAGTGCACTCTGTACGCCGAGGAGGAGCGGGTGAGTGATCTCAAGCGACGGGACTGCGTTCGAAACCTGCGAAACAAAGGCCAGGTACTAGTAAGTGAATTGGGCTGAGAATGCGTGGATGTGTTGCTGAGTGAGAGTTGAAACGGAGACTGCGAGCGCGGTTTGGGGCGAGGTGGGAGCAGCTCCAAGCGGGATGAAGGGCTTGTTCGGAGCTGCGACTGTGAAGCCCAGACATCGAGATGACAACGAGGATGTAATGCGACTTACTTTGGAAGCCAGGCGCACTGACATTGGAATTCGAATGAAGCCCATGGATTCATCGAGATTCGAGAAGGACTGCGGGCACGGTCGAGCATTAGAGTTAACTCACTGTACGCAATGAGAGAAGACAAAGAGGATTTAAGGCCTCGCTCTGAAAGCCGGGCGCGCTGACATTGGAATTGAGGGTTCCGAATGAAGCCCGGGACTCATAGACATTCGAGTAAGACTGGGTGCACGGTGAAGGATTAGAACTAGTTCACTACGCAATCACAGAGTACTTACATAGGGCTGGCGTTTGAATTCAACGGCCAGAGTTGAGTGGAGCTACGGTCAAGTGTATTAGACCGAGGCCACGAGTGGTTAGATATTGTTTACCTCGCCGTTTGAAATAAGATGTCAACGGGCATTTCAGCAACGGCTAGTACCGTTCCCGTACATCGAGTCCGCGTCGGTGCAGACGAAAGTATTCGAAGTTAAACGGGGCTGCCGAGGACACCTAAGGGAGCGGCTCCCGCGCTTACCTTTCGACCTCTTAGGTCATTTATTCCCTAATAGGAAAACCCACCTAAGAGGTCCCGAACAGCGGTGGCCTCCATGCCATCATACTTCTATTATGTACATATCCCCGACCGGTTGTTAACGGAGGCCTCTTTGCTCCTGTCATTATGCTGTCGAACCGCAGGCGCTCTACGCGCCAAAATCAGCCCGCCGCGACCTCCGGCACAGGAACACACTACACTAGTCCACTCAAGGCTCGCGACCCAAAGAAGAAGAAGCTCGTCGTCGGCATGGGGGCGGCTGCCCGAAAAAAAGCCGCAGCCGAGCTTCGCGCGCGTATTGATGCGCGTCAACACGCGCCCACGACTTCTAGCACTACCGGGGGACCATCAGCAACTACTATGCACACGCCTGAGCCGGGAAGCGACGTGGAAATGGATAACTGGGTCGACGAGGAGCCTCCCGCACCTCCCTTGCCCCCCTTGGCCCCTATTCCAAACCCTGGATCGGTCTTTACTCGTCAAGCAGCCAGGAGCAAGCGACACATTTCTTGGGATCTCCTTCTGCCCCAGCTGGAGGTGCCGTTTGCCCTATACCGCCAGGCTAGCCCTGGACGGAGGCCTCCGGTCATCGACAGTTTTATTGAGCACACTTGTATGGGTTCCTGTGGCACTAAGATTACTGCTACAGTGCAGTGCCTTTACGCTTCATGTTCGTATAATTTAATCTAAGCATTACTGTGCATTGAACATGCGATACAGACTTGGAACATGTACAGGTGGCCACCTGCAGCTGCATGCCGGTCGCCGTAATCCTCGTTCGCAACGGTGTTTTTCCGACATCTCCCTCCCAGCCTCGCACTGGTGTATCCATCGATCTGTTAGAGATATATCGGGCTTTTTTCGAGCGCTCGTGTGACTCGATCACGGCCTTCGCAGCTGCTCTCCACACGATCTACGACAGGCGTGGATTTAGGGTAATGTCGTCGAGGGTAAGCATCTCATGTAAACTCAGCACCTCTAATAACACCAATCCTTAGAGCCATGGAGAGCTGGCCAAGGAGCCATTCCGCGAAGGCCTCGCGCAGGCTGTGCAGTGGTACAGTAACCTCAGAACAAGGGAGCAGGACAGGCTTGAGGCTGTCCTGACAGCCACTGAGGCATCCATTCTTTCTCCCATCCCAACACCGCCATCTATCTGCAATGACGAAGCTGTGCAGCCGGCGCGGGAGGCTGCTACGCCGGAGGCGGGGGAGGCCTCCAACGCCGAGCCCTCGAACAATACCTCAGCTCCCGAAAATTCCGTCCCCCCAGGGCCTACGCTGGGACGAGCCCACCGCATCTTGAGAGAAAGGTGTCCAGCATGCTTTGGCTTGGAAACATGGGGGAGGCCTCTCTCCGAGTGCGTCACTTCCATTTTCCTTTCTCGTCATCTCCCAATTAACAAATCTGACAGGGGAGGTGATGTTCAACTCGGTGCAGATGGGTGCTTCAGCTATCGTCATCTCAAATCCGCTGGGGAGGGACCTATCTCCTACGACCCAGCTTTATTCATCTCGAAAGAGAAGGTAGACAGAGTTGGGGACCGGATTGCAGACGCTCGGTGCAAGAAGCCACGCAAGGTCACACCTCCTATCCCGCAGGAGGCCATCGACGCCTGCGAGGCATCGTGGGAGGCCGCCAATGAGAAGAAGCAGAAGGTGGATCCCAAAAGGCATGACGCCAGCGGCGTCTTTGTCGTGACCTGCCGACATTCCCAGGTTATTTTTCTATGCAATATCGACACACCCGGCGAACAGCAGAAATACATTGTCGCCTCTCTGGAAGAGTTGAATTTTTACCTTCCACCACAAGCAACAATTGCTCAGGCGTATGATGTCGGCTGTGTTACTGACCATAGTTTGAACCTCGTAATTGACTTTTGGTTGTGATGGAGGCCTCCCACTGACCCACTTTCCAGTTCCGAATTCTCACCGAAGGCCTCCGTGAGCGTGTGTGCTTTGTGATCAATGCCATGCACGCTTTCGGCCACCAATGGGTTTGCCAGATGGTGTACAACCCTCGCCTCCGCCGTGGTCTGTGCCTGACCGATGCCGAAGGCGTTGAGCGCTTTTGGTCCCGGATTCGGAAGTTGATTGGTATCACACGAACTCAATGGGTGAGCATTTTCTGGCTGTACTCCCCCCTCCCTTCAATCCTTATCCAGAACTCTCGACGTATCTGGATGATCGACCAGTATGCAATCTTTGTCAACGAGGAAGGTCGCGACCAACTCGGCACCTGGATTAGTCGCCAACAAGACAAAAATCTGACACGGAAGCTTGCAGCTGCCAGGAAGGTTCTGCAAGATTGCGGGGTCCCTCGGGCAGAGCTTCGCCACAACTGGGAGGAACAGAAGGCTGCCCAAACCTCTGTTCGATCACGTAGGTGGCCTCCCACACCCACTATTTGTCTACTCACATCAGTCCCACAGATGCCCCTGTCCGTTTGAGACACGAGCTTGATAAAGTTCTTGCACTGCAAACACAAATTGACAGCGTCGAAAAATCCATTGGGGATGTCAAGCAGTCGATCACCGGTCCGGAGGCCTCCGCTGACTCCCTCGCTCTACTGCGCAGTCTTGAGCACACTCACGACACTCTTAACTCGCAGGCGGAGGCTCTATATGCCTCTCTCAATATCCAAAACTCCTTCCCCGAGCTTCAAGCCCTCCCTCTTGAGTTTTTTCGCACCTTGCTAATCATGCGAGATCTCAAAATAAACATCCGCAAGCGAGCTATTGGAAGTTTCTATGAATGGGAGAATTTGGACCGTGCGGTTGCCGGTAGGCGAGAGGCCCTCGGTACGTATCAGATCCGGATCGGAGCCTCCGTCGCCGCCTCCATCACTCACTGACTTGGATATTAATAGGCACCAAGCTACACCAGGCAACAAGGAAAGCAATTTCCAAGCGTCAACTTAGCATTACTTCGATCAATTTCCAAGTTCAATGGCTACTGCGAAGATCTTGAGAGACTGAGGCCTCCAGCGTGTATGATTCCTACCCCGACTCCCTTGTCGACGCGATTGAACACCCTGCGGGATGATCCATCACTCCACGAGGATGCTTGGATCACGCCGGCTGAAGGTCAAATTCCCCGCTGGTTAAATGATGTTGATGTCCGAGATGGAATACGTGCCCTCCATTCTGCTGACAGGTGTGCAGAGGAATCTGTACGGTTGAACATGGAGCGTCGCAACATGTCTACCTGGTTAACTGAGGAGCTCCGCATTGTCAAAGCAGCCATTGGCACGCTCACAGGTAAGACTCTCAAATCACATGCAACGAACACCAATTGATATGCTGCCGGCTAGATTCCTCTCTCACTCTTGCACTTCAGCTACGTTTGGAGCAGCTCCAGTACCTCAGCCTCAGCTGGGCCTCTGCACTCCAAATACGCTCGGAAACACCGGTGGATGGCGGCACCATTGTCTCGGAGGTCAGACGGGAGGCCTCCGCTGCTCCCAGAAATGATGTGATCACTCCCATCCAACTCCCCGATCCTGTTCCCAACTGCACCACCATTGAGTTGGATTCAGAGGAGGACAGGTTGGAACAGGATCCGATGGAACTCTCGAGCTCCAATATGATGGTGGCCTCCGAGGAGTTGGATCCAGATTCCATATTTGATACTGATCACAATGATCTGCTGAATGTCCAGGACATGCTGGATGCCGATGCAGATGGCGAAGAGTCGACAAGCATTGAGGGCGACACCATGAAATTTGAGTTCAATTGGGACTGTCCGGTGCGGAGGCCTCCTGTCAAACCACCGGTCTGCTTATTAACATTGTTGTTGGCAGCCGAACCTCTCCGTCGACACTGGACTGCTGCAGCTCCTCCAAGCCCACAATAATTTAATCCCAGCTCTTGGTTTGGACGGGAAACGTGTTGTGGTAGGCGTTGATGGCCGCCAGAAGGTGGAGCTGGAGGCCTCCGACATCAGCCGGATTCAGTCTCGTACGGGGCGTCTGACTGGTTTTGCTCTAAATGGCCTCGCAGCAGCACTCGTAAATCTCCTCAGCGAGCCGGCGTCCCTGCACCAGGCTACTGTCAATGCATGTGCTGTCTTCAGCACCCACGAGCTTCGCCGAGTGCGGTACAAATGCACCGATGATGTGCTGTGGAAGCATGCACACCCTACGAAGTTCTGGTAGAAGCCTCTCTGGCTGATCCCAATCCACCGGATCGAGGAGGAGCACTGGGTACTGGCCGTTGTTGATGTAGGCCATCAACAGATTTTATTCTTTGACAGTCTCGGGGTGCAAGGCCATGGCTGGAGGCAGGATATCCATGCTCGTTTGTTTCCATCCAGCAGATGTTTCTCACCTTACCATGGTTCCAGGATATTATGATTTTGATAACACGGCTTGTGGTTTTAGCGAACCGCCACCAACATCAGCTCCATGTTACAACAGAAGAGGACCCTGGATTGCACGACCAATTTTCCGTGTTGTAAGTGTTTCTCCAGCTGCCACATTTCTTTGCTGACTGAGATACAAGGGCGAGCCCCTACAATCCAACGGGCATGACTGCGGTCTATGGGTTGCATGCATGATTGGTGCCATCCTACGTGGCTTTGCTACCACGGGAGTTACGGAGGCGGAAATGGGATATGACCGTAGGCTCTTCACACATTTTATCCGGGGCCTTCTTTTCACCTAGTGCTATTTATTCATCTTCACGTATTTTTCCTTCCCCATTATCGTGATGAATTCCAAGAAATACAATGTGAAATCAATTTTTTTTCCGCCTCCGCCGCCTCCCGTGTTGCCTCCGCCGCCTCCACCCCGCCTCTGACAATGCGCTACTCGAGGAATTTCATGTGGTATAGGTGGTACATTGTATGTGCCTGCCACTGAACGAAATGCTGATACATGCTGCACTCCCTGGAGTTATGGTAGGCATTATAATGAGTGCGGATAGCTTAAGTAAGTCAGCGACCTCGGCTCGTAGCACCCTCACTGCTGCCTCTTTCCCGCTCATTTTGAAGTAAGTGCGGCGCTCAACATCCCGTTCATTCTGCTCGCGCAGCCTTACACCGTGCAGGACGCTGGCGAGAGACTGAGTGAAATGGAGGTACTGGTCGGAATAAGGGTCGGAGGTGTAATCGTCTTCAAAAAACGGGGGCTCGACTTTCCAGCGGCCGAGATCGCTTTCGTCAAGTGCGTCGGCCTTTCTCAGCGCTTCACGAAAGAGGGGGTGGCTGTCTGGTAAAGGTACTGAGGCCAAGTGTTCAATTTCGCTGTTTAGCGGCAGCAGTCCGAGCAATTTGGCTGGCTGCAATGAAGATTCAATGGAGGGATGATTTGCTTCCTTTCGGGTGCTCCGAGACAGGTATCGTGCGTGGTCAAGGGTCGCACGCACAAGTTTAGCACTAAATAGGGGCTCCGGTTATTTTGTTCTTATGTCGGAGATATAAAGAGGAAGGCTTACCTGGGAGTGGAGGAGCCCTTGTGCACACCCTCCCGCTTCGCAGATTACCTCTCTGCATTGGTGAGATGCTTTGCACGACGGCCCATTTTGATGTTCGTGGTTCAGAGTCAAGTTCCTAATTAGAACTTGCATGGCTTTAGTATGTTTTTGTGCACCACATTTCAAACAGATCTTAAAAATGTAATTTAAATATAAATGGCTCCGGGCAACCTCCGGTACCTATTTCGCGCCTCAGGCCAGCAGAAACACTGCACCGTGCAATCACAGTAAAAAAAACCAATTCCACTTGCCGTTATTCGTGCTGTGATTGGCTGCACGGATCAGCGGCAATTACGTGTAATTACATGTAACAAATGGATGGAGGCGTGAGGTAGGCGGATGGAGGCGCGAGGTAGGCGGACGGAGGCAGATGGAGGCACGAGGTAGGCTCCGCGACCCAAAATAGGAGGCGGTAACACGTGCTGATGGCATCAGCCAAAACTTCGCGCCTCTTTTCCACCTCCATCGTATTCGTATTTCATCACGCTCCTTGTTCCTTGCACGCTGGTGAGCATTCCTTTTGCCATCCCCATTCCCCTTTCACTCATACTCCATCAGAATCTTCTATCTTTCTGTTCTGTTTTGCATTTGGGCCTTCCGCGCAGTGCTAGCATTCACGCAACGTTCACGCGTTCTTCGAGAACCGTGACACGTCGTCTTGGTGAGTCCGAGTAGCTGCTTTACTGGAGGATGCAGCCTTATCAGCATGTAGGTATCCTTTGTCCGCATCTTGCGCTGAACTCTCAGTATTTTTTTTGGCTGCATTCCTTGTCCTTTTATGGTATGTCGATGTTCATATATCTATTTTCCTCGTGAATCTAACCTTGAATTCAGCTTTTAGCCAACCACGCGCACCGCGTTCGAAAAATGGAGGCCCCCCGCACGCCTCCGCCTAATCCGCCGAATCCTGCCAATCTTTTCAATACCCCTTCATACCTCAACTCCCTCTCATTTTCCACTCCCTTATCGGAGCACGAGTACGCGGACCTTACCCCCTTGCGCTCTGACGCGTCTCCCGGGCTGGAGTCCTCGCCGTATGTCAGTGATGATTTCGGTGAGGGCGATGACTCCATCATGGCCGCGCTGGACCTCCTCGATCCCCACCATCCCCTCAACCTCTCCATGCCCAACATGCAATGCCTGGAGGAGGAGGCAGGCATGGAGCAGGATGACATGAGTGTCTCCTCCGAGGATAGGGCTGAATCTGACGCGCCGGAGGCCTCCAGCACCCACTATTTTTGCGCACAAAGTGCTGCTCTCACTGCGGCGGCTCTACGAATGCAGCTTGGCTTTCAGCAACAACATGGCTACACGGAGCAGCAGGCCGCCGATGCGCGCAATGAGCATGCACCACCCTCGCGCGATGACCAAGTCCCCCACGATGCCGCTGACACAGACGACGACACGGAGATTGATGAGCTTGCCTCGTCGCAACCGCCCACCCCTGCCCATCCCACCTCTCGTCTTACGTCTGTCCCCCATTTCCCCAAGACATCGCTGCGGGATCTGCTTAGCACTCCGGAGGACTCGCCGCAACAGGTTGATGGGGGCCGCGAGGCAACACCTCCGGAATTCCACCCCCCCACGCGCCTGCGGGCAACGCTGAAGCCATCAGCGCACGCCAGTCCCATCTCGCTGGAGGCGGGTCTGCGGCGCCGGCGTGATGCGGAGGCGGCCGCCGTTGCGTCCGCTGGTCCTTCCTTTGCGACTGTGACCACGCTTCCCACCACCGCCGCCCACCCAGCATCCTCCGCTGCCACCGCCTCCGCCACCGCCTCCGGCGCCGGCACGTCCGCCAAAATCGGCCCCCCGGCAAAGCGGAAACTGCCGCCACCTGCCCCGTCTGCTTCAATGGGGCCCCCGCTCCCGCCGCCTGCGAAAAAGCCAAAGAATATGGCGAATCTTTTCCAAACGGGGCCCGCGCTCCCTTCTTTGACGCAGTTCGGGGATAGGCGCGCGCCTGCGCATGCGCCGAAGCCCCCCATTGCTACGCATAGGGCAGCCGACTCCACAAACATTTTTCAGATGGGCTCTCCGCAGCTCCCCCCTCCTGAGGCCAACTGCTTCTCGCCCCAAAGCCACGGAGGGAGTATTGATATATTTCTTGAAGTCGCCGGCTTTGAGGAGCACACCCTCCCACCTCCCCTGCCAATGTCTGTTCCGCCGCCGCCTCCCGCGCGCCTGTCCATTCCGCCGCCGCCTCTGCCGCCGCCATCATCTACGCCGCCACCTGCATCCATCCGTGGCACCGACACGGGTGAGGGCGAGGGTGCCGTAGACGAGGATTCCGCAGACGAGGATGCCGAAGACGGTGTCGCCGCCGCCTTTCTCTCTGATGGCGGCGACCCGCCTCGCGGCAGGCCCAGCGCTGCCACTAAGGAGGCGCTGGAGAACTGTTACAAGCAGGTGCTCGACGTGCTGGACGCAACCCACAAACAGACGGGCTATTCCAGCAAGCGCCTCATGGATGGCTTTCTCTTGCATATCCATAGCAACAAAACCCGCGGCAGCAATGAGTGGAACCCGTTACCAGCGGTACGCCAACCGCAATGCAGCCACCCGCATCACAGAGCGCCGGCGCGTCAACGAGTCCTACACGTGGACGGGAGGCGACGACGACCTGCCTCCAGCACTGCTGGTGGACGAGCTCCATCGGACGTACAAAGTCTTCCAGCAGCAGTACAAGGACCGGCACAAGCGTACGTGCTTTTTTAGGATGCTGAGACGCTGGAGGCTCTCGAACGAGAGGAGACGCTTGCCCAGCGTCAAAAGGCCTTCGACAAGGCGACACGAACACTCAAAAAAACGGTCAGTTGCCCTCGTTCTCGAATAAGCTGCCTACTGATAGATTCCCAGATGGATGGCCTCTTCACCGACCGAAAATTCCAAAGTCTCTTGATCCTCGTTGGCTCTCATGTAAACGAGGACGTGGAACTGGGCACAATCTTGTCCACCGGAGGCCTCTTCAATGTATGTTCCACCTTGTAGATTTTCTTACAGTGCTCATGCATCCTTTTTTTTTGTTTTGCCAGCTCCCAAGTTCCCTGAAGTTCGACGAGGAGGATTTGCTGGGTGTCGCCAAGACAATCGCCTTGTGAGTGTGGTTCTCGCTCTGGGCACAGTTTACTGATTGATTCCAGCACCACGACTGCCGACCAGCTCGAGGGCGTCGAACTCAAAATCTGCTCCACCGCCGCCGCCTCTGGCGCCTCCATTGCCGCCTCCCTCGCCTCCGCGCCTACCTCCTTGGCCCCAAAATGGAGTCCGAGATCAAACCGGACCTCGACAAGAGGGCACGCGCGGCCGAACGTGTGCGGCCAACACCAAAAGCATACACCAAATTCGAGAGTTGATGGCCGCGGCGGCCGTCGAAGACATTGGGGTCGACTTCTTCCGCAAACTCCCCCCTGTCAACGGATTCGCGTGGACCCGCCTCGATAAAGTCTTATCTGGAAACAGAATGCGGATCCTGGGCTACCCCAGCAGCATCCGTCTGCCGGCGCAATTTCCGCCCGATAAGGGCTCCAGCAGGCTCTCGCAGGTGGAGCGGAAGGCGATTCGCGTCGCCATAGGCGCGCGACACATGGTGGACGGGAAGTGCGTACGAGGGATGCGCTTCGAGCGACACACATACTCAGCAGGTTTGTCTTTAACTTGATTTATTTCCATCCCCGCATACTCACCACCCTACAGGCGATATTGTGGTCTACTCCCATGACTATGGAAGAATTCTCCAGCGGGGGGGCTGGATGCCCCCGCAGTCGGACGTACTGGCGATCGTCCGGGGACGCCCAAGTCCCCTGCATGACTGGGGAGCAGCAGATAATCCATGCGCGCTTCGACCTCGATGCGCTCAAGGGTCCCCTGCTCGCCTCCAGCCCGCGCGAGGAGAAGGCGGTTCCAAAGAGGGCTGCGGCGGCGTCGAAGAGGACCGCCAAGAGTGCGAAGGGGAAGGGGAAAGGGAAGATGGAGGAGGTGGAGAGCGAGGAGGAGGAGGAGGCAGAGGAGGTGCCCATGCCGCCGTGTCCGCGTCCGCGCACTCGCGCTCGCACCGCCGCGCAGGAGGGCCGCCGTGCAGGAGGGCTCCCGCGCGCACCGCAGGAGGGCGGAGGCCCGCCCAAGATCTCGAAAGGTAAAACCGCCGCAGCGGTGCCTCCCCGGGCGCCCTCAAGCGTCCCAAGTCTCCCATTTGTGAGGCCTCCGATGGTGAAGCGCCCCGTCACCCCGGGTGCGGAAGCGTCTCCAGCTGCGCATCCCCGACTCCGACGCGGATGAATCCGACTCCGACGCCCCGATCATGAAGGGCAAGAAGCGCCAAAGCCCCGCCGACCACCACAAGAAAACCGCAAAGCGTGTCAGACTGGCGCCGCCGGAGGCCTCCGCGATGCGCCGGTAAAGTCAGTGGAGTCGAACCCGTCGAGTTCGACGGGGAATCGAGTGCCCTGCCCCTCCCACCGTCATCCCACGCCCGCGCACCGCAAATCCCCCGACAGAGGCTCCGCGACCGCGGCGGGAGCCCCCCGTGCCCGCATGCAATCTCACGTGGAGGTGCGCCGGCAGCTGCGGATCAACGCGCTTAGGGACGTCGGGGGCTGCTATACAGGCAGCCAAGGACCAGCGCAAGGACCAGCGCAAGCGCCGTTCGCAGGCGCCCTCAAATGCCGTCGCAGGCCTCAATGCCGTCGCAGGGCCATCGGGGCAGAAGCACCAGCCGTCGCGCGCCATCTACCGAGCGCCAGCGCCAGCGCTCCCTGTGTCCTCGCCGCCCTCGACCGTCGCTCCCCCAGCACCGCCCCTGCTGCTGTCGCCGACCCGATGGCGGTGCTCCAAGCCTTAGCGAATTTTTCGCCGGAGCGATCATGGCCACCTTCGCGCGCTCAGGGATGCTGCCGCACCCGCGGGGAATTGAGATATTTTTTCCTCATCTCTCGCACGTTGCACTTGACTACTTTTCTTGGATGAACCCCGCATTATACCATTTTCATCTTCGTATGTTGCGCTTGACTGCTTTTCTTGGACTGAACCCCGCATTGTACCATATATTCCTGTCCCTACCTTCTTGTGTATCGTACCAGAATCCCGCCAGCATCTTGTGTATGATCTTGCTCTGTATTCTGTAGCTTACTCTC
>JARKIE010000050.1:0-444526 GCA_029378255.1 Mycena rosella
AGAGATCCACTGCAGACCAAGCTGATGCCTATGATACCTATTACAAGACATATCTTGTGGAGGTTGCAGAGTTGTTTAGGGAAAATATCATCACTCCAAGCCAGCATGCTGCTTTCCATATAGGCGAGGAACTTCGTAAATTTGGACCAACCCACCCAGAAGTGCACAGTTTTATGAGCGATACATACATTTATTGCAGCGTCAGAACACCAATTTAAAATGGGGTGAGTGTAAGATTATTGGCAAATTTTATTTGCTGATTAGTTTTTTAGGTGAAATGGAAACCACTTTATGAATGCTACAGGCAGAGCAGCAAACTTGAAAGCCCTTCTCTCCGACAACAAGGATATTCAATCAAAAGTGGCTGAGGCTATCAAGGTCTATGAACATGGGTTGAAACGGGATTCCAGAGGAATCCGTCTAGCAAATATGCTTAATCCGGAGGACTCCCACTTCGACCTAGAATCTCGAGCACGATGGAGTGCACTGTCTACACTGGAAAGGCACATGCTGCATAACTATCTCTCATGGATATATGAAGACTTTGATCTCAGCGAATGGCAGGCCAGTGCTTCAATAATGGATCAAATATCCATTAGCGGAGTCCGGTATGCCAAAAGAATGTTCTCAAGTATGATCAAGACAGTCACATCCTATTCCTTGTACCGGGTACCAATAACATTGGTGTTGGTGAAATCATCAACATCTTCCAGTACTGGCATACCACCTCAGCCGGAGCCGAGACAAAGGGCATATATCTGGTTGTTAATCGATTTTCACCAGATACTGCTCAGATTTTGGATTTTCCTGATCCATACAGACAATATCCAGCTGCTGTGGGCTATCTATGTTCTCAAGAAATCATAGAAACTCGGATTATTGAAGCAAACCATGTTCGTGGCCACTTTGCCTTGACACCAATGGAATATGATGGTCATAAAATCATGCATGTTCTACCTTTGAATAGAGTAGGCATTAACTTCTAATTTACCATTTCTCTAATCAAAATGGTTTCAGTTGACTCTTCAGCACTGGTGGTTGGAGATTAATAACAATAGTTCGAGGACGATGACAGTGATCAGGATATGGATGTTGATGAGTAAAAACGGAATAGATGCTACATATCATTGCTGTTTCTTCTTCTGATTCTCTCTTTCTTCCGCATACCTAGTGCATGGATAGCACTCAAGTAATGAGGTCGCTATTTTCTCGGCTTCTCTTTCAGTCTACAAACAGAGCAAGAAATTGGGATTAGGTGATCTGTTCTAAGTTCATAATAACCAACCTCAGCATCTGCAAGTGCCTTGCGTAATGTCTGTATTTCTTCTTGTGCCTCATCTTGATGCATTACAATATTTTCTGGATGGAAGTGATCAGATTTGGTTATTGGAGAAACACAGGTTTACGAGACCTTCTCATTGCCATGCTGGATTTTAATCGTTTGAGAGCATCTCTAGCTATGCCTCCTTATCCTGAAGTTCAGTGATGCTCTCCTTCAATTCTGTATTGTCCCTTGTCAGATTATTCACACCCAGTTCCACTTGTTCTTTCTCCATCAAGAGCTCTGCTATTTCACCTGAGCATAGTCAAGTATAAAGCTTTACTAATTAGTATTGAAACATACCAGAGCTGTGCTGAGTCGGTCTCGCAATTCTTTTGTATCTTCTTGGCCTCTCAGTCTGGCTAACTCTGTCCTTTCTTTCAATTTTGCCTATACCTACTCTCAGTTCTCATTTACAAGAAGGTTATATGTGAGGCTCACCATATAGAGAGCCTTATGTATAGTCCACTGACTCTCAACTGCGGTCAGCTTCTCACTCAACTGAATTGCTCTGGCCTGGACCCGGTCAAGTGTTTGTTGGAGCGTAGCAACCTTACTGTCCAGTTGTGCAATTTTAGTGCTGGATTGATTCCGCTGCCGACGAGCATTTGATAATGTGTCTCTCATAGATCCAATGGGGTTCAAGGGTAAGTTCAGAAACCAGACTGCTTGAAATGCTCACTGATCCAGCTCTGCCAATCTTGATTCTAGACCAGTAGGTTGTGTACTTGCATTGAATATCTCAGACTGTTGCATCAATGAGTGTATCATACCATATGGATATGGAGATTTTCTCCTACCAGTGCCTTATAGTGATTGACCTCCTCCCTGAGTTCTGCAATCTCAGACTCAGCAGCAATACTTGAAGTAGGAGCCAGCGCAAAGCTCTCTAGTTCCACCAGTCGATCCTCCAAGACTTTTATTTGGTCGTTCTTGGACTCCAGTATTTCAAGCTGGGTCCTGATATCTTGGTGGGTTTGGTCAAGATCCTTGTTCAAGTCTTCAACCATCTGCCTCAGGGTTGTAATCACTTGATTTTGCTCTGTGATTTTATTCCCCAACTCGGTTTGCGGTTGTTCTGGGGAATGCAGAGCTTGATTGAGTCTCCTCCTCAACTCCTCCTGAGTATCCATGAGCTTTTGAATATCTGTTTCAGACTCCTTTGGTAACATTAATAAACTTGAGCTTTGTCAACCTCCAAGTTTTAGTATGATATCACCTGAATTTTGATTTTTAACTGCTCTTCTTGTGTCTGATTGCTCTCCAATATTTTGAGATGATTTTTTTCCTTGTTTTCCATTTCATAGTGTCTGTGGCTCAATAAATTCAATTACCAACATGGGATAAATATTCTTACTTGTCATTGAATAAATCTTCCAATGCTCTGTACTGTGTCTCCAGGCGCTGACAGTCTTTCTTACTTTCAGTGAGATTTTCATTTGCTTTTTTGAGCATGAAAGCTGTTGTTTGATAAGTTTGTACCAGTTTTTCAAGTCTGTCCTCCAACTGCTCTCTGAATTGAGTGGTATTAACAGCATGATAAAATAACCAGTTGTTCACTCACATTGTTGACTTGGACTGTGCGGCTTCTTCTGTCACTTGATCCCACCTATATTGCCACTTGGTCTCTGTGCTTTGTAACTGGGATTCATGTGCATATGACTCTGCCTGTATCCTCCCCACTTCTTCTTGTGACTCTTCCAATCCAGTCTTCAGCTTGTTAATATCATCCTGCAATCCAGTTATATGTTCATGATAATGCCATCGAAGGTAATAATATTGGTCATCTCTGAAATGTAGTTTAAACGTCTCATACCACTATAAAAACCGGAAAGCACATACATAGGGAGAACATCTTTACCCCTATTCACTGAGGCTGGTTTGCCAGCACCAATGGCCAGCATGTCCGCTTCTAGCTGTTCTTCATCATCCTCTGAAAGCCTTCGAAACTGTGCTAGGCCATCATGGAGATGCACATAGACTCCAAGCACCAAGGCATTCATCTGCACAATTGCTGCCTTTGCCATGATGTCTTCATCTCGATTTGCAATTTTTGCCAAGTTTGGTACACCAATCTGCACAACAGAGCTTGCATAGGTGGTTTCGAAATGAACCATGATTTGGCGGTAGAGGGATGTCAAATTGTCCCATCTTGCAGCTGTAGACTGCTTAGTTCGGCCGAGAGATAGTTGATTGGCTGGAATCTTGGTCTCAAAATCACTAATGAACTGTTATGTGAGGACAATACACTTGGTTTTCATGGATATACATGCCATTTTGACAAAATTTCAAACCAGATGGAGCCATCACATAGATTCTCCCAGGTGCAGGTGTTTGAAGCCCCCACTAGAGAGACAAAATGAGAAAAGGCGGTCAAGGAGCTTTGCAACTTGTCCTCCATTATGCTGGCTGATGTTAAGAGGTTTGCAATTGCAATTCTGGTGACCAATCATCTTAATTAATCTCCAATCGTGATCAGAAAATTTGACTTTTTATAGAAATTTTAGGTGTGACAACCATTATTACCTGATCAGGCAGTTGTTCTCATCTTTTTTTAGGTTGTTTGGTCGCAATATACTTGCAAAATACTGAGGTCTGATTGCTACCATATATGGACTCAGGATTTTGTAAGGATATGCTCAGGATATTAGCTAATATACTAAGCATATCCGGACTCAGGATATTCTGGGTATTTGCTTGGGATTTATGTAAAATACTGAGCATATACGGACCCTGTATATAGGGTGTATATTCTGGGGATTTTTGTAAAATACTGAGGATATACTGAGGATATACGGGGTCCGTAAATTGCTTATTGTCCCCAGTGTTATCTCCCAGGAGTGGAAGAGGAAGTCGCCAAAATCCTGTCAATTATACCTCATCCCCAGGTCCAGTCCCTTGAGGGACATCAAGCAACAGTGGATGCTGTAAAGCTCCAATTACAGGAGTGCTCCTGGGTTCATTTGGCTTGCCATGGCAAACATGATTTAATCAAACCAACTAAGAGCCACCTCCTGCTTCATGGAGGAGTCTTGGAGTTGTAAACTATCCTCCACATGCCGTTGTCAAATGCAGAATTCGTGTTTCTTGCTGCATGTCAAACCGCGATGGGTCATTCTCAACTTGTAAATGAATCCTTTCATCTAGGGGGAGGATTTATTGCAGCAGGTTTCCGCAGTGCCATTGGGACTCTGTGGTCGATGAATGATGGGGATGGACC
Organism: Mycena rosella; assembly: GCA_029378255.1. Taxonomy (NCBI): domain Eukaryota; kingdom Fungi; phylum Basidiomycota; class Agaricomycetes; order Agaricales; family Mycenaceae; genus Mycena; species Mycena rosella. Next base: position 4,542 of record JARKIE010000050.1, read on the forward strand.
ACTGGTTGCAGAGATTGTCTACTCTCACCTGTTTCGAGACGGTTGTCAGTCTCAGGTAACTGATGCGGCTGAGGCGCTGCAACTGGCAGTTGAAGAATTGAAGGCTCGAAAGGTGCCTTATGAGCGGTGGTTACCATTCATTCATATGACAGTTTGATGTCGCGTGTTGTCACATCTCTGTTAACTTCCAACTACTGCATACGAGCACAGATTCGAATAATTGAATAGTGCCTCAAGTCAGACCCCATAACAAAATGAAATTTCTTTTTGGCGAACGTCACGGTAGGCCATAGCACCGGTGGTTATAAGTACTCTGAGCAATGGCAAGTACCCGTTATTGCGAGTGTTTAACTTGGGGGTAAAGGCCGCGGCACGGCCCGGCAAACTCGCACTTATGGGGTTTTTGTTTTTTCCTCTAGAATTGCAACCACAATGTCCGCCCCAGTGATAAGAAAAGAACAAGTTTTCAGTGGAAGGTCGCGGGTTCGGACCGCGCCGCCGACATCATTTTTGCCATCAAATCACGACCAAATAACGCGTGTTTTCAGTCGCGTCGTTGTTTGCTTGCCCTTTCCTTAGACTAAACTACGGCAAATATGTTCTAAAATCATTTTCCATGGCACATAAGTGTTTTAAATAGCTTAGGGATGTGTTCATTTTGAGTTGAATCACTCAAAGTAATGAATTTCCGAATGCTGCAGCTAACAATGCCTAAATTCGGGTCTATTTCATGGGGGAGTACTCTGGGTCACACCTATCATACCGGACATATATTTTAAGTGTATTTCGAATGTCTCTGCACCGGAATCTATCTTATAATATTTTAATTATGTACTTAAAACAAAATTATGCCGAGTTGCTTCTGTTGTGCTTGGAGACATAATAAGAGGACCAAAATTGTATGGGGATGCACTCAGCATCTGGTAGATTAATTAAGAGCCTCAGTGATATCCTAGGGCATTTGAGACCTCAGGAATTCAACAGTTCAACATGCATACAGGAATTACCTGATAGTGTCCTTGATTTGGCTCCCAAAAATGTTTAAACCCCTTGAATAACCTCCAGAAACATTACTAACTCATAAATTCCCCCCAAGATGGGTCAGATATACCACATAAGATCAGCGCGACCGAAAACGCGTGTTATTTGGTTATGCTTTGATGGTAAAAATGATGTCGGCGGCGCGGTCCGAACCCGCGACCTCGCGCTGCCTAACTTGAACTGAATTCTTTCTTTTTTCAGGTGGAGGTCATTATTTTTACAAATTGCAATTAAGTAACATTAAAGAAAAATTGTTAGCGGCTACATCGAGATCTGCGACTACACAAAAAAATTGAACCAGCCAAGCACAACCACCGTGAGAAAGTTACACGTGTCCACGACAGATTTTGGCGGCTATTCAAACAGAACGCAAGGTAAACAGCTGGACAATGGCCAGTTATGGGTAGGCATCTAGATGGGATATACACAGTTGCAACCTGCCCTGAATTAAGTTGACATAGAGATTCTGGAAGGGCTGAGGGCTGAGGGGAAATCCACCAAGACCAAACAGATGGACACAGCCACATGGACTTCAATGGAAACCAGAAGCTATAGGTCAATTTAGACACTGAAAATTGTTTGGAAGCTAGAATAAAACATTACTAAAATGATTCACTCAAAAAGAACTGCTCGAATATGCAAGAGAGGCAAAGTTAATAAATAGTAAAAAAGAAAGACACCTGGCGAGACTCGAACGCGGCCCAAGATTGCGACCTAATTACAAAGCATGAGCACTGCCACTATATTTTCACAGAATTTGAAGCAAATTTAAAGGACAGCCACTATTATGCATTCAACACAGCCACTAAATACCATAGCACAGCCCCTATTTTGCATTGCAATCTTGAGCTGGGACACTTTTCACCGAGACCTGAAAAACCTCATGTCGATTGATTAAATAACGATTACCTCAAGTACTCGTAACTGCGTGAATCGACATGGTGATACGATGGAACGTTAGCCGGAGCGAGTAAGATAAGCACGATAAGATAGCGATCGATTCCCACCGCGGAGCACCGCCCAATCCACGCCCGGCTGCTCCTGATCCTCCAGTATATCCGCGAGGTGGCGCATCGTAGGTCGCCCATGTGGGCAGTTCCACGGCTGCTCCACTGTGCCCATGTGCCGCACGACCTGGGAACGAAAAACAATCAGTCGCTAGCTGGGCGGAGTCCGGACCGAATGAGAACCCACGGCGGTCATCTGCCCCCTGGTGAGCGGCATTCCAATCATCATGCTCTTCCTACACGCGCGCATCACGAACATCGAGCGCGCCTGGAGCAGCGCACCATCTGCCCTGCGGGCTGGTCGTGCATGAGGTGGATGAGCTCCTCCAGGCAACCTCCAGGTCTTTCCCGCGCAGTGAGAATAATCAGTACACGCCGCAAGAACGGATAGCGCACCTTTCATATCGAAGACAGTGTCCTTGCTGACCGGTTGCTCCGTGAGAGAAAGGTGCACACCGGCGCTCTCCGCACCGGCCTGCAGATCGATCTCAAACCCATTCTGGCGAAACACTTCAATGTTCTCCAGCGTCAGCAGCTCGTCGCCGGCCGTCAGCTCCAGCGGCTGGGACCTTCAAATCTGAATCCAACGTCAATGCAACACCACCAAGACAAAGGCACCACGCACCGGAAGAGCTTCTGGGGTTTGATGCGCGTTGTCTGCTGTAGCGTCTCAAAGTTGTACTTCTCATCGAACAAGTCGTCCATCTCGTCGGTCCGCCGGCGCGTGATGATGGACTCGAGATTGAACTGCCCCATCATCTGCATGGCGCCGAAATCCGTCTTGTCAATCGTTCGCGCCAGTGCGGCTGTGGCAGCAGCGTCTGCAACGGCGTCTGTGATGCCTGCGTCCAATAGGACCTTGAGCGGCGCTTCTACCACCTTACACGCAGAGGCAGTCGCAAGGTTCTGGCGCAGCCGCCCTCAGGACGCAGAGATCTTGGACAAATTGAACCGAATGGAGACGTCTCCGCGCGCGCCTTCCAGATCCCGAATCACTTCCGGGCGTGAGACCACTTCTTCCAGCGAAGGCGTCGCTGAGATGGAGGTATCGAGTGCGAAGGCGGAAAGCTCCGAGGATTCGAACATGTCGTCGTTGTTAGTGAGATCGATGACAGCGGAGCGCTCGGGCTTCGCAACATCATGGCCACGTACAAGGAGTGGAATTTCATCGTCGTCCGGTTCAGGTGCGGGCTTGGCGGGTGAGGAGACGGATGCAGGTTGAGAATCAGCGTTCATTGCATCCGAATCCACCTGCATATCGCCATCTCCATCCGAGTCTCGCTTCGAATTGACAGACCGCCCGATAGGCGGCGAAACCAAACCATGTCGGAAAAATCGAATTTGCCTGATCAGGTCCTGGCGAGACCTGACCGACATACGAGGCCCAATGAGGGCTGATCAAGTTGGGCTATGAGGCTTATCAGGTCTGGTCAGGTTCTGGTCAGGTGCCGTCAAGTCCCCCGTCCCGAGGATGAAAAAAATCGGAGGAATAGGATAGAACATGAATAGAATGGCCTACATCACGAGATTCTGTTCAAAGAACGAGTTCCAGGTCACTGAATGAGTCCAATTCACTAAAATACTGGCAGGACCCGGTGGCCGGAACACGGTACATAACTCTGTTGGTGTCCTTCAACTGTGCACATGGTATGTTGGATTTCTTGTTTAGTCTCAAGTACCATGTCGTTGCACTCAGAATAAGGATACAATACGAATATCAGTAAGTAGCTTGCCTCCAGTTGAAACTGCGCGCACCAGGTGGTCAAGGACCCTCCGAAGAGGGTCCAGTAGTTTTTGAATTCGACTGAGATCTCCTGGTCAGCGCAGATCAGCCTTCATCAGGCTGATCAGGTCGGTCAGGCTGGTCAGGCCTTATAATCGGTTTTTGACGCTTATCAGCACCTCGGAGCCCTGATGGTCTGATTTGACCTGATCAGGCCAAGTCACTGCTGGTCAAACGATTTGGATTTTTCCGACACAACATCCTCATCTTCGTCGCTCGGATCAAGCTCGTCCTCATCCAGTTCGATCGGAAGCGCACGCTGACTGCCCGCACTAGAGAACCCAGCCAACATCGTGCGCAGGCTTTGGCGAGCAGATTTATCTACGGGCGCTTGGGGTTCGTCCTCGCCGGGTACGTCCTCTGGCTCCGACCGCCGCTTCTTGCGGGCGTAGCTCGTACTCGGCGGTGCGGGGGGTGACTCCGACTCGTCCGGAGCTTTGCGCGCCAGCTGCACCTTACGGTGCCAAGTCGCCTGCGACGAGGCGAGGGTCACAACAACGTCCTCAATCGGACTGTCCGAAGGGCGGAAGGGGCTAGAGGCGGGAGACCGACGAGCAGCCAGAGGAGGATCGGGAGCCGGTGCGGTAGAAGTCTGAAGTGGGGAGAGAAACGGGCTATCCCCAGCTTGTTCAACCGAGCGAATTACGCCGGCGACGGGCGGCGCAGGCTGCGGCGCCACGGCTGTAATCGCTGGAGGCTTGGGTGTTTTAAGCCCAGGACGGAGAGCAGGCGTCTCGATATCCCTTTCCAGATCCTTCGGGGCCGCAGTCGTTAATGGTTTTGGAGTCGGGTCCGTTTTGAGCCAACTGAGCATGGAGGGCATCTCGATATCCGTTCCTGAACCCTTTGGCGCAGCGGTCGTTGGTAATTTGGAAGTCGGGGGCGTCTTAAGCGAGTGGGGAACGGCAGGCATGTCGGTATCCGTTTCTGAATTCTCCTCTTCAAAGCTCTCGACGACGGGTGCTATCGAGGAGCGCTTGCTCGAGGATGACACCGAGAGCACCGTTTGCGTCATGGCCTTCGGCTCCGTCCTCTCGACGTCGTACGTCGACCGCGCCGACGCGAAGGATGCTTCCAAAGTCGTCTTGGGACAAGGATTAACCTTGGAAGTGTCTTGCGACAACATGCACATACCTTCAGCGCCGAGATCAGGTTAGCTTCGTGGTGGATGAGAATCGACCGCTTGTCTGGGCTGACGTTGATATCACACGATTCTATGGCTATGAGTGACATCCGAAAACAACATGCGCCGAGGAAGACGTACTAGTCGGCATTATGAAGTCTGCGACGATGAAAGGGGATTGTGTGGCGTTGAAGGAACGATAAACCTCGTTGAAGGCTTTTTGAATCCAGAGCGTCCGTTGTTAGTTTGAACGTCATAAATAGAGGATCGGGAGAGACCTTGAAAAGATTACACGGTCTCCCGTTGACGTAGAAGAACTGGCGGTCAGTTCCCGTCCATCCGCAGCCTACTGCAAATTTTGATACGAGACCGAGGACGACAACTTGAACGGGACCGTTGTTGGAGTCGGGTGCTCTGAGCACGGTATGTAAGAGAAGAGAAAAGAAGTTAAGAAGCGGGAAATTTTATCGCTACTTTGTCTCGCTCGACGGAAAAGCTCACGTCCAGAGCTTTCGGGCCCCAGAGGGCGGCTACTGATTCGTACAGGGACGGTGTGCCCGGCGTTCGAATTTGCACAGATTTCTGTCTGCGTCAATTAGCATCCGAGGAATTCTTTCGCGACTGGGACCTACCCTTTATCAGCTTGGTTGCTGACGACGAGTCTCAAACCGGTGCGATTCGAGCAGGGTCCAAGTCCATAAGCATTCAGCAATGTTAGTGCTTTCCCAAACTCGCGCTTCGCGTTCCTTTCAAACTCTTTGCGACGCACGGGGAGAGTGCTGAAGATATTCGTCAGTGTAATCGTCGTCCCGCGCTTTCCGTCGCGTCAGAATGGGAATGGTAGGGCTTCAAAGAGACGTGCCTGCCGCGCGACCTTTCCCTTGTAGCGTATTTTGCCACTCGATTCCATCTCCAAAGTGACGCCCATCGGGGCCTGAGTTGCGGTGGATACCACAACCGACTCGCACAAGGCACACAAGGACGAGAGTGCCTCCCCACGAAATCCGAAGGTGGTCACCGTAGTCAAATCGGCAAATGACGAGAGCTTCGATGTGTGGTTCTTCAAGGCTATCAGGTGGCATTTCAGCGATTGAGCATAGAAACTCAGGAGGAGAGCGCACCCAGACCTTCGCAGTTCTCCTCGGAGATACCTGCGCCGTCCTCGATAACCTCAATTGCTGCCAAGCCGTACTGTTTAAACCGCACTTCTGCTTGGCGCGTGTAAGTCGGTGTCCCTGCAAGCCTGCTGCAAGTCGAAAAACGCGCCTAGATTGGTTGCTCTGCATCGAGACTGTTCTCCACGAGCTCCTTAACCGCCGTCTGGAGGTCAATGACCACCTGGCCAGACGTGATCCTGTGGATCGAGGTTTTGTCGATAGGTTTAATACTCATTGGATACGAATGAGATGATCAAAGATTTGGGGTAGATCGTTGTCGGGGCCATATTATGGGCCCACTAGCAGAGTCCGATGCGTGCGAGACTTCACAGCTTGCTTGAACTTAAAGTGTGGTGGTGGTGGTAGGCAAAAGACGCAATGTGCCGATGAGTGCCGAGACCTGATGTGATCATGTACGTTGCGGAGATGCCGCTGCCTCCTGAGTTCGGCGAAAGAAACAACAAATGCACGGGACCTATCTCATCAATTTCGCTGCCTGCGGCAAGCCCTTGCGAGAACGTCTCGGGACTTCCAGAATCCACGCTCCGGCTCTCGCTATCTTATGGCGGAAACAAAGCTCACTCGTGAATATACTGAAATGCCTTCCATCGAATCTATGGGAAAAAACAGTCATTCCGGGAGCCTCGGGCGCAGCTCGGGTTGTGAGTCACCAAAATTTACTCCGAGTCCTGAGCTAACTCAATCCGCCCCTTAGCGCATAATCGATGCTGTCTGGCCAGCGGATTGGGAAAGGCCTTGTCATAACGGGCGTCGTATCCAAGAATTATCATTACACGCGACCTTTTCCGACGACACTTTCCCTGATGTCAATGTCCACGAGACGATCAGTTCCAGTCTTCCCCAAGAAAATCTATGCCCCCATCTTCGCAGCATATCACGGCACCCAAGAGATGCCGATTTACTTCCCTGCATCCGTTTGTTTCTTGGCCCCAGGATTACGTCCGCCCACCTCTCCCCTCCCGAATCCCACATATCGCTGCTGCCTGGTCTCGCACTTCGGTATCCACAACTCGAAAACCTCCGAATCCAAGGCGTATCAGAATCAGCCCTTCTCTGCCGCGTCGCATCCAAAATCGCGTTGGATCTGGACCGCATCGAAGTAATTGCTCTCGACACGGTCGATCGAAAGGCCCTCGAGCATCTTTCCTAACTTCCTGCCCTGAGATCCCTGGATCTTCGCATCCCAGAAGTGCGATCCTCGGGCCCACCATCCCTCCTCGCAACACCGGGCCGCGTCATCATCCATTTCCCGCCCTCCGCAGCATACAATTCTTCGCTGCAACAATCGACTTCGCCGTTGAATTCGTGAATTTATTGGTGGATTGTTGTGTGGAGGATTTCACCATTGGCACCGATGTGCTTGTCACCAATGCCACAACCAGCCAACTGTATATCGGGTTGGCCAATCACCTGTTGGAATATAGTGATGCCACAGAAGGGGTAATGGGGGAAATGGGAAGTGGGTGAGAAACAGTGGGAGGAAACTGAACTGATTTATTCGGAAGAGCTCGTAGTACTTATATACTTTTCTAATAAATCCCCATAAGTAAATAGACTGAGTACCGAGACACCGAGATGTGTCGTTACTAATTCTATATTACTGACTATGGGTACTATCCGTTCGGTGCACTGCAACCGTGGGAAATGCCGAGTCCCAATCGGGAAGCTCGGTGTTTCGCTCGGCTTCGCTGACGCTTGCCGAATTACAACATCACCTTTCGCATGATGCTCTCCGGGATGCTCTCCGGGAACTGTGCATCAACGACGTGGATGACGGGATCTCCATAACGCCAACACCGCCGATGGGAACGATCGCGAATTATGTGATCAGCAGCCATACTCCTCTCCTGCTTTGGAAACCTCACTCGTGTAGACCTCCGACCACCTGTCGGACTTGGGGTTGATGGCCGCGGTACGGCCCGGCAAACTCGTACTCATATACATTTTTTTCTTCTCTTTTTCAAGCACCCCTGCCAGTTCCATGATGGCCTGACATATGGTCCTCTCATTACATTTTCTCTTCCCTCTGCCATGACCACACAGTGTTCCGAGATTGATGCCGAACCTGCCGGATGTTCTTAGGTGTGATGCCGTTGATGCTTCTGGGTCAATGTTGAGAATTAAGGAAATCTGTCTGACTAGAACACAGATCTACATATTTTAACAGATTTCGTGTGTTTCCGCACCTGTGGAAATCGATAAACATGTTTGAAAATTGAGTCAACAAAAGTGGCCGGCAACTTGGCAAATCGAGCTTGGGAACATATTGATGGGTCGATACGCACCACCACAGTGAACGATGGCGGGGATGGGCATGAGCGGCGACGAAGCCTGAATGCGGCGGCAAAAAACGATGCAGCAAGCAAAGGCAGACAAAACTTTGGAATAAGGGGTACAAAGGTAGTAAAACAATGAAAGGGGGAGAAATCTTCGACGCTGTATATGTGGAAATGACGACATGGGAAGAATGCCAACTCCGAGACAATCAGCTCCCAATGAAAGCGAGGGTGCGCCGGGCATCACTGGTGTTCGAAAGATCACGGGCTGCTAGAACACGATGCAGCGCGAGCCCACAGTGTGCCACAGACTGAAAGAATTTGGAAAGAATGACACTTTTTACTAATGTATCGACACGCACATCATTGAATTCATGTATTCACCAAAAAATATAAATACACCCGTCGGCTCACTTCCCGCTCCCCCATCCTACACTCGGCCCTCACACATTATCCCGCTTCCTGCACTCTGTGGTGGCCCAGCACGATGTCCACGCATTGCGTTCTCGTGTCCCTTTCTCCTCGAGGTGATTGATTCTCTTGTATTTCTGCACTATTTGAAGATGCATTGCGATATGGTTGCGTGGTGCAGAGACTTGAGCCGGGAGAGTGGCTTTGGGATTTGCATCACTTATTTATAATTTTCCAGGCCTTTGAATCAGCGCAAAAGCCGAACTATTATTTTAGCTTGTAGTAAGGCATTTAAAACTTGAAACTTGACCCTGTTTTGAGCGTGATATCCCTGCGGCATTCTGGCGGGAATATTGAGTCAGAATCAAACCATATTGAGTCTCAAGATTGAGAGCAACGACTCGGAATGACGGTGAGTCGCAGGCAAACGGTGTTCGAGGGATGCAAGAGGGCCATGCGGAAGACATGCAGAAATTCCTTGACAAGATGCACAGACAAGGTCACGCCTAGAGCAAAGTGTGCGCGTCAAGCCTGAGTCATACTATATTTGTACTATGCCATGTTCGGCGGATTCGCGACCTGGAGTTCATTGCCAAAATCTCCTAGCTAATTTTGAAACTAGAGTTATATGAGGGGGGGAGCACAATATCTTGCTAGCTTCCTGTGGCCACGCGATGCCCGGCATGCCCTTGCTTTCACTGGGATTAAGTACTTAGCTTAAACTTAGCTAATTGGCCGACTTGATGGCCTGCTAGGGTCGAATCGCGGATCCGGACATCAGAATGTCGGAAATATTGGAGAAACATGTGGTACATCACCGATGTTGATACAGAATCGATGCATGGCGAAAGACATGTTTGAGACGCGTATTGAACAGATGTGATCGTGTTAGGCTCGGGAGTTACGGACCGGCAGCGGCATTTCGGCTGATTCGGCGCTTAACGGTGCATCACAGAAGGCCAATGGAATTCACCCTCTGTTCGATCGTGTTTGGTTGCGCGATCGGAAAATCCAAATGGTTTGAATGCAGCTTGTCAAACGCATAATATGTCGCACCCGATCGATCAAATCATCGTACGTACGACGCAGCATCGACTGTGTTCACGTCCATTCAAAAAGTGCAGAAAACTCAATATACTGACAATGTACTTAAATCAGGATCGACCATGAACAGCCTGTGTACGGTCAACGTGCACCGCCAATGCGGACCAAACAGTTAAGTCCGAAGTGTTCGTCATAGGGCGACCACCACTCCTTGAAACAGGGGAATCATTGCTTCCTGACATGCGACCGCAGGAGGTTGTCCTGGAAACAAAACAACATTGAGCACACATTCAAATATAATTGCAAAGAAATTGTCCGGTGAAATTTACGGTGATTCACACTACCTAAGATCGCAAGGGCAGAGTTTTCGGGCCTCAAGGTATGTCTTGAATGCATGCAGCAAGTCCTATTGACAAAGCAGAGCACTATGAGCGCCCGAATACAATCATTGAATGGGACTTACCAGCAACCAAAGCCTTAGCACAACTACAAACATTGAGAAGCTGGACACATTGAAGATCAGATTGAATGTTGTCGCATCACATTACATTTTTGAAGATTGCAGTCAGAACATCGACAGTTATTTCACACCTCTGCGTTAAGATGGCAAGCCGCTCTTTAGCAAGCGTCAGCTGGAAGGCCACGATCAATATTGTAATGCAATCCAGGCAAACGGATGACCAACAATTAGGGCAATGAAGACTAGAGCGTTCAGGCGCTTGAAGACGTGACTCCATGCTAATGGTGACGCGATCATTTGTTAGGCCTGGTAGTGGCTAGACAACGTGGAAGGCCAATTAGTGAAACACATAGGAGTGGGTAGCCTGGGAAATATCTTTTACCTAGAAACGACAGACATATTTAAGCAAATGCACTACCAGCAACAACTCACCATTGAACGCGTTCCCTGAAACGACTTTGAATCAGCATGGATGAACATTACAACCACCAAGCTGCTGATATGTACCTCGCTTTCATCAGAATGGTCTCATGCTGAACGCCGCCACAGCAAAAGCTTTGGATACCTGGACAGGATCCATGAATAATACAGATGCCACCAGGGAATATATGCACCAGACAGCATTTATCGATGTGAGTGCCTGTTATTGCGCATGTGTATGCCTGCTAAGAGGGGATCAGCCTAGCGTTCTTGGAGTAAAGAAGACTGATGACAAAACAACCATGAGCTGCTCAGCTGGTTAGATTTAGCTTTTGAAGACTGAGACAGTAGTTCGGGACATGACGGTTAAAGACCAAAAAGAAGACGGTTTTCCGACCATTGTACTGGGTCGCCAGAAGGGGAAAATTGCGAAAAAGAATACAAAAAAAGAAGGATCATAGAATTTTAGCTGAATTCTACAGGTACATATTTCCGAGCGTTCTGGAACACTTTATAGTTCAAAAACCTTTCTCCTGTGCATGCAGCTTGCCCGTTAACCCCGTCAAATGCGCAGGATGGCCAGATCACGGGACACCACCAATACTCCCAAATTTAATTTTGAACTACATCATCATGAAATCCTCAGTCTTGGATAATTGCAGCTGAAAATGACCCACACTTACGTCCTCATGCCAGCCTCAAAATAATTCTCCGTCTCCGGTGGGCCAGCATAGTTGACAAATTGTGAAAGAGCAGATAATTGGATTTTGACGCGTGAAAAGCATGTATTTTTGGCCACTGAGGGTCCATTCGGTAGCAATATACAGCCAAAGTGCCCATAGATTCAGCAGAAGCAAAGGTGCGAGGGATTCGACTTGAAGCGATGGAGTGCGACACAAGAGATGTTATGTGTGACGTTACAGTAACGTCACACTTAACGGTCGGCGACGAATCACCAGCTAGTAGAGTCTATCAAGTAGAAAATTTGCGATCGCTTTTGGAGAATCAAAGGCTTGGAGGTGTCCTGTAAATCTCTAAATATTCTCAAAATTTTTTGCTACCTCCAGCCCGACAAATAACCAGGAATGCCTTCAGTGGCTGTGAGCATAACGGTGGCTGTGCGACATAACGACCCAGCTGATCCGTCGGTAAACCAAGAAGACGGCATCAGGGGCATGACGGAAACATACGACCAATCGAGACGTGCACCATCTCGGGGATTTCCGAAACGGCATCTGCTGTGATCGTGCACAAATGCTGCTACATATAGCCGGATTACGGGGATGCACGAGAATTTACCAGAGCCGTCGCATACAAGAAAAACAAGTGAGCCACCACTGAGCTCAAAGAGTTCCGAAAGGGGAGATAAAATGAAATTGATTAAGCCTATACATAAAGGAAGGAGCCTCGAGAGAATTGAACCTGCGCGAGCTCGAAGAAACGATTACGAGAGCAAAACACAGCCACCAAAAGATCACAAAAAATGAAGGAAATTTAAAGGACAGCCACTAAAAGCACTTCAACATAGCTGCTAAATTCTATAGCACAGCCGCTATTTTTTTTTACAAACTTAGATTGGGACACTTTTTAACTAGACCTCAAAAACCTCATTTCGGTTGATCAAAAACGATTACATAAGTACTCGTAATTCAATATTGACGACGTCACTGCCGGAGATATGGCGCGTGCATGGCCAAAAATCAGATACCTCAAATTGACGTCTGGCACCGAGTTACATTCTCCGACGAGGATGACTCTTCTTGAGCTACGCGCGTTCGCGGCACACTGCAAAGACTTGGTATCGCTCTCCATCAACGTCGACTCCTCCACAGTCCCGCCTTTTGAAAATTCCCCTGAGACGAGAATCTCTCAACGTCGGTTGTACTCTCTTGACGTCGCCGCGTCACCCATTTCTGACCCGCCTACCGTCGCCCAATTTCTGTCGGGACTATTTCCGGCTCTGCGTGGATTTGGAACCCTAGCAGAATGGCGCTGGGATGATCCGGTCGACGACGACGACGACGAAGAAACAGCCCATGCACGGGCGTGCCATGCTCAATGGAAGCAAGTGGAGGCATTGGTTCCGATCATCGCCGCTATCCGTCGAGAAGAGCTGGAATGGGCGCAGGTGTCCACCGGCTGATATACACTCGTATACCTCGCTACTCCGTACTTACTTTGTTTCAACCCAATTTCAACCACCTTTTCTGATTCAGGTTAGTAGTACTGGATTGTTTTGCAGTACCCCTTGAACATACCAAATATCTTGTGTTGTTTTTGTTTCCACGCATGACTCCATACCGCTACACAACAGCAGAAGCAAGGCTTGGGAGTCATAATCACGTGCGTGGGACATGTTGAGCCGATAGTTCAGTGGTGACTCGCGTGAGGTTGTCTCGAACCGAGCCCATATCTGACAAGGTTTTTTCTGTTCTCCCTAATCCCATCGACGCAAGAATCAATGATCTTTAACCAGCGACTACAACCCTTCACCGACGCTATAAACCCATAGGCATACAATATCCTTGAAACCTAATCATAAAATACGAATGCCCGGAGCTCGATTGACGCCCGAAGCGGGGTGCCCTCCGGTGTCACCGAATCGCAAAAAGCAGTGTGGGGCGTGTAAACCGCAACACTCCGATCCTAGAGCAAATCATAACTGCCATAAATTCTAAGACTCAGTGAACTCAAGCCAAGCCAAGAAAGGACTCACCACTTGATCAAAATCAGCTCATCGGGCGCAACTCCGGAGAAATATGACCATTTCTGATTGGGATTGTATATTACCGCGAGGACCTCCCCCTCGCGATCAGGGAAGATGATCTTAGCAGGCAGAACATCTTTCTGTCTGTCAAAGCTTCGATAGTCGCACAGTGCAAGCGGCAAGTCGAGCGCAGGGTGCGAAATCCGATGCCACAGGTTGATACTGTACTTTTACATTCAATTCGGCTGTCACGCTTCACCCACCCCTGGTCGATGGCGAATGTTGTTTTTTTGTCACACGTCACCCACGCCTTGGTCGAATGCAATTTTTGTCACGCAGGCCGCAAAAATGCTCAAAATCACCTCCCCGATGTGTAAATTTGGATATTTTCGTTCCGGTAGTCGAAAATTTCGGCTTTGTCACGCGACATTTGGGCCGTGGTCGAATGGTGTATTAATGATTATGGTCGAATTGGTAATTTGGGTCACGTGTCACCCCCCTGGTTGGATTGAATGAAAGATACAGTAATCTGGAATCAGTGCTTGAGAAGCTCGGGAACCTGCTCAGCACGCATGTGCAGACGGAGTCGGGCAAGCGCGCCCGTGTTCAACTGGTCAAGGTGGGCCTGTGTGGCTGGTTGGGCTGGTCTGGCTGTATCCGGACCGTCACTAATTGTGCTGCCCTTGCGGCCCCGAATGGTTAGTCAGGCAAAGTCGCGTCAGATCACCCAGTACAGAACCGCAACGGAACTGAGGAACTGACTGTGATCAAATAACACGACGCGACTTGCACCTGTGACGCGCTTAAGGAGCTCGATGCTCTCCGGATAATACTCCTCCTTGATCTCGGCGTAACTCGTAAACGCGGTATGCTTCGCAGCATGCTTGTAAAGCTGAAATCCCGTCGTGTCCAGCGTCGCAGCTACCTCGGTCCCGCGGAGATTATGAATTTCAACATTTTGGACCTCGAGAGCGAAGTTCTTGTAATTCGCCCTAATATCCTGGTACACGCGAGTGCCGTCCGGGGGCGGGAGCGCAAAGACGATCGGGGCGGTTTTGCCATCTGGAGTTCTCGTTGCCATATTGGTGCAGATGAGTGGTAAGGTAACACCTCCCGACCCGTGAGGTATAAAATCGCGTTGTCTTTTATTACTTGCAGGCAATGTATTCGCGGATTGCGTGCTTCCGTTGTGACTCTGAGATCTCCCTGAGTCTCTCGGCCCATCCCGCTTCTCGTTACCACGCCATGGCACTCTGCGAGCTCGCGTGCACTCGGCCGTACCTGTATATATTTAACACCTACAACCGCTGGATTTCTTGCGGTTTTCTCTTATTACTCAGGCAATCTATTCAGTCTTGAGTTGCCGCCACGACTTTGCTCGGTTCGGTTTTGGAATTGAATTGGACCTAGTTCGCTTAATTTAAAGTCGGAGCCGTCGCGAACATTATAGTCAGAGCCTGTTCTATCCTATCCTCTAGCACCAGTCACGGTCACGGGTGGTGGGGTGGGTATATTATACTTGCGTGGTCCACAAGATGAACAACGAGTCTACCGAAGACAAACATGTAGTAATGTACAGGTGGTTATCCGCACATGAATCTACAAGATGCCAACGGAGCACACACCATTCCAGGGGGTCGATTATTACAAGACGCTCACAACCTACTCGGAGCCTGTTCTATCATATCCTCTAGCACCAGTCGCGGTCACGTGTACTACTAGCAGTGCAACCCGAAACGCGCAGATGCCCCTATTTACTGTCGTACCGGCCATCGATACACTTCATTGTGGCCTCGGGCCCTGAAATGGGCAGTTAAATGCGGGCGAAGCTGTCAAGACGTTAACAACAGCAGTTCCTTTGACTCTTAATAATATTTGTCCAAAAAAAACAACATCAGGCTACATTTTAGGGCCCGGCACTTCACTCAGAGCCGTTCATTCAGGAATAGGCGGGAGGTGTATTTATGATGTGCCCCGCCTTGCGCCAGTCGTCCTCGACGTTCACAAGTGCATCAATGGTGTCGAGAATTGTCTAAAAAAGAATTGAGCATCCTGAAGTAAAAAGCTAGAGAGAACCACACCTGCTCCGTTGTATGGAAATCCGCGATCTTCATCCCAATGACCTGATCCACGCGCTTAAAGTCTACCGGGATTACGTTGGCACGCTGGGTCGCGGGCGTCGTGGTGATTAGCCGGCTTTTGAGCGCAGGGCGCCTCGCGGCAATGAAGTCTATTGTCTCCTTGAATGACCACCCACTGGGCGACGCGATGACCAGGCGCTTGCGCCCGACCTCAGACGTGGGGCGGGAGTTAAGCGCGCGGACGTGCGCCTGTGCGACGTCGCGCACGTCGATGTAGGTGGTCGCGGACGGGAAGACACCATCCGGGAAGAGGTAATTGTAGACCATCAAGTCTGTCGAGATCGCCCCGAGATCGGGAGCCGGGATTGGGAAGTACTGCGTGAAGGGCCCGAGGAAGAACGGTGGGTTCACTACGGAAATCTGATTTCAGTCAACGCTTCAAAGTGCGATCGAAAAATATGTACAAGTGGTGACTTCGACATGCGGGTGCTCGTCGGCCCATTCCCACAGCGCAATTTCAGCAAACTTCTTGGAGGCCGCGTAAGTGGCCATCTTGTCAATACCGGCCGTGAGTGCAAACTCTTTCGTAATGGGATTCCAATCTGCAACGACGATTAAATACGACAGGCGGGAAAGAGGAGTTGAGAATTTACTAGCCTTGATCGGTGAAGCTAAACTGCGGGTTCATGACGCTTGCAATCGAGCTAGTGACAACGATTCGCTTGATCCCGGCCCTTTCAGCTTGAACCACTGTATTAAGTGTTCCGTCGATTGCTGTCTGTTAAATGACCCGATTAGGTCCTTAATATTCATAAGGGGATGGAGTGCATACCGCCAGAAGTGCGGTCGGTTCAAGCTGCCCGGGCAGCGGAGAGGCCAAATGGATAACCGCATCCACGCCCACCAGCGCTTCCGGGAATTTATCATGTGCTATATCGGTGATCTTTACCGTCTCGAAACGATCGCCATAATTAGCGTAGATGGATTTAAGGCTGTCGGCTTTCGCACCGCGGGCTGCACTGTTGAAATTACTGGTCAGCGCGATATCAATTCCTTCGATGGATACATACGCGCGAACACGATAGCCTTTTTCCAAGAGTTGGAGGACCACGTGGGAGCCAAGAAAGCCGGACGCGCCAGTGACCTAGAAAGTGTGAAATTTGAACAACGTCGAGTTGGGATTGGGCTGCGCTCACGAAAATGAGTTCAGCCATGGCGGAAGCGAACGGAGCTGGAATGGGAATGAATGAGAGGGGGAGATGAATTCTTAGGGCTGAGCACGAGTCCTTAAATACTGTCATCTCGGACTTCCGGAGGTGGTTTGTAAATATGGTGCGTAATGCGGTGATCGGGCATCCCCGGTACCGGCCGGCTGCGCTGCCATTTTCAACATGCGCTCCTCCGAGCAATCCCGGTAAGTGTGAATCCAGCAATTAACTGATAGGGTGTGGTTAGTTTTGGCGAGATTGCCGATCGAGTGGAGGCAAATTTATGAGTCATACTAAAACCCCAATTTTCGACTCTGAGTCACCTACTCCTTTGAACTGTCCCACATCCCACTGATTTTCACCTATGTTCCCGGACAACCAGACCCTCTCAGGTACCTGGCTCTATTCCTTGCGTTGTCTTCTTCTTCCTACTCAACCGACAGTTCCCCCATCATTAAGCCGGTCATCTGGCCGGAAGTCCTTGAAGTCCCGCCCGAAATCTGGGCGCTGGCTGCGGCGTTAAGCGGCCGCCAGTCGACCGGGCGCCTCTGCACCGTCTCTCTTCGATTCTTCTCCACCTTTTCGCCCCTTCTCTATTGCAACACAATGGACCCGCCGCTGACTGGGGCCCAATACTCCCTCCTTATAAAAACGCTCAGCAAAGCACACAACTCCACTGAAGACACACCCAGCACTTCTTATCCAGACTCTGCCAGACTCTCTCCGTCCCATGTATCGGATGGGACTATCAGCGGATGGATGCGTCTCAGTGGCTTGGTGCACTGAAAAACCTGTTCAAACCTGCGTCGCGCTGTCAGCCCATGCGGAGTTCGGCCCTGCGAACGCTGGAGTGGGATCTCTCGGAGGGCTCCGACATGCGCGCACTCCTTCGGAAGCCCGGGAATTTTCCGAATCTCCAAGAAATATCAATCTACTGCTCACCGGGAGGGAAGGCCCCCAACTTCAATGTACGCGCGATTAGCAGCCGCATCTAATATTTACGTTGACGCCCGAGCAGTTTATCCAGGTTCCATATCTTGTAAAGATGAAGTGCACGTTAGTCCTCTACGCGAGTCAGTTCTCATCGCTATAGGAGAAATCCGGTTTTGTTTACTGTCCGCACAGGTTACAAATCCACACCAGACCTCCATCGCGAATGGTGGGATACCTTCAAATGGCGCCCCACATTGAATGCACTCAACAAGGCACTTAAAAACCTCCTCATGTCGTCGCCCCACCTGTAAACGCTAAGTTTGTAGCTCCGCGCGGTGACTGTAAAGTCCGAGAATTTTCCCTGGGATACCTACAATGATCTCATGAGGACTATAAATCGGATGCGCTTTCCCGCGCTGACTTCGGTGGAGCTTTTCTGTCGAGTGCAGGCCCGTGGCGAATTTTTCGCCCTTCTTGCTTGCGCATCCGTCCTGCACACGTCACCCTCAATGCGCACAGGATGCGTATCCCGTCAGATCTGAATCTGGAACACCTACCTTGACTCTGCTCGTTCGCTGGCCCCTTCGAGCATTGTTTGGCCATATCGGCCCGCGCCCGAGGGCTGGAGCAGCTGAACATAAAATTTCCCAAGTCTTTCGCACGTTTAGGCGGAAATTCCCGCTATTCACGTCCAAGCTCTTTCCGCCCGCTGTTGGCCCCACTGTAGTACATTTAACTGCGTCGATTTTCGGCGAGGATGATATGACGGTGCACAGCTACGGTCGCGAGTTGTCCGCTCGCTTCTAGGCGAGAAGATGGTAGATTATTTACTTATGCGCTCATCAGGCCGGGGTTTACTGACCCACCGGTTAGAACCGCTATCACGACAGCCTTACGACGCTTCAGGGACTCGAGGACCTGTGTATCCGATTCTTCGTGGATCGGGGGAGCGGGAGCGGGACGGTATAGCTTGTGCTGGACACAGAGAATGTTAAGATTGACGAGTAGACAGCTCCATGCAGGTGTTTCACGAGTACTCGTTTGGGGGGGGGGGGGGGGGAGTTTATTATACTCGCGTGTTTGTATGCGAACGGGATTGTTCCTGCTGTGGATTTGGACGAGATACTTGGGTGGTTGAAGCGGATGCGTTCATAGTTCGGAATTTTGAATGAAAGGGATGCGCCAAGCGCTGAGGGAGAATTTATCTTTTTGGAAGGCGCAGATGACGACCACCGTGCTAACGGGTGTTAGTAACTAGCGAGCGTCGCCTAAAGTTTCCAGATGCATCGCCGACTCTCCCGGATTCTCTGCATGAACCCCTGCGGACTAACTTTCAGTGTGAGAATATAGTTCACTGTTTTGAATACCGGTACTATAGAGGTCAGTCGAGTTCAGGTGATAGGCGATAGTTGACTTGGAATGGGATGGATCGACCTGGCTGTGCGGTATGTGGACGTCGCGTAGTCAAATTATAGCTCGTCACCCATATAGCGACTGATGGACTTTTGCCGGGAACGGACCGCCAGCGGAGGTTGGATGGACTGAATGAGCGATCAGCCTCAGCGAGTGAATCAGGGGGGGGAGGGGGGGTTATATTATACTCGCGTGGTCCACTGCCTGGATCAGTGTGCCAGCCAGAGATGATCAACGGCCCAAAGATGAATTCAGCAGCGAAAAGAAAGGCAGGAATCGATGAACATTGATATCCGACACTATTACCCAAAGATTCGTGGGACTGTCGCAAGGAGGGTCTCCGAGGAAGTAAGAGCTGGAACGAGAATCGCGAGATGGCAGATCTTAGGAGGCGTTGGTCCGCCCGCCCGGCCGGGAGTGATCGGACTTCACGTCTAGGTGACGTCAACAATTAATGTGCATCGATCCCGATCAGCCAGAGTTCTTAGGCGCGTATGACTCGCAGCCCATTTGGACGTTGTATATTAGTCGCGGAATCAGAAAAGCATTGCAACATGCCTGGCAGGGGGGATAAGACGGTGTAACTTGGGCTTTAGGCCACTGCGTGCGCATGGCAGAACGAGTCCATGGACACGCTGCGCGGCTATTTTCTACTGACGAGCTGTCACGTAAATCTCGCAGTACCAGCGTCCCGAGGCTCGCATACCGAGCGAGAGAGGTCCAATGAGGCATAACGCCGTTGATTTCAACCCGGGTTAAGCTCAGTAGATGCTTGCGCCGGCTATGGCCTGAGTTGTCGTATAGGAGTTGAAAGTTGAGGCAGGGAGTGAAGTCGGCGCAGAAGCCAATCGAGATGTTGGTCAAAAACACGTGGAAGAAGAGGATGTGAACGTTAAAGATGAGCATCTGTCCCATTCGCAATCGAAGACGGTGAACAAGACGTCGACAAAATGCTGCACGTTAAACGCACTCCAAGGATGATTAGCGATGAAGGTGTCGTCCGTTAAATCCAGGAGAGGCAAAGGCGACTATTGCCGGATTTTCGAACGCAATGGTGGACGTGTATATGGGACGAAAAAGAAGCGTAGACCTGGTTCCATACGATTGGCCAGTTGTCCAGGACGGAGCGGATGAAACCATCGAGCTGATGGAAGATTCGCCCCCTCTCGGAATAATCCTCCGGGGACACCGCAAAGTCTCCGAAAACAAATAGCAGAACCACGACTAAAATCTCCGGAGGGAATCTAGATACGTAAGAGGACTTAAACGCCTACGTCAGTGAAACGCGCAGCGCAGGCTTATATGAGATGTACGCTTGCCATAGTGGTGACACATGGGACAGATAGATCACTGTCGAGTGGGGCGGGTGCAAATCCCGACACAATCAAATCGGAGACGGCCTCAACGAGAGATTCGTCAGAGGTTACAGGAGAACCGTACCACATTTCGAAGTGGGAGCGTAACGCAAGAAGATGCAAATAATGTAGGCGAGACGTCCTCGCACATTATACATGATGGCGGAGCAGCGAGATCAGCGGAGATTTGGACCTAAACGTACAGACCAAGTGTAAACTACTTGGAACACAGGCCGCGACGCTGGGCGGAAGACAGGCGCAAATGGCCGTGATAAGTAAACCCCGCAAGTAAGCCAGCAGTGCCTAGTAGCAAATAAGATTAAGCAACAATATCAAGACCCGAAATGTGTGCTGCCTGTGGTACGGAACACGGGAGGACTATGTACCGCATACGGAAGACGACAGAAGCGGGTTCGGCTGCTAATAGGTAAGTCAGAAAAGAAGGCAAGTAAAGAGAACCCAATACAATAGCTAAGGTCTTTGGGCCCAGTTTGAAGCCCGTACGCGGAGGGTTGGAAGGACTAGGGCATCAAACCGTCCGTAATACGCCTACGGGCGTATGAATTACGCCGTATTTTTGTTACGCCACGGCCAAAGCCGTACGTTAGCGCCGGCGAAGAAAGTTCAAACGGGACGGGACCCGTACGTACCGTTCGTTACGGCGTATTTGACGGTGATGGTAAGTCGTGATCAAACTGAGCTGAAACACACCTCCTCTTTCCTGAATGGAGGTTGGAAAAGCCGTGAGGGATTTCAATGTTGTTTACACGACCGAAATCTAGCAAGGCACGCAAAACAGCCCTGATTTGGTCCGAAGGGCGGTGCGAATTTGGTTCACACGACGGGCCGCCGGCGATATCATTGTTGAAAATGTGTCCGCAATGTGTTTTTCCAGTCGCGGATGCGCGGAACTGCTGTCTCGGGAGATAAACGCGACCCGGCACTGTCCCGGCACCTTCGGCAAGTTAATTTCTGTGCTGACTTGACGTACCCATATTTTACGCGTAAACGGCCGGTTACGGGGACCCGTTTACGGTAACGTTCGGGTAAGAACTCTCACCGACGGTACGGGGACGTAACCATTTTTACGGGCCGTATTTCCGTAAAAATAAGGGACGGTTTGATGCCCTAGGAAGGACCAGGCATGAACAGGAGGACCTGGATAAGTCGTCGCTGCCAAGGTATTTAGAAGCCAGAAATCAATCAGGACATCGGGTGGTTGCTGCCAAGTATAGTCCAAGCGATCAAAATGTCACGGAAAATTTCAAGAGTAAAGCAAGAAAGAGGGTGGAAAATGAGGGCGAACAGAAAGCATGCAAGGAACATAATGAAACAGAATATACCATATGCTGGGGAGACAGAACGCTGGAAGAGAACGAAGAAAAAGCAAACGTGCATCAATTGGTGATGGGTTCTAAATTTAATGTCTACAAATGGTAGGTGTTTTCTCTAAAAACTCTCAGGGTTTATTACCTTAAACAGCAAAATGTCCAACACGAATCAATCACGTCATAGACGGAAAAGACATATTTCTCGCAGTGGAATGGATGACTAAGAACGAGTTTAAAATATCCATTTTAAGACTCGTAACTCTCTCAGCCTTTGGCAGTCGTCCGTGGATCACTGCCACTGGAATGATGTTGTTGGATTCCCGCCCTCTCATGTTCGTTGCATAGATACAGATAGATAATTACAGAGAACGCAGTGTACAAGCTTGCACAGGACGGAGATAAGGCAGTTTAGATGCACTAGATTACTTAGTAGACTTGTAACCAGTCTGCCTACGAGCAAAAAATGTGACAAGCACTTTGCCACGAGTCAACATCACTGGACTAAGGTTGAATGTGGCACAAGGAAGAATCTGCTGAATAATGAATTTCCCCTACTAACCGTTCGGTATTATCGCTTCCAGATGGCGATCTTCTAGAGCTGATATGCAGCTCTCTAGGAGAAGTTGAGACAGGTCTGATATTGGCTTGAAACGTGTTCCTCGCTCCTGGATGGTTATTTCTTGATTTTGAATGTTGCGATGGGACAGATCTCGTCTCATGATCTCGTCTCAAATCACATTCCTGATTGTGGATGTTGCGATGACGAGTTCTCAAGTGTTATATAAATATGGCAGGAAGACACTGTCCCTTGCTTGCTCCCCATCTTCGTCGAATGCACCGGATATCCAGCTTGGACCTCCATTTTGAAGACACAGCCCACTGGAAACAAAGATCCAACGAGTCTTCAATGTTGCTTGCGAGTCCTGGCGACTCTGGTAAGACCAGATGCTCGATTACGTGCTTGGCATTCAGTTGGTCCATACAGATATTTCGAAATCTCGCGACATACCCTTGGTACAGAACCGAAAACCAGTGCTTTTGCAAATGATATGCGGCACTCTCCATCTGGGACTGATCACCCTGCACAGCATACTCTTGATAGCAGGACTGGCACGCTGGGAGCATAGATTCGTCTTTCCTCTGGAAGATCAGACAACTGTATCATTCTGGGCTACCGCACTGCCAACAACGATCGGGACGGTAACTGTTTATATATACCACACATCTATGATTTCTCACACTGCATGCAGGTGTACGGTTCTATACTTGTGTTTCTCACACAGAAATTAGCCCTGAACCACAACACCCGGGTGGCGCAGACATTGACCGCCACTCACGACAGTATTGCCTCATGGGCCGGATTGGGATCTGCTTTGGCCACCCTCTATAATCAGCTATCGGTGCCGGCATATATGCTTGGGACCCTCAACATTGCCGGATACCTTGCATGCATATCCTTCCTCCACATGATAACTCCCGCAGTCATCTCGGTCCCGACCTTCAATGCCACGATCTTCATTCCCATTGGTACCAGCTGGTTACCGAAATTCGATGTGGTGAATTCCAAGTGTGTGCAAAGTGACATTGCCTAAAACATTGACTTATCTCAGCTTTCAGCGCAACACGAGACTTCATGACGGTGTTCCCTTCACAATTCCTGCCGTGGATCGGCAATCTCGATAGCTTGCAGACCTTGGGGCTGTTCAATGGCAGTCTATATGAAGTCCTGGATGATGGGAATCTTGGAAAGGGTAATGCATCAGTCTCAGCAATGGGTTTCAACATTACTTGTGGCTACCTTCCGACTGCAATTAATGCAAGCTATTCACCTGACAGTGGTAATGATATATTCCTTGATCTTGGGCCATTTGGCACGGTTTATGATGTTGATGTGACAAAAAGTTGTCTGTCCTCTCAAACCGTCTGTTCTTGGTGTACTAACACCTTCACTTAGATAACCCATTCACCGTCATACAGATCACAGCGAATAATTCCATTATTCTATATACCACCAGGGATGTGCTCGATTCAACTGGCAAAAGGGGACCCTCCCTGAAGTTGAACCAGCACAGCTATACTGGAGATCCTATTATACCAATGCAGTGTTTGCAATGCTCAAAATCATTGGTTCCGCAATCTGGCACAGTAACAAGCCCGTCACGCCAACTTAATGCTTCATCTCTCTACCCCAGCATTTACAAGACACAGTCACTATGGAGGCCATCTCCCCTAATAGATTTTAGCCCCCAGGATTCAACCCTTGTTGGTAGCGATGTGGTTCGTCCAGTATATTGTCCTTTAACCAGAACTGACATTCCACCAGTGGTCCTCTGCTCTTACGGGACCATCCGACTTTGTGGATCTAGATCAATTTTCTGCTCAGTTTACCAGTATCCAGGAGTGGGTGTTTTCCATTACCCATCTGGGAAGTGTTGACCAGAATTATAGATATCTCATGGGATATCTTGATATTGATCCAATGGAAAATGTTTCAGAAGTTACATCCCTGAGACTTCACGAGGTCGAAAATGCTCTCTCTTCTCTAGTGGCTACAGTTTTCTGGATAGGTGATTATTACTCCCAGAGTCATATGTAATTTCCCATATAATTGCAGGTGGCCATATTCATCCAGATGTGATTCAACTTGACCATACTGCGGACACCATAGAGGGTGTTTCATATGACCCTGGTATACCCCCAGAACTGGTGGTGGGGAGTACAATCCTGGGACAAGAGCAACTATTTGTGAGATTGGAGGTGAGCAGTCATCCTCATAATGAATAGCATTAACATATCATCAGATCAATTTACTTGCGGTGAGTGACTTCGGTAATGTGTTGAGAAGAATGCTGATAATGCTAGATTGGCCTCACTCTTGGGGCATCAATCACTCTGATGATGTTCTGTGCTCCATTCCTTACCAAGTCCCGAGGACATCAAAGCCCTATTGGAAGTGGGCTCTTACACCACATCTGGTTCTCTCGACAGTATAGGGAACAGCTAGCCTGTGTATCTGCGGGCAAGCAACCAACAGAGTTCAATTTGCGTACAGAAGGCCAACAGGCTGTATCACTGGAAAACTCATCTCCGAAGCGGCCAGTATCCACTATAAAGTGCAGGACTCATGATTTGCAAGGTCCAAGATCTAGTTTACAGGCAGGTACGCCGTATCCTACCAATCATGTACACATTATTAAACATTACAGAGGACAAATTGATATCTGCACACTCCTCAACCAACTATTCAAGAGTGGTCTGTCTAGCTCTCCATATATTTCTGGTCCTGTTCCACATCACACTTCTTGGAATATTCTTTACGCAAAGGGAGCACACTATTGTATTCCCACTCAACCTTCAAGACGTCATTTCATTCCGGACAAAATTCGTAGCCACGGCTCTGGGAACGGTACAATCCATACATACTATCCTGCCTTCATTTTTGATGAATGATTGCACACAGATATACTATACTATGCTTCTATATCTGACCCAAAAGCTAGCAACCCATTCCAATATACGGAAATATTGCACTATTACCACCACTCATGACAAGCTTTCCTGTTGGGCCGGGATTGGATCTTCCCTCTCCACCCTTTACCAACAAATTTCATTGCCAGTATCAGTGTGGGAAGCCTTTTCCATCACAGCATATTTACTGGCTCTGTCTGCACTGCATGTGACAACACCTGCACTATTGTCTGTTGAAACATTCAACTTCTCAAGTTCAATTGTGGCACCAATACAGGGGGGACCACAGTGGAACGACTCCCGCTACAAGTGAGTGCCAATGCTCTGCATTTCACGGCTTTGATTGAAGGGTTATGCATAGTACAACCTTGACTTATGTGCAATATGTGGCAGAATTCTTGCCATGGCTCCGAAATTTGGATGACTCACAGACACAGGGCTTATTCAATGGGAGCTTGTATGATGTATCCACTGAGATTTACCCAGGGGGTACAGCCAATGTATCTGCAGTTGGGTTCAACATTACATGTGGATACATTTCATGGTCTACTGTGGGGGCCATTGGATTTGGCATGTACAATGTCACCCTGGTACCAACTTCTGATTATATGATTGTTGAAGCACCAGGTAAAGCCAGGGTGCTATTATCCATAGTTGTCTAACATCCTTTGCACAGGGTCGGATATTCTTGCACTACATAACCCAAACAGCGACAATGAACCAGACCTCGGATTATCAAATTCCATTATTGGATATACAACAAATAAACTTTTAGACTCCGACCAAAACACAGGATTCCCAGCAACAGATAATGATTCCGATATTCCTGATCTACAACTTTTCAAATGTTCCCGAGCTGTGGTACACCAGTATGGTACACTTGACACTGGGACTGGCAGAATTATCCCCTCCTCCCTGTATCCAAATCTCCAGAAGAATCATTCCAAATGGGATATGTATAATTCATCTGATGACAACACCAACAATTCAAGCACACTACTCACGGGTAATTCTGTAAGTCATCTCCCTGGTTGCCGGACAGAGACTTAAATGTCGACAGTGGGCAACGATTCTATCAAACTTGCCTTTCTATGGGATGATTTTGAATGGAACCTTCAGTGTTGGGTCTGGTGATATGTAGTTCAAAACCCCCAGTCATAATATATCTACTTGCTAACATGCTGCTTAGATATCTCATGAGCCAACTGGGACTGGACCCTGTTGTTGACAACACATCAAATCGGACTACATCAAACCACACTCTTTACTTGCATGATGTTGAGAACGCCCTTGGAAGCTTACTGGCATCAGTCTTCTGGATTGGTGAGATACATGTGTGTTTTATATATGTGTGTTGTGTTGACCCCCTGTCAGCAGGGCATATCCATCCCTCACAATTGAGAATGAATTTTGAGGCGAGACAAAATGACACAGATCTGTTAGGAGGAGATGGTGTCACAGTCAAGGCTTGCGTCCAACTCTACAAGAGAGTGGATTGGAAGGTGCAAGTGATCTCGAAAAGATGATCGAATAAAAGACTAAAGAACTACAAGTGAATAGCTACTCTACTTATACTGTTTGTCGAACCGTGTGAACTTAAGTAGCTAAGTATATAATACAATGAGGTTACCAGGCGAATCGTGATCGGAGACGTCAAGTGTCAAGTGTCAATACTAAATATAGTTCATGGAAACGACTATTGTGTTCCGACTATTGTGTTCCGTTGCCGTGTGATCTTTAGCCAGCAAAGTCCTCCCACGTTATGCCATCGGCGTGAAGCGCTCGTGCAACAAGCGCTGGGGTCACGTGCTCATCGATCGGTGTTGGAGCGATTAGATTGGAGTCAAATCGTGACATTACCCCCCCTCTAGACTCAACGTCCTCGTTGATTTCGATGAAGACATTGGTTTCGGGAATAAATAGTTTTTTCGTCAAGTATTGTTGCGACTCCTCGCGGTGTTTGTATCTTTTGATTAAATAGTCCCAATGTCCGGCCGGCAGGACTGGGACAGCGCGAATATAGATCCCGTGATCCTTGTTGTATTTATCAAGGATTTTCTTGGCGTTCGTCAAGTGACGCCGTGGTTCCCACGTCCTCTCCCCAGGAGGGTAATTTTTCCACTTTATTAAATACTGGAAGCCCTTTCCACGCTTGCGGTGCTTCAAAATCTCCTCCACCTCGTACTCCTCGTGACCCTGCACGATCTGCGGCGCCGGCCGTTCCTCTCTCCGATGTGTCGGTGGCTCGACATAAGGCGTCAGCAGTGCCTCATTGAAAACCGGATGTGACTTGTCCGTTTCAGGCAACCTGAGCCGATATGCCGAGGCCCCGACTTTCCCTAGAATCTCGTAAGGCCCCAGCCTTCTATCGTCGAGCTTCTTAGTCGGACGATCCGTGGTGATGTCTTTGGCCTCCAGCCACACCTTATCGCCGACTTTGAAATCAGGCGCCTGGCGCCTATGAATATTATAATATTTTTTCATTGTTTTCTGGGTTTTTTCCAGCGCAGCCGCTGCCTCGTCACGGATCTTTTTCATTTTCTCGGCAAAGTCGTTCGCGGCCTCGTTGCGTGACTCGACTGCATTTTCTATCCCCTTCCAGGGGTGGTATCCGGTGTTCACAAAGAACGGCGACATGCTCGTCGACGAGCTTTGTTTGTCATTGTGAGTGAACTCGGCCAAAGCGAGCCACTCTGCCCAGTCCGACTGCCGATAATTTACGAACACGCGGAGGTATTTTTCGATCTCCTGGTTCATGCGTTCCGTCTGTCCATCAGTGATCGGATGGAAGGCGGTGCTCGGGTTCATTTCTATCCCAAGTAGCCGGTTGAGCTCTCGCATGAAACCGGAAACGTATCTCGGATCCCGGTCCGAGATAATCTTCCGTGGCACGCCGTGATATCTAATCACGCGATCCCGGGTCAACCGGGCCATTCCCTCGGAGGTCAACTCCATGTTCGTGGGTTCAGCATGGATCATCTTCGAGAATGTATCCACCCAAACTTGAATAGCGTTAAAGCCGTTGCTGAACGGCAACGGCCCGATGAGATCCTCTGATATGATCTGCCAAGGTCCTTCTGCAATCTTGTGCGGGTTCAGCTTCCCTTGCTGATATCGGTGGATACGTGTCCTCTGGCACGCTTCGCATTCCTTGATATAAATAGAAACCTGGTTGCCGAGCCTCGGCCACCAGTAGTTTCGCTCTATTAACTCCTGCGTTCGGTTTTCCCCTGGATGGCCGAGCAGGGCCGAGTCATGATGTAGACCAATAATTTTATTTCTAAGTTCCTCATTGCGAGGAACATAAATCAGACCGTTATAATAAATAAGGTCGTCGATCTTCTCCCATCCCGGGAGGTTTTTCTCAAGCGCTAGCTTGACGCTTTTGTCCACGTGCTTTGTAGCCTTGATTTGTGACATAATCTCGGCCTCCGGTCCTTCCATTGTGATCTCCTGAGATCGGAAGTACTCCGGTTTGAGAAGGACGACATTCTCGTTGTCGTTCTTCCCTTGATCGTGGTCCGCCCGGCGGGATAATAAATCGGCTTTTTTGTTGAGGGCGCCGGCCCGGTGCGACAATGTGAAGTCGTATTCGGATAGTTCCACTATCCATCGTGCTTGCCGCCTGTTCACCTTCTGCGGACTTTTAAAATACTGGAGGTTCTGATGGTCTGTCAGAATCTCGAACGTCTCCCGTGCGCCCATCAAGAGCGATCGCCACTCCTCGAGTGCGAGCATGATCGCGAGCATCTCTTTGTCGTAGATCTCGTAGTTGCGCTCCGTCTCATTGAGGCCGTGGGATTGGAACGCCACCGGGCGCCACCCCCCCTCTTGCTCCTGACTGAGCACAGCTCCCGTCGCTCCCTCCGACGCGTCGGCTTCTAGCCGGAATTTCCCGTGATCCGTGGGAAGCGCCAAGACCGCGTCTTCGGCAATCCGGTCCTTAAGCTTCTGGAACGCGGATTTTTGTTCCTCTCCCCAGGAGAAGCCTTCTTTTCCGGTAAGCCGCGTAAGCGGCTTCGCTACCTCGCTGTAGCCACGCACGAATCTCCGATAGAAGTTCGTGAATCCCAAAAACGCCTGCACCTGCTTGAGGTTCTTGGGTTCAGGCCACTCGGTGATGCCACGGATCTTAACAG
Organism: Mycena rosella; assembly: GCA_029378255.1. NCBI lineage: Eukaryota > Fungi > Basidiomycota > Agaricomycetes > Agaricales > Mycenaceae > Mycena > Mycena rosella. Next base: position 33,920 of record JARKIE010000050.1, read on the forward strand.
GATCCATGCGCATCGAGTTGTGGCCAATAATAACGCCGAGATACTCGATCTCGGACTTCTCGAAGTCGCATTTCTGGGGTTTTAGGAATAATTGATTTTCCTGGAGTATATCTAATACTCGTTTAACAATAATACGGTGCTCCTCCAGGGTGTCCGTGAAGATAAGGATATCGTCGAGGTAGACAATGACTTTTCCCTCGTTTATGAGCTCGCGAAGGATGTCGTTCATCATTGTTTGGAAAGTGGCGGGCGAATTGGTAAGCCCGAAGAACATGACCAGCGGTTCGAACAACCGCGATTGGTCCGGAATGCTGCCTTCCACTCATCTCCCTCTTTGATTCGAATATTATTATATCCCCACCGAATATCCAATTTGGTGAAGATCTTTGCACCTCGAAGCTTGTGTACTAGCTCCGAAATAAGCGGTAAGGGATAACGATTCTTGATCGTCATCTCGTTTAATTTACGGTAATCCTGTACCGGTCGAAGGCTTCCATCCTTCTTTTTAATAAAAAAGAACGCCGAGGCCATCGGCGACTTGGACGGCCGGATGCGTCCCGATTGCAAGTTCTCCTCCAGGAACTTGGTCAACTCCCCCTGCTCGTTCACCGACAACGGGTAAATCTTGCAATCTACAGCCTTTGATCCTGGCTTGAGTTCGATGGCATGATCCCATGGACGCTTCTCCGGCAGTTTGTCAAACGACTCCTTGGCGAACACCTTGATGTATTCGCGATACTGCTCCGGGACGGCGTCTTCCGTCATCTTCTGCTTCTCCACATATGCCTTCTCCGCCATCTGCTGAGCCTGCGTCCCCTTCATGCGCAAGTCCACGTGTTCCGCGAAATCAACCATCAAGATTGATTCGCCCTCCTCGAGGGGTTCTTTTTCACACCCTTCGGCAGCTTCGTTGCCGGTCATGTTGCACTCCGGAGGGCAACGGTTGAATTTAATTGTCTGGCCTCGCCAGTCGATTGTGGGGTTGTGTTTAAACAACCAGTCATAACCAATAAACATTCTGGCCTTCCCGAGGCCCGTGACAAGGAACCGCATCCGTTCTTGATGCGCTCCGATTCCCATGATCAACTCAGCGTAATGAGTGATCCGTCCGCCCACATTCTCGGAGCCATCTGCATTCCGAGCAATGATCTTCTGATCAAGCTCCTTGAGCTCGAAGCCCTCGGCCTTGGCGTAGGCCCGGTCAATACACGTGGTAGTGCATCCGTTGTCCAACAACGCCTTGATCCGGCGTGTTTTCCCTGTGTCGAGTGACGTCAACTCGACTGGAACCAGCATCTCGTGCTTGCTCCGTTGCTTCTGGAACTCCCGGAGCTCCTGTGACAGGTGATCTTCGTTGATCCCCATCGCACGTCGTGCGAGCCACTTCGCGGCTTCAAGCTTCTTAAGCCCGAACGGAATCCGCGTGTGCTCCGGTGCTTTCGGCACCTCTGGCGCTTCCTCCTCTTTCGAGGATTGAGCCATCGCAGCTGAGCTGCCCTTTTTCTCCGCACTATTTTTCTCACTGGTTTGGGTTCCAGGGGCCTTTTTGTTCTGAACGGTTTTTGATAAGGTACATATTTTTTGGGGTTTTTCTACAGACTCTACTACTTTATTGTTCTTAGTACGTAAAGCGGTGCGTTTCTCTATATATTTTACAAATTCATTCTCGGAAATTGGGTCTACAGAAAGTACAGTGTATTTATTGTTCATAATGTTCGTGGGGGAAGGGGGCGCCGGGTCGGCCATGACCGGGGCCCTCTTTAAAAATCCTGGCCGTATTTGGCCCGCGCTTGTTCAAAAAGGAATTTAAAGTCCTCCTTGGACATATCGTCAGTCCGCAACGAGCGGACATTGATCTTTCCGCGCTCCCGGCGCGGTTTCGGGCACTCCCGTGCCATGTGGCCCTCCTGACCACAGTTGTAACACTTGAAGGCCGAGGCCTTCGTCTTGGACGCATCAACGTCCATCGGCACTGGCACCCCGGGCGCCGGTTTGTGCGCCAAGTACGGTGCGCTCCCCTTGGTATTACCGGCAGGGGCAGCCGGGATCTTTGCCGGGACCCAAAAGTGGGTGCCGGTCTTCTGCTGTGCCTGGCGCAGCTTGTTCCGCTCGAGGATGCGATTGATGGTCATCATCCTCTTTTTCAACCCAGAGTAATTCTCCGGGATTTCGATTCCGCCAGCGTAAAGCTGGTCTCGGACTTCCTGGCTGACCAGGTTCTCTAGGTTCTCGCACAGGAACCGGTCGTGGTCCCCATACTGGTTCTGCGGGCTGTATCCCGCTTCCTCGGCATTCAACTCGAATGCCTGGATGAAGTCGCCTAAGGACGACTTCCCTTGCCTCGTGGTGGTGAGGCGAATGTAAGCCAGCTGGCTCACATTCTGGTCCTTGAAGGTCCCCGCAAGGGCCTCCAAAAACATCTTGAGCGTGTAGCCTTTTGGCAACACCTCATCTCCGAACTGGTCCTCCCTGAGGACTGTCCTGCGCCAGTTGCGCGCCCAAATGGATGCAGGGCAGGCGCTGCCATCGCTGCTGCCAAGCAGCGAGATTGTGAAGGCGATCTTTGCCTTCTGGGAGGGGAACTCCTCGCCGTAGGCCCACATGTAATTCTTGAGGGCCTCAATCCAAGTGTTCCACTTGGATTTGTCGTTGCCGTCAAAGATGAACGGTGTCTTGGCGAGGGTGATTTTTGAGGAACCAGTCCTCGGGGCGGGAGGCGTGAAGTGGATGGGGGCGGTGGGTCTCGAGGGTATCCCGTAGACAGGGGAGCCTCGTTCAGGGGTTTGCGGCAATGGCCGCGGCGGTGATGCCGGGTAATCGGCTGGTTGGTCCGTCATCGGGACCGGCTGCCCTGTGGGATACACAAGGCGGGGTGATGGGGATCCGGCATGGCTGGACATGGCGGCAGGATCCGGGGAGCCGTGGAACGGCTGGGACGCGGGGGATGTGGTTGGTGGTGCAAGCGACTGCTCGACTTCGGGTTCGGACGGGGTAAGGGATGGTAGTGGTGCAGGAAGTGCACGAGGGATGACGATGGGATTTAGGGGAGCGGGGTGTCTGGGGTTGCGATAAACTCGCGGCGAGTCGAGTGTAACGGCGTCGAATGGAACGGGTTGGGTGAGCGGAGCGAAGACGGGAGTCGGGGAGGTCGTATAGCGAAGTAGTCGCTGGTGGTGGTGGGGATGGGCTGGGTGAGCCCGAGGGTGCGCGAAACGTCGCGGCTTGTTCGATTCCGCACGAGGCGGGTGGTGGGGTTCGAAGCGGTCTCTTGCGAATAGAACTATCCCGGGTCTTCTACGACACCCCCGGTGATAGCGAGGTAGTCCTCCCCGAAGGTTGAACTAGCACTCCTGCGACTGTCTTAGTGCTGGGACGGACTCAACGTTTCCCGTAGCACGACGTCTGTCTATTTTAAATGGACCGCACACGAGGGGCGCTGCAATTGTTTTACGTCGGTGTGGACGACGTGAATGGTGGGGAGGGGAGTGTGGAACTTCAGATACGAGAGAACCAAGTAGAGGTAAGAAATGACGACTGCGAAGTGCAGTGTCGAGTGGGTAGAGGTTTTGTGCAAGGAGTGCACGGGGAGGGTGAGGAAAGGAGGTCGGGGTGGGGCGGTACGAGGGTAAGAAGGTGAGTCTTTTATTATGTCACAGTCAAGGCTTGCGTCCAACTCTACAAGAGAGTGGATTGGAAGGTGCAAGTGATCTCGAAAAGATGATCGAATAAAAGACTAAAGAACTACAAGTGAATAGCTACTCTACTTATACTGTTTGTCGAACCGTGTGAACTTAAGTAGCTAAGTATATAATACAATGAGGTTACCAGGCGAATCGTGATCGGAGACGTCAAGTGTCAAGTGTCAATACTAAATATAGTTCATGGAAACGACTATTGTGTTCCGACTATTGTGTTCCGTTGCCGTGTGATCTTTAGCCAGCAAAGTCCTCCCACGTTATGCCATCGGCGTGAAGCGCTCGTGCAACAAGCGCTGGGGTCACGTGCTCATCGATCGGTGTTGGAGCGATTAGATTGGAGTCAAATCGTGACAGATGGTGTGACAATCGTAGTGCATGAGCCTACTGATAGTCCTGTGCTGGAAATGGGGAGTATAATGGTGGACCAGGTTAATACTGCTGCAAGACTAGATGTGAGTTCCCGGTAAATTAGAATGGGGACACAAACTAATAAACCTTATAGCTAAATCTGCTAGGCGCAAGTTTCTTCTTTTTGTTTTGATCACTTGCTGAATAATCCTCAGATATCACTTGGACTGGGGGCATCTATTATTTTACTTGTTCTTGCTGTAACATTTTCGGCTGGCGCTGCGACCCCACAGACATCACTGAGTGGCATGGGGCTCCTTCAGACAATCTGGGTGTTCCAACATCATCCAGAACTTGGGGAGATCCTTGAACACACGGAGGAGATCACGGAATATGATCTACGAGTAGCTGGGTTGGTCAAGGTTCGGTTGCTGGACGCACATGCAGATTTTTGACCATAAACTCTGCCAAAAATGTTGCTTGGGAAGAAGAGGAAAGAGTCTACAGTTTAAATACAATATATGTGTAAATGGACACATCAAAAACACTTTAACACTGATTGTTGTCTGTTTTATTCATATAAGCGGAAAACTGTGGAGTGGCAATGGGAGAAATTTCTATTCCTTTGACTTCCACACTTCAAGATGGGCAGAGGCGCATCATATGCCGCGGTGTTCATAATCCTCCATCTTTCCTGATCAAATGTACAATTTTCACCACACACCCTGTCCAACTGAATTTACTCACCAACATTTGGCAGGGGAGGGCATCCTGCACAAGAGAACGGAGACCGAATATTTATTTGGAGTGGTCTCGTGTGAGGCGGTGAGACGACCGATATAGCCTGAGCGCTTGAGCAAATAAAACCGTCTCTGATTCGCCCTCATCACCTGGCCTCAAGTCGAGTCGAACGGCACAGGGTGTGCCTGCTCTTTACTGTCCATTAATGACGTTAAAAGCAGATGTACCATGTAATTAAGAAATTGTACTCCCAGGCGGAATACTGTGGCAAGAGATTTGAATTGCTTACCAGGGTACTAGTACTTGAGGTGAAGAAAGCAACTAAATGAAACCTGGAAACTGACACCAGGGGCAAAAGTCAATGCATGTGAACACGACATGTGCTCGACGCATCTGGCGTTCACATGTCACCGGGGGCAAAAGCCAGCGCATGTGGAAACGACATGCGTCAAGCGCATGTCGTTCGCACTTGGTCGCGTCTCCGGATCAGTGATTGATAAAGGTGTCAATCACCTCTTTGGCACCTTTGTTTTTCCTTTGAATTTGCCCCGAAAAACAAAGGTGCCAAAGAGGTGATTGACACCTTTGTCAATCACTGATCCGAGGACGCGACCAAGTGCGAAAGACATGCGCTTGACGCATGTCGTTTCCGCATGCGCTGGCTTTTGCCCCCGGTGTGTGTCGGTTCTTGCCTCCGGTGTGACAGATCACCCGACCCCGAGTCAAACGAGGACCTTCCGCACATATTTACCGCGCCATACCATCAAATGCGGGAAGATACGTACCGTGTGCTACCGGGTGATTACCCTCCTTCGGATGCACCTGGTTTAATGCAGTCCAATTTAATGGTACCAGATATTGGGAGGCAAGGAAAGATTGAACGAACAAATCCGGAGTACGTTCTAGGTTTCAACGGGGTCGTGGATTAAACCTTGGGAATGTCATCGGGGTCTTCCGGAAAAGGTTCAACAAGGCCCATGTCAATTCCTAACGAAATCGAGAGATGCGAGAGGTCAAAAGAAAGCTCCAGTTGACTGTTCTGCAGTTTCCGTGCGGCCGAGGCCATTTTCAAAAGTTCAAACTCGAAGGGTCCGCCGATCCGGAAATGCAGGTTTCAGTCTCCGTTTTGTACCCTACGATGTCCATCTCACACGAATACAATGACAAACGGTAGGTATGTACCGTTCCTGCGCTTAGTGAAGATACACGTACACTTCATATGTATCTCTTTACGTAAATTCAAGTTCAACTTCAAGGCAAAATCGAACCATAGGGCACATGACTTTCAAAGTTCGAGCTTGGTTGAGACACCGGAAATTCGCCTTCTTGATTCAGACACACACCCGGTCCCAGTATTCAACCGAACCAAGACAACCAAATTAAACCAAATCAGTGAGGGAAGGCATCCGACAAGACACGGAAGAGTGTTATCAAGAGAGGAACTGAGCGGGAGGCGCTGTTTGAGGCCATGAGCAGGAGTTAGAGGAAGCAGATAAGCCGAAGGCAACAGATCCAAGAAAAAGGATGGAAACCAGCACTATCACCCGGCCCCGAGTCGAACGGGGGCCTTCTGCAAATGCAACGTGGATGAGATGTGACGAATTCAGGTAGAGGCACGCCGTGTGCTACCGGGTGTTGAATACCCCTCCTTCTAGCCTTGCTAGATGCACGACATCTTGATCCAGACGCACATGTGATGTCTAACCGAGCCGAGACAACCATTGCCGCATTAGCGGGGAAGAGGTATATCCCGTAAGGTTCAAGGGAGAAATTGAGTGGGAGGTAATGACCAGGAGTTGGAGGAAGATGAGCCGACGGCAACAGATCACAAAAAAGAATGACAGGAAACGCTATCACCCGGCCCCGAGTCGAACGGGGGCCTTCTGCGTACAAAAGGGGACACTTGTTAGGCTCAGCAGATGCACGCCCTGTGCTACCAGGTGTTACTCCCCCCAGTCCGACATGCGTGATACTCGGCCGATTCAGCCTCGGGTTCCAGATCGTGGTTGGTTTTAGGAAATTCAACACGGTACCATGAGGAGCGGTGTAGTGGGTCTACAGTGACCCTGACCGTTGCTTCATATAGGTACGTACAGTAGCTAAATTCGTGGCTGGTGGTGAAAGTGAGCCGCTGGGTAGGCGGAAGAGGAGCCTGAAGTAAAATAACTGCGGCAAAGAACGAATCACCCGACCCCGAGTCGAACGGGGGGCTTCTGCACACTGCTTTACAGTCGATAATCAAGATAAGCAGATCCACGCTGTGTGCGACCGGGTGTTGATATCCCTTTATCTTTACTTACGAGATGCACGTATTGTCGACGCAGATCCAGCTCAGCGGGTTAGAGAGGCAGTAACAAAGATTGATATTGGCAAGAGAACTTGGGGGAGGCGCCATTCGGAGAACGTGAATTAATCCAGGGGGGAGGAGCATTCAGAGGAGGGGAGGCAAGTGGAAAGCTGCACGGCCGAACTCAGGCTCCCACGCTATATGATCCAGGCCCAGGTTCCTGAACCTGAGGGTCAGTTTGAGGGTCTGGGTGAATGCTAGGCTCGAATCCAGCCTGTCGTATCGAAAGTAAACTGTCAATAGACAGGCTGGTCGATCCGAGTTTGAAATATCAATGCAAAGAAGTTGCCTAAAAAGGCTATTCCAGACCGGCTTTCCGTGCGTGGATAAACAAGCGCAACATTGTATCAATCGTCGCTAGTGCAGTCAAAAATTAACTAATTGCCTTCGGATTGGCATTTTTGAGGTCCCCCAAGCCATCTGAGATTTTCAACTGAAGATTTTGAACAACTTGAGGCCGTCCCATGAATAACCATTTTAGTCAACTTATTTGCATTGGAAATTCAAACTCAGATCGACTGGTCTGTCTATCGTCAGTTTACTTTTGATGTGACAGACAGTCACTGGTCTAGGTGAATGCGGATGCGGATGTGAGTCGGGTTGGGGGCGAATGTGAAAGGAGTCGGTTGCGCTTGATCTCGAGGTAGACCGGGATCTCGACGGGAAGTAGATCTGAATCTGGCTGGGGTACAGCGTAAGCCTACGCTTTCCGGTATCGCAGCGGACGCGATCGCGATATCCGGGGCTAAAGTGGATCTCTCTACATCCGGATTGAGCCGGTAAAATGGGGTATAGACGCCGTGCGCGAAAGTTTAAAGAGCAGTTACGTTGATGCGCTGCGGGGACGAAATTTGCGGGTCTGTAAAGCAGCAGGACAGGCCGCAGACTGCAGAGATCGGGGGAGAGTGAGTCGATCGAGGTGCACGCAAGTGAAGGAAGGCAAAGTCAAGTCAAGGGACGGCAGGTGAGGAGGATTGAGGGGAAAGCTAAACAGATTCCAGAACGAGTGAACATCAGCAAACCCTGATTTTGACTCTAGCACCATAGTGGCATAGTCTGGCATAGTCGGCCGTAGTACTGCATAGTTGGACATAGCACTCCATAGTTGAACTGTAGTGCTATGTAGATAAAGACCTTCACTAGAGGCACTATGGGCACTATGGGCACTATAGACTACTAGAGGTCCCTATATAGTGGTATATAACGGATCCAGGTTTTGCTGATGAAGGGATGCCGAAAAGAAGGCCAGATGAGCACTGCTAGCGTGGGCGCAGGGCCGGGGAGTGGGGTGGGGTCGGATTGGCTTCGCAGAGAAGTTCGCGCCAAGTTGAGGGTGTGTTCAGCTTCAGCTTTGTGACACCAAATGAATACCACACAAATAAGCATCCCAATAGACTCAACCATTTGTTTAAACCCCCAAACCGGCACCCCATCCTTTCACCAACCGTATTACCTCCTTCTGCAAAATATCCTTCGACTTCAAGTCCACTCCCGATCATGGGAACACTAAATTTAGACCAACCAACCCATATTCGGTAAACTTCAACTGCGATCACGATATTGCTGCGAACCGTCCAAAACGGGACAAACCGCAGTTTCTTATTATTCCCCGAAGACAATACAGTGGCGCTACAATGTTCTGCACGGGCTCGTTTGGGCTCGTCTCTGGCCCGAATGACTTCAAATAAAATGTAGTCTTTAACCTTGAGCGATCCTAAGGTGCTATGAACCGTTTAAACCATGGCACACCGGTTCGATTCCCTCTTAATAAAATAATTCATGGTTTTCTGAAAACCAAGTCTGTGGATTGACCTCATATGCAGAAGTGGTATACACGAGCCGAAAGTACTCCCAAAATTGACCTTCCTCATGCTTTAGTTCACCTGAATCGGTTGGGTTTTGCCCTCACACGCGCCCGTGCAAGTTGGCCATTTCAAGCAGTTTTGGCAGAAAATGGCCAGAAATACTGAAAATTGCCAACTTCGAGGCCTCACTGTGAGCTCAAACCCCCAGCAATCTATGTCGAATAAAATGTGACTGGGGTCCATTTCAAGTACTTTCAGCCTACGGAGACCAATTTTCGATCAAATCTGAATCCACAGAGTCGATTTTCCAGACAACCCTGAATTAATTTATTTCGCGAGATCGGAACCAGCAAGGTATGGATTAAACTACACAGATCCTCACGAAATTACTCAGGGGTCATGGTCAGATTTTATTTGAGGTCATTCGGCCCAGAGACGAGCCCAAACGAGCCCGTGCAGAACATTGTAGCGCCACTGTAGCATCTGTCATGTGCCCGCAGTTCAACAATAGAGCCTGTCAAGCTTATTGTTCTCGGTCTCGGAGCCTTCTTCTCTTCGACTCAGCTTTCTTTTGTTCCCTCAAATGCCAAGCTTATTTCTCACTTGTATCAATTACCTTTAGTTATTTCATTTAAAGAGTTCCCCAAATTAGCCCAGAGTACTATCACAGTGCTCAGGGACCTGTAATATCCACCTATTACCGATTACTTTGGCTTGCAATTCCACTTCCGAGTGATCATACATTCTTACCTCATTCACTGCCTTCATCCTCTGGTCTTCACCAAGACCAAAACCACCAAATCTGTGTATTCGCAACCCGAACAGGCTCACTTCTCAATTTTCTAGGTTCTCCAGTCTTGTGTGGAAGTTTGGCAGAAGCTTGCACCCAGCATGTATGTTCCTCAGAAACTGAATCCACTCCCAAAAGACTTTGGTGTTCTTGATTCTTCGGAATGAGACTGGTTGAGCACTGCAAAGGACTCATTTCGACTTTGGACCCACTCAACTCACATATCGTGATTAACAATACATCTGATCGATACATTAAAGTATTTTTATACACCGTCACAGCTTCCGGCTCCGTATTCGGTATTGCCTCCAGTGTAAATTCCAGGATCGAATGGAATCCGGGACTCACATAGGAAAGGGGATCGGAAACGCAGACAATGGGAAAATAATTGCGATGGTAGGGAACGCAACGCGGGGGCCACGAGGGAGTAGAGTGTTTGTTGGATTCATCGCAGCAGACAGGCAGGCGTGCCAGTGATCACAGCGATCATAAGGCCATCTGTTCCTGATGACGTCATCAAACCTACGCCAGGATCACGCCCGAGCAGACCAGACTTGAGGCTTCAAGTTTCAAGCTTTAAGGAGCCGCTTTATGAGACCCAGTAAGAGGACGAGTTCAACCTCAAGGCGCACCGACCGGCGACTGGGAATTAGTGCTGGTCAAAAATACGATACGGTCAGATATATTTTGCATATATCCAAAAAATATGAATATGATACGGGCTCGCATCACCTCTCAGATATGAATATTCCCCGACACGATATGATATGATAGGATATAATATGATACGGGGTTGGGCGTATTGAGATATATCTAGATATGGTCTTGAAGTTGTTGGCAATATCTGAGCTAAAATACCTGGGCATGGATTACAATGCTGTATATCAACCAACTTTCGAGACCTAGAACAGGACCCCTGGTTATTGCATGCAGCCTCAGGCTAACTCAAAAAGGGTTTTTGTCCATGCCGGATTTAGCCGATGATGGGATCACTCACTCACCTTTTGGCTCCGGCTCACGAAAATTTATATTTCCACTTCGTCGTTGGGGGTGGTGTAGTTCAACTTCTTCTGGGCCCCAACACAACACGTCCTAAGCAGATTTCTGCCTCACAAATGGAATGGACCAAACTAAGCATTTCTGTTAGCCCTCCGCACCCAACTTGGAATTTTCGGGTCTGGGACCCATGTTTTCTTTGCATTGGGTCAGTGAATGTTATTACCAGGGAAGGGTTGAAGTTGGGAATCAGCAAGGGCAGAAAATACACTGATTTTGTCAAGATTAAAGTGACATAGAATATATCTGGATATATCCAAAATATATCCATATTCAACCATCTGGATACGATATGATACAATACAAATATGATATGGCCCTCCCGGCCGGATATAATACGGATATGGATACGATACGCCATTTGTCGTATCGTATTCATATTTGGCCAGCACTACTGGGAATGGACACAGCGTGTGGGAGGAGGCTGCCGCCGCTGCCTTGTTCGTCCAACGCTATCCCGACGTGCTCCGTCCTCCCTTCGACCGACTCGCTCCACCCCGCCGGCCGGGTCCCCTCGAGGCTCCCTCCTCCGAAGTCCAGCGCGCACGGATATGACACTTGGAGAGATGCCAAGATGCTTTTGAAGGAAGGTGCGTGCAGCGCCTTTTGCTGGCCGGTTTTCGGGCCTTTTCTCCCCACCTTCAAGTGCATCGATCGCAGTGCGTCTCTACTTCTACTTTTCCTTACTTTGCACCTCCGCTGACGTGTGCCCGCTTCCCGCAGGTTGACGGACACTAATGCGAATGTGGTGGGGATAGATGGACAGGGGCGGGGCGGGCATGCTGTTTGTTCCCCGCGTTCTATAGGGCGCCGTCGCTGTCGCGTTTGTGCACCGCTGGCTTGCTCGTCCTCGGCGCCGGATGCGATTCCCGCCCTTTCATCGCGTCTTCAAGAAGCTGCCGATGTGCACGTGTCGCTTGTCGTTGCTGCGGGGGTTGTCTTCCCTGCTGGCAGGTCCTGGCAGATGCGGGTGCAGGCGAATCCATTTCGGCCGCCCATTGCTGTAATTCAGTCTTGGTGCTCGCCGTGTCCCCGGTCCGCCCCGCCCTTGTTTGCGAATTATAGCGTTGTCGATCGGGGCTTGCGCCGGCTGCGAAGTTCGGAGATGGAGATTCTGTCACCCTTTCTGCCCCCAGTGCTAGAATTGGCGGACGCTGTTGCGACTGGGCTTGTGTCAATTCATGACTTTTCTTCCAAAATTCGTGCAATTGGAGCCACGTCGATTTTTCTCGAGTCGTCATGAGGGTGATGTTTTATGCGCTCCTTCGATCCCAGTGCTCACAGTGACGTTCCCCGATCACGTTCCTTTTCGTCTGTTTTATATTCCACGTACTATTGTGTCCGACCGCACGGTTCCTAAGAAGTTATTTGTTTTGCACTTACTGTACTATTACGACCAAGTGTTCACAGGGTGTCACCCATCAGTGTTCACTGGATCAAGTGTTCATTAACATTCATTCTAACAAAAATCATCAATTCCTCCCATATATGGAAGTCCGGCAAATGCCGGACGGTTTTTGTGAGCATTTTCAGGCCCATTCGAGCCAGAAAATCTGTCCGTCACCGCCATCTACACCCCAAGTGTTCAGTTCACAGGCGGCCGTCACCTGTCACAACACTTGGTCGTAATAGTACAGTACACGGACCACAAGCTCAAGGCGGACCAAACTGAATTTCGAAGTATCTCTCTCCGATATCTATGAGACATGGATGTCGACTTGCTGTGTCTGATTTCCTCTTATACTCATTCCTCCTTCATGCGCCAGATCCCAGGGCGTTAGGCGGGCGGGGCGGCCACCCGACAGGCCGCATCAGGACGCATGATGAGCCGTTAGGGTGCACGCCACCGGCAGTGCGATCAACGCATCAGACTCGGCATCGCGCCGGTCGTGCTGCGACCTCCTTGGACTAGCAGGATCTGTGGCGGTGCTTGTTGCTCCTTTGGGATATGCGCTGGCGCGCTCATCGGCTCGCCGCCCTGGCGGCCTTCCCACGCTTCCTTCTTTTCCGTCTCTCTCATGTCGAAAAGAAAAGGAAAAAGAACAAGAAAAAGGCAAAGAAAAGATTGCCAGCAACAAGATTCAAACTGATTGTATTCGCACTGCAGTTCAAGCACCAAAGTCCAACGCTTTAATGAACTAAGCAAGGTGATCCTTGCCATGGCACCTCTTTATATGCATGCCATACGTCCCAGGAATGTACTACCGAGCGGCAGGCTGATGCGTAATGATCCGTGGACATGCCGATTGATGTGATCCGGCAGAAGTGGGCAGCTGCCTCCTGATGCTATCAACTCAGGATGATTGGACTCATCCCTCTGGTCGAGTCTGGGAGTGGTCTGGTTGCGGCTCAGAAGGTCAGTTACGTTACTACTCAAGCTCACTGCTTTTGTAATGAATTACATATTACATGGGATGACAAGACAAGAAACCGACAACAGATGTTTAATAAATGCCTTCAGGATCGGGACACCCCACTAGGAGATCTTCCCTCCAACCCAATTTTCTCCCACTCTTCGTTCATCCCATCCTCCGGCAGCTTGGCTAGTGGCTCAATCATCGTTAATGAGGCGAAATCTTTCATCAATCTGGGCCATTTGCTTTGCCTGTGATGACCGTTCGAACAATGGTCTGGCTGCATCCCAATACCTTTTGGCTGTAGTCATGTCAAGCCCCCGCCTTGATATGTCTCCAAGTCGGATCATGCACTCTGCTCTACTGGGGTGAACATCCATGTGTGTCAATCCCTCGAGGGCAACGGTAAAGAGGTTACAAGCTGTACCCTGGTCTCCCCGGGCGAGGAAAACATTCCCTACAAATTGGAGAGCCATGTAGGTTGCCAACTTCTGTTTGCGTTGGAGGCCATACACAAGATATGTTATTGTCCAAGTGTATGAAGTTGGAGCCATCGTCCACTGGCTGAAGTCACCAAGTCTTGCCAAACAATAGGTGATAGTATCGATATCCGTTGCCCAAGTGGATGTGAGGCATTTCTGAAACGTATACTTTGCTGCTGATACCTTTCCTTCTCTCATATCAAGAGCTGCTTGTGTCATTGCAGTCCACTCTCTTGCAATTGATATTGAACTTTCGAAAAGTAGGATAGCTTGATCAATAGTCTCCTGCACTTCATCCTTTGAAACCCCGATTTCCACATCAATTTGTGCAATGTTGAGTAAGGAGAGAGCATTCCGATATGGATCCTTCTCGAGAGTAATATCCCGATGGATCTGCATCTGGATGTTACGAGCCTCGGCATATTCTGTTTTGCACCAGTGGACATCTGCTCGCGAGGTCCGGATAGCATAATCCAAGTGGTCATTAGACAGACCAAAAAGACCGAGGAGGCCTTGTGCTTCTTCTTGAAGGGAAATGGTACGGACAAAGCTGCCAAGGTGTTGCCAGCAAAGAGATTGCACATACAATGCCCAAGCTTCTCTGAATAAATCTCCAGAGATTTGGCCAGCCTCTGTGCTTCATATCCATTTAGTTGGGCCCCAGCATGATCACCAGTTTGCCACTGAATCCATGCTATTCTGCCGAGATACTCAGCCTGCCTTTGTGTATCCTTCGTTTGTAATGTCAAGGATAGTCCAGCTTGTAAGAAGTGCATGGCTTGGGGAACATCATTCTTGTTAAAGCGATAGTACTCTGCAATGGTGGTATAGAACCTGCCTAGTGGACACTGTTCAGTATTTCCAACCACAGTTAATTTATACAACCTACATTTCAAAACGGGATCATCAATATGTGTGATATAATCCAAGTCTTGGGTCACCAGGTGCTCTGGATTGGGAAGGAAATGGTATCGCTCTCCTGAGAAGAGCCGAATTATGAAATAAATCTCCATTCTGTGGTCCTTGGGTTGGGAGAGGAAATTGGGAATCTGATCAAGTAGGTGAATTTGGCCACGTCCTGCCAGGATACTCACTGCGTTCCCTGGGCCACTCCGTCGATATCATCACCATCTACCATCTCAACATCCTCTTCAGAAGACGGCCTACCAGTTTTCACAGAGCTCGAGTTTGCAGTAATCACCCCGCTACCGCAGACACCACCGCAGACCTTCCAATTCCCAATCATACCCATGGCAGAAATAGTCCCCATGTTCACGGGAGAGCCCGTCGCCGTCGACTCCAAAGAAGTAACACCCGCGACTTTCATAAAACAGCTCCGCACGCATATGCGCGACCTTGGCACGGACAATGCCGCGAACCCAGACGCAAGGAAGATCGACGCGTTCCCCGACTACCTCGTGGAGAACTCCCCGGCCGAGAAGTGGTTCAAGGCGCGACAGGCGAGCACCACGCCGTTCACGACTTGGGCCGCGTTGGAGGCGGCATTCCACATCCGATTCCCCGGGCCCGAAAAGGCAGAGCTGACGCCACAGGAGTGGGAGAGGCAGCTGGTCAAGATGAAGCTCACCTTGGGGGAACTCGGCACGACAGTGAATGTCAGCGGCGCTGAAGTCTTCGCGCACGTCCACTTTGCCACCCGTCTCCTCGAAATCGCTCGCCTCGCGGGAATTGCCGACACCATGAGCGGAATCTGGCAGTCACGCGATGCGTTGCCCGAAGTCCTACGCGAGAAGATCCCAGCAACGCAGACGACTTGGGTCACCTACACCAACGCCATCAAAGATGTTGACCGCATCCACATTCGCGAGGGGGTGGAGAAGGCCAAGAAAGTGCAGGAGCTCGACCGCCGTGTTGCAGAGATAGACGCCCGGACGCCGCTAACGCCTGTGAGCAAAATGACGGCGCAGTTGTCACGCGCGGGGATGACGACACCACGCACGGTGACGGCGCCGTTGCCCACACAGGCGCCGGCTGGCAGGGACGCATTCGGGGGAGGGGGAGGACAAGGAAACCTGTTCACGCCGCCCGAGATGACGGAAGAGGGAAGGACTCTGTTGCGCAGGATTGCGCAAGGATTGGCGGGGTCGATGCTCCAAGACGATGTGGCAGGCAGAGCGGAGTACACAAGACGTATCACCAACTGGGTCAGGGTACACGGCACCAACAAGGTGTTACTCAAACGCACCGGTTATCCGCTCACCCCGGGTACATTGCCACCCTGCTCCGGGGAATGCTACGGCTGCGGGAAAGTCACAACCCCGTGGCATCGGCGTACCGAGTGCCAAGGCCCCACGATCCCGATGAAAGAGTCGACCTTCCGTAGCCTGTGCAACAAGCACTTGAAGGAACCCCGGGTCCGAGCGCCAGCCCCCATCCCTGTCAACGCCGTTCTCGAGGATACCGATTGGATGGATTTCGTAGCGCAGAGTGCGCCGGAGGATTTTGGTGCGGGGCTGTCCGAGTAGAGACCCAACGGACGGTCCGGGAAGCGGGGTCGGAAAACGACCCCGGTTACCCTGTTGTGTACAATGCAGATGTGTTTTTCGACGACGAATGCGAGATAATTGACATTTACACAGTGGGAACCGGGGAGGAGGAGAAGAGCGAGCCGTTCGAACATCGGATAACCATCCAAGGCTCGAAAGGGGAGAACGTGAGAGTTAAGGCGTTGTTCGACGGGGGGTCCATGACAGGAGCGATGGACACGGCCGTGTGGGAGAAAAACAAGCATCGCATGGGGACCGGGTGGCCGTCGAACAAGAAGTTCCGCATGGCCAACGGAGTAATCGTGCCGTCGAAGGGTGCCTGGCACGGAACGATAACTGTCGAAGGCGTACGACGCCAAGGCGCGTTCGAAATCTTCAATAGCGGTGGCGGCTGGTAGTTCCTGTTTGGGAAGCCACTCCAGACCGCATTCAATGCAATACACGATTACAAGCGAGACGTTGTGGACATCAGGGTCGGGGATGCAAGGGCGTCGCTCGCGAATCAGCGGGGAACGTCGAGGTGGGGAACACTCAAGCCGGCTAGAGCGGCCGGCGCGCCTGAAACCTTCAAGGGGGTATTTTCGTCCGCGAAAGCCCCCGCGAGGCACGTCCCCTCCAAAACACCTCCGAAATTGAAAGTATTTGACACGGAAAAACTTACAGACCAAGCGGGAGTTAAGATGGAAAGAGGCAGAGCTCAGGAGGAGCACACGGAAGGCGTCGCCAACGTGCACAAGAGTACAGATACGGAAGTGCCGCCAGAGGGGCAGCACACGCGCACAAACTCACTGGGGGCCCGCGCAACCCCCGTGAGGGAAGTACCAGACATTATCAGCACAAATCCAATATTGGAAACTGATGTCAATGTTGCAGAGCAACCGGCGCAAACCACGCGGTGGGCAGGAGACAGAGAAGAGGTCAAAACGGACGGGACGCCGTCCACGCGCGCAAACTCAACGGGGGATAGCGCAACCCCCGTTAGGGGAGTACTCACAGAGTCAAATGTCCTCGTCGCGAGCGTTGAAGCTGACCACGAACCCAGTAATGCATTCGACACCGATATATACGACACGGAAGCATTCCCACCGAAAATACCCAAGTTGATATAAACGAGAGCCATGGACCCATTTAACCCGGCACGCGTTGCGGAAGTGCTGAAGCTAGTACAGCTGGGCACGGACCTCACGGACACGCAAAGGGCGGAAGTGAGGGCGCTGGTGGAGCGTTACGCGGACATTTTCGCGCTTGCAGTTAGCGAGGTCAATCCAGTTAAAGGCGCCGTATACGCACCGAAAATCCCGACCGACCACAAGTTTGGCACAAAAGTTCACCAGCGGCCGCTAATGCAACCGCAGGCCGAATATTTGCATCGGCAGGTCGAGATTATGGAAGCGGCGGGGATCATACGCCCGATCCATCCCCGAGATGTCAAGTGCGTATCGCCGATAAAGCTAACACGGAAGGAACATGATGGGGGTGGCCTAACCCAAGACGAATTGAAACACGTACTCAACGACGAGTGCGTGCGTATGGGACTGGAACCCATATACGACTTACCACCGCGCGAAACCAAAATCGAGTTATCAGAGTCGACCGCCGCGCCGAAGTGGCGAATATGCCAGAACTTTCATGAGCTCAACGAACTCCTTAAAGTCGTCCCGGTACCGCAAGGTGACATTCGCGACAAGCAGCGTCGGCTTTCGGGCCATCGATATATTTCAGTATTTGACTTCGCCTCGGGATTTTTCGCCATACCAATCGACGAAGCGGTCCAGCCATATATTGTGATGTTCGTACCGGGGAAAGGGTATTACGCGTACATGCGCATGCCGTTCGGGCTGACAGATGCGCCAACGGAGTACGGGTACATGTGCGCATTGAAACTGCATGACTTGCTGGTCAAGGCAGTGATGGAGCTGTTCGTAGACGACGGCGGGACAGCATCGGATAGATTCGAAGAGATGATGGACAAACTCACCGTCATCTTCGACAGATTCCGCGAGGCGAACTTGTCGCTGTCGGCAACGAAGACCAAACTTTTCATGACGGAGGCGGTTTTTGCCGGAGCGACAGTGGCGCCGAAAGGAGTGGCGCCGGACGCGGCAAAGCTCATGGCGATTGTGTGCTGCGCATTCCTGGGCCTGACGTCGTACTTCCGCGATCTGATCGAAGGGTACGCATCGGTCGAGAAAGACTTGCGTGACCTAGTCGGGTTAGCGGAGGTTCCTGCAGCAGCAAAAAAGCAAGTTTTCCACCAAGCAATGAAGGCGTTCAGACTCGCACCAGTGTGGAAGGAGAAACACGCCAGATGTTTTGTCAATCTCAAGCGCATCATGATTTCTGACCCCGTGTTGCAGGCGCCACGCTTCGAGACAGTCCGTGATTTCCCGTTTATCGTCACAACAGACGGGAGCAAAGACGCCTTTGCCGGCGTCCTCTCCCAGAGGATGCAATCTACGTTGCCCGGGGGCCAAGTGATCGTAAGGCGCCACCCGATTGCTTACGCGTCGAAGCGCACCTCGCCGGCGGAGGGGCGTTATCAACCGCATCTCTTGGAGTTCGCGGCGCTCAAGTATTCGCTAGACAAATTCTCCGACATCATCTGGGGTCAGCCTGTAAAGCTGGAGACAGATTGTCAGGCATTGCGGGACATTATGGTGAACGACAAGCTGAACGTTACTCACACGCGTTGGCGGGATGGCGTCATGGGTTACAAGATAATCGGGGCACAACATATCAAGGGCACCGCAAACACAGTCGCCGACGCGCTGAGCAGGGCACACGAGGGACGGCCAAAGGAGGTGGGCGACGGTAGCGAATGGACAGTTTCGCCGGACTGGGAGGAGCGGTCCGGGATCGTCAATGACGTGTTCCTAGTGGAGGAAGCAGGCGAGGCTTACCTGGTGATGGCAGTGCCGGAGGGCGCAATGGCGCTGCGTGAGCGCTTCAGGGAGGAGCCGATGTACCTCCAGGTCATCGAAGCTATCCTCGAGCTCGACTTCGGAGCGAGCCTACAGCTCCGGAAGCGTGCGCGGCACCAGGCAACCCAATACTTCATTGACGACGGGAGGCTGTGGCGGCTAGGAGGCGGTGTACCGTCAAGGGGAAGGGCGCGGAGGGAGTGTATCACTCGGAAGGAGGCACGGGTGAAGGCGGCGGAGGTGCATGCAAATGGGGGGCACTTCCACCGTGACAGCGTGAAACTAGCGCTGATGGACAAGTTCCATAGCCCGAGGCTGGACGAGTCGATCGTCAGCGCTATTGCAGATTGCGCGAAATGCAAGGGATTCGGGCCAACTAACCTGCATTCACTGCTAGAGCCTGTACTACGCCGACACCCATTCGAGCTGATCGTCGGAGATTACCTCTCGCTACCGGAAGGAGTGGGAGGATTCAAGTACGCCGGTTTGTACCTGGACATGTTCACCCAGAACGTATGGGGCTACAAGTACACAGCCCCGGGGACAGCGGAGACGACAGAGGATGCGCTCACCGACATTTGCGACAACTATCTGCAGATGGAAACGTTCCAATCAGACCAGGGGCGACACTTTAAAAACAAACGAGTCGAGCGGTTTTGCGACGCGCGCGGTATCAAATTCCACCGAGTTTCCACATACTCACCATGGATTAACGGCCTAGTCGAAGGCGCCAACAGAATCTTGATATACATCCTCGCGCGGCTTTGTGCATCAGATGTCGGCGAAGACGAGTGGCGTTCGGTGACGAAAGACACATTGCCGCTCAATTGGCCTACCCACTTCAATGAGGCGATACTCATTATGAACAGAAGACTATTACCTTCAATAAAGTACTCCCCGAAGGAGCTCTTGTTCGCACAGGTCGTTAATACCCCGCCGACACCGATCGACATCGCAGTGACAGCACTGACGGCTGAAGACACGGCCATTCACATGGCGTATGTCGAACAGCAACGCCTCGACGGCTATGCAAATCGGGTCGCCTACGCCATGGGCAGGAAAGCGGTGTTTGACCGCAAGGTTTTGGCATCACACGCGGGCGTCGTCACATTTGAGAAGGGGGAGCTAGTGCAGGTATATCGGAGCGACCTCACCCACACGATGAGCAATGACAGGAAGCTTACGGTCCGCTGGTCGGAGCCGAATCGCGTCAACGTAAAATTGATCGCCGAGAAGGCCTCAGGTCAACACTGATATACGATACACTCAAATAGAGGTACGTCTGAGCTGCCCAGACTCCAGAACAAATGTCAGTGTATGGTAGAAAGCGGAGGCATGGGTCGACGGACATCCGCGTACTCCGCCTACCTCCAGCCCCGCCGACCTCTGCCGACCCACGTCGGCAGAGCCTGCGCCGAGGGACCTCTCGGAACGCAGTGATATTCTTCTTTGTTTCGTTCATGCGACTCACTCTTACGCGTCCCAGATTACGATATTTTCGGTCTGGGTTCCATTGGCTCGCGTTTTCTTTGCCGTTTCAAAAGGTTCGTCCTATATTGGCTCAAATGCCTTGAGTTCGCTGGCTTCCGTCAATATCCTTTCCTCTCGACTTATCCATACGCCGCACAGGGCAAAGGAAATTCCTTCGCTTTCTTCTCGTGCTTGCCGGCAATTGCCGAGAACGCAAGGCTGTGTTCAGAAGCTGTGCCTCCACAGCTCTCAAGACAGCTCCCGTCCAGATGCGCCCAAGGACTAAAGTTCTACATTAACCCTTGCTTCTGCCACAGGAAAATCGACCTCGCAGGCGTCGCGCTACTTCTTCGACGAACGGCTGCTCCTACTAGCTTCTGACATGAATCGCCAGCCCGACTCGGATGGCTATCACTCGGGATCCTCACTAGCGCTTACACCCCTGGCGGCTCTCGATGTGTCTCCTCGTCTCCCGGGGTCCCTTATACAAAGCACCGGTGTAATATATGGACCCGGGAGAACTCTGAACGAGATCTATTCTGCGCTCGGAGCCACGGCTGAAAAACACGCCAATCGAGCTGCACACAATCTTGGGCTCGGGCCTGCTGCCGTTGCCGAGCGCATACGTATCTCCTTTGGAGACGGCGGCCAGCGAGAACTGGCCTTGAACGAACTGCTACACACCGTCCCACGCAAGTTGGAGAAGGAGTGCGGAAAGCTGGTCCATTACGCGCTTCACTGCTCCTGAAAGATCTCGGCGTCGACTCACCCGGGCCCGACGACTCCACAGTTCATGTTCCAGCGGATATCGACGGCGTTGATATATTCTGTGAAGCTCTCTTGACCGGGATCAAGCCTTGGCTTCCAGAACACTCCTCTTCGACAATGACACAGGAGGGTTGGTACCCATGCTTGCGGGATGTCATTTATCTTTTGCGACAGTGAGAAGAAGCCTCCAAAGAACACCCGATCCAATCTTCATTTCATTTGATAGGCCAAAGACTGAGACCCTTCTGCCTCGTTCATGGGCCGTCGCAACAACCGCCAGACTCAGAGATTTGCTTCCATCTCATTATGAGTCCCGGATTGTGGATACCATCTTACCGACGTGAGTGACCTGGCTAACCTATTATTGACGAACACCAAATACGAATCCAGTGAAGGTTTATCTAAACAATTCAAGTCTCCTTCCGCAACTGTGCCATCGCCTGGGCGTAGGCTGGGATTCAAGCTGAAAAAGAAACCACTCACACTGACGGTCAAATCCACGACCCCGACCCGAGCACCCGAGACCAAGGTAACCATGTAATTTACTTGTGGTCGATTCCGCTGCTGAAGTGGGACAGATACTCCTCCTCGGGTCATCTCTATCCGGGAAATCCACGATCCTGAAGCAGATGCGCCTTGCTGGGGGGGTACCCTTCTCTACCCAGGAGATTGAATCGTTTCGCCAGCTCGTTTTCGACAACCTGACAGGGGAGCTACGACACCTCCTCGACTCATTTGCGGACCTTTCAATGCATTTTCCCGATGCCCTCAGTGCCGACGCAGAAATCATTCTACGAGTGAAAGATCTCCGCGATCGAGAACCGTTTCCGATGGAGTGCCTTGACGCGTTGACCAGGCTTTGGAAAAACCTGACCGTGCAGCAGGCCGTTAGGCGTGGAAATGAGGTTGCGTCTCCAGAAGAGTAGGCCCAGTCAGTGTTAAATCCTCTTGTATACTGACGGTTATAGGATGCCCTACTTCTTTGGTGCACTTCCCCGGCTTTTTTCCCCAGAATATGTCCCTAGTCCGCAGGACATCTTCCACCTCCGCGCACAAACCATTGGGATCACAGAGACGGCACTCTCCCTCAATGGAATTGAGATGTTGGTGGTGGATGTAAGTGCATTTGGACTGTTGTTC
Organism: Mycena rosella; assembly: GCA_029378255.1. Taxonomy (NCBI): domain Eukaryota; kingdom Fungi; phylum Basidiomycota; class Agaricomycetes; order Agaricales; family Mycenaceae; genus Mycena; species Mycena rosella. Next base: position 56,347 of record JARKIE010000050.1, read on the forward strand.
CACCTACCGGTCGATATCATCCTCTAGGTGGGGGGAGTGAAATCCGAACGTCGCAAATGGATCCACGTCTTCAACGACGTGACCGGCATCATCTTCACCGTTAATCTGAATGGATATGATATGTGTCTCATCGAGGACAGGGATGCGGTACGGACATATTTTACCCCGTTGGTACAGTTGTTAAACATGGGCCCAGAACCAAATGCAAGATGCGATGACAATCTGGACCTCGATCGGTCAGTCCGGTTGGTTCAGCGGAACCCCACTAGTGCGCCAATTTTTTTTCTGGAACATGGTGTGGATGCATATACATTTCCCGTGGATTTTCAGGTCCTGTGCTTCACCAAATATGATCTTTTCGAGCAAAAAGTCACCGCCGGCTCGGACATCGCGAAGTTCTTTCCCGTGCGTTTGTTCTTCCATTTAATAACTCGCGCTCGTGGTACTCCGTACTGAATCCCAGCATTTTAGGACTTCAATGGTGCACCTGGTGATGCTGTGGCAGGACTGGACTATTTCAGAAGGAGGTTCCTAAGGCTTGCACAGAAAGCCGGACGTATTAATGAAAGGGAAATTCAAATCCAGTACGTTCGAAATCCCCTCCCTATTGTCTCAAGCCTTGACCCCTTCCAGCGTGGTAACCGTCACAGACACAGAAATGACGAGGGTCTTCCTGAACTCTTTCGGTGCGTTTTTTACCGACGACGACATGAGATCGCATGATACTGAGGAATGACGATCGACTATAGCGTGAGCCGCCAGCTTACCAGCTACTATTTGTTTCTCATGACTACCTCGTGCAGGGACATGTTAACTTCCCGACTGTCGACCGCGCACAAACCACTGACTTGATTTTCTGCAATTTCGTTGCTCTCGGCGGAATGTTCTCATTCGCCCTTATCCACGAAACCTGCTCGTTATTTACACTCGCGCTTGTAACATACTAAAATATCCCGGGAACAATTTTCGACGGAACAGCGGCCGCCCACTCCTCCCATTCCACCCCGAAACAAGCCTTCAACATTGCATCTTCTCTTGCAACGCGTAAGAGGAGGCTCGCAGCCACGGCGAGAGCCACCCCGGGCCAGAGCACGACAATCAGGCCCCCAACACAACTCTGTAAGACGCCGCACTCCGCAACGTACGAGCCCCTCAGCGCGAGCGTCATCCATCCGCCAACGAGAGTTAGCATGAGTGCTGTGAAGCTCGGGTGCCGCACAACGGCGTACGGCCCGCGCGTGATGAGCTTGTGCTCCTTCTGCAGGCTCAGCTCAAACGTGAGATGGCGGCCCAGGGTGCGGTAGCACTGGATGCGGAGAAGTGTCCCGGCGAGCGTGATCCCGACACCGAGCGCAAAGACCGGCGTAATAACCAGGTGCCTGCTGCATGTAGTATCGCGTGCTGGAGAGGCGTGGAGAAGAAGGTAGTCACTGCGTTCAGCGGGTCTGTAAACGCGGTTTGCGTTTAGGCGGCTACGCGGGAGCCGGCGCGCCTAAACGGCCATGTATGTTTAGATCAACTGCGCGCCACTTGGCCACACGGGTCTAGGCGGGCTGATCGAGCTAGACCCATATCAACCCACGCTGTCTATTTCGGCCACGCGCGCTGCTTGCACTGGTGCCCTTTTTACTTCAGATTGTTGATGGTATACTAGCAAAAATTCATACAACTCAATGATACATCCATGTGGGGGGTTCAGGAAGAGAGAGCAGCACAAGGCTGGTGCAACCATTGCCGTTGGAGTGCACGTCGCCGCAAAATCAAAGTTTAGCAGAAGCATAATAAGCGGACACGAGGACATCAGATTATGTGTAAGGCAAACCCAGCGGGCACACTTCCCTACGAGAGCGCGAAGTACTCAAAAGAGTGTGAGAGGGCGGCACCTCGACATGAACATGGCATAAGTCGCCGAGGCAGAGGTAGACGCGTCGGTCGAGGGTACTTACGCTGACCCTCGTTCGGCTATTCGAAGGCTGTTCTAGGCGGTGCCTAGGAGACCGAGATCACACCGATCTAGCCCGGTAGACCGAAATAGACCGGGATCCACGGCTGTGCGTTCGGCTAGACGACGCCGTGTTTAGGGACCCGCTGAACGCAGTGAGTGCGAGATCGCGCCATGCGGATTGTGGGATGCAAGGATGAGACAGATCTGCAGGGCGTTGAGAGTGTTTGAGGTCGTCTGCGGTGCGGTCTCGGTCATGGAGGACGCCGATTCGATTACAGTGTACGCACGCGGAGCAAACCACAGGGCCACGCCAGGCTTCGAAGATCGCTCTCGCCAATCAGGAATATAAACCGCATGCTTCCCAGGTGGGAGCGGCGGGTTGGGAGGCGTGGCAGTGATTCGCATGCATACTGTGTCGGCCAGGATGAATGGGATTTTCAGGAGGGTCAGGGACATCGCATCACAATGGGGAAGAGGACGGTCGGCCGTTAAGTAGTGCGTATATTATGGTTAGTGGCCGTCAATCGCCGTCTCCAAAAGCGGTTGATCAAAGTAGTCTTGACACTGGTCGATGGTTGACCCTGGGCCGCAACGATATCTAATGCGGACCAAGTGGGATTGTCGCACACCTCGCAGAAGTGTTAAAATAGCGGACATCCGCATTGGCAGCCCAAAATATAGGCAACAATACCAGGCGAAACTCCATTCATTTGAACGTGGTGGGAGAAAAGAAGATGAGGACCCTGATAATTGGCGGGAATTGCTAGTCAGGAAGTGGCCTTGTTTGGATCCCGTGTACCTGTCAGTCAGACAGCAAAGATGGGCGGAGACATACGGTTGTACTTGATATGCGCCGGTGATTCTGATACAACATCGGAGTTTTGGAGATCCCAAATGGAATGTAGCATGCGGCCCGCACGAACTCACCCACACAACGGCTAGGAGTGGGAGTGCGCCTGGAGAGGCGCCTGAATTCAAACATGCCGTACCTAGTGCTAGCCAAAAATATAATACGGTTGAATATATTTTGAATATATTCAGTTGAATATGGATATAATACGGCTCTCAGACTCCCCTCAAAATATGAATACAAGTGAATCTGAATACAATACAATATGAATATAATACGATATGTGTATTCAGATATATCCAAATACAAAAAAGTGCTCCTACTGCCGGCCCTTTGCCGTCTGAAAATATCCCCCGGCACACTTCGGAGCATTCAATCTCAGTGCGGGACTTGAAAGCTAGACCGATAACCAGTCTCTCGTATAAAGTGGAAAACATTCATAGAAAGACCGGTCGATCTGAGTTTGAATTGGCATTAGGCGCGATCAAGTCACGTGCTGGTCATTGAAGAGCAGCAATTCCACCCAACAGGCAATAACACACAATTATAAGTCATAAAGATGATAGATGATAGGTATTCTTACTCCCTGGGAGCAATGAATATTTTTTATGCGAGACTCTCAGGGTGAAGCGGTCAAATTGACTGATTTGGACAAAACCATGTATGTTGGCTCAAGGTGCACCCATAATATTTTTCTGAGAGCCCTGTTGGGTTTATAATCGCCGTAAATGCCTTCTCAATTTTTTCTATGAATGTACGGGCCCCAGAATCGCGGTTGTTGACCAAGTCGTGTAACACATGTGATGAAAGCATGATTTGATCGCGCGTAATGCCAATTCAAACTCAGATCGACCGGTCTCTCTATGAACATTTTCCACTTCATACGAGAGACTGGTTACCGGTCTACTTGAAAGCCGGATCTGATTTGTATACAGGCATCGGCTCGGCCATGGCTCTGATGAAGGAGTTTCATTGCATCATAATATTGTGATGTTGATGTTGAAATCCTCTTAGGACTGAGTTTAAGGTGTTATTTGATCCAATTCTCATCTGGAGGTTCACTTGAAGCTCCACCCCTGCCTTTTGCTCCTTCTGGAAGACAATTTCTTTCACTTAGTCAAACCGCAGAATATATTCATATCCACCCTTCTGAATATGAATATGATATGATACAAATATGATACGGCTCGTCAGCAATGAATATAATATGAATATGAATACGATACGCCAAATGGCATATTTATATTATATTTGGCCAGCACTAGCCGTACCCTGTGCTGGACTTGATCCGCTCTGAATTCTTGATTCGAGGATTATAACGTCCGGACTGGGTCGGTGCGAATAACCGCCCGAAAATAGTCACGAACAGTCAGGTCCATCCGACTAATGGTAACGATAAACTCTGTCGTACGCACAGGGTTAAGTGTTTAGAAACCTGCTGTAAAGGTTAGTTTGATGGAGAGTCACTCTTGGCTTATTTCTGTCGATTCAAGGCGACGCGATCCCGTCAATTGATTCGACCGAGTCTGAACTCTGTGTAGCGGCCCAGAGCTTGACGCGAGGAGCATACGCGAGGTCACAAATGATCGGCAGAGTATCCAATACTATCCATGCAATGTGCATTAGAGAAATGAACGCAGGTCGACTCCTGCCCTTACTGTGATCTTGTCTATCAACAGTTTCACAGACAGACGGTCACCGGTCTAACTGTGATCGTGTCTTGAAAAGAGGAAACGAGAAGATGGTGGTCCTAGCAAGGTCCGAGCAAGGTCCGCGTTGATGCGGTGATCCGATTAGTCCGTTTTTAAGGTCAGGTGCCTGATTGGGGTGGAACCTTATTACATAATCACGCTTGAGGCCCTTGCCCCAGCTCTTGAACCTTGGAAATATCTACATCGGAAAGTCACAGATATTTTCTGTGTGCCCAAATATTTCCATATTTTTTCAGTACCATGGGACGAAGCTATGGACGAATCAAATTGATGGGTTTTTGGCACATTGATGTCCCATCACATTGAAGGATGAGCTCCTGCACTCATTTAAGCACCATTCAAAAAATTCTGAAGAGGCAGATCGTCTCCAATATACTCTATAAATTGAGGTCCACCCGAAGAAACCAGAGAAAGAGGTGCCGCACAGCGAAAACGACACCAGGGCAGCTAAGCGAAGATTATGTAACAAGGGCCAACCTCAATCGGGACCCAATCGGGACCCATCACTTAATAACAGACTTCAACACGATCGAGGTACGAGATCAGGTTCATGTTCGGATCAGCTGGGTAGTTATCTGGCAGTGTCTGTGAAGTTACGTGGCATCTTCGCTTGTTTGGTTGGCTCAGTGTCTCCTTAAATCATAGAAATACAGTCTTTAACAGGGACGCGCAACACTAGGAATTACGTACCTTTGAGGGTTCTGACTAGGTCCAAAATTTATACAAGTATAGTAGAGTATTGAATAATCCTGTCCACAAACTCATTTGTGCGAAAAGCTCCTGTGAAGCCCTCAAAATTGCGATGTTTGTGGCCATATTTCACAGCCTTTGATCCCGACTACCAGACCTTTCCCTCTTTCTATTTTCACAGTATTGGCATATGTCAATTTTGTTGCATTGGGGCTTTTCAGCATCCCTGATTACAGATATGTAGGTTCAACCGCAAAAAAGCATACCCCCAGAACTACAATCCATCACGTCGAAGTGTTGCGCTTCTATGGTGCACTTCACGTAGCCGCCACCACAATGTGATTAGTCCCAAATCGGCCGAAGGCCAATTTTCTTTTTTTCGTGTGTGCCTCTGTGGCCATCCGGAGCTATTTTTTTGTACCTTGAAGACATACAAGAAGCTGTTTGACCACATTTCTCCATGCAAACTGTAAACTGGTGCTTTTATGTGAGCCCTGACTGAACTTGGAGTAGTTACCTCCCAAGAAACTGGGCCAGGATAGAGACCCAAGATACTCAATTACACATGCAGAAATGTGTTTCCCAACAGTGAAAATGTGTTTCCCAACAGTACAAGTCCCACAGGTGTGTTATAGAGCGTGTAGCACAAGGCTTTGACCATTAGGTGGTGGGTTTAGTAGACAGTCCCAATTTGGCTTGTAAAAGGATCTGCAACTCCCTCAGTTTTTTTGCTAATAAAAATCTGTCTTGCCAAAAGTTTCTCCTCCTCAAACTGAGTATTTTGGCAAGAGGAATAAGAAATCCGCTTTTTTCTGATGGAGTAATAAGCCTTGTTACAAATTGGTGGTGGCTAAGTGAAGCGCACCATATGTTATTTGGGCATATTTGGGGTCCCGGAAAGATTTGCTTCGTTCTGGACATCTACTCAATGTTGTACCAAAAGGCAAATTGTGCCATGGACTAGATATTAATCCGATCCAGAATACAATTTGGACCGAGTAATTTGCATGGGATTTGACACAAATATCCATGAAACAGTCTGATCATTGCGCTTCCCTGTTAAAGACTGTAATCAGGGACATATAAAAGAGAAGCTTGAGTCCAACTGTGCCCTCAGAATGGAGCAGGCAAAGTGGAGCACAGAACACCAGTGGAATGTCAGGTAACTCCGTGATTGTCAGATAACTGTGACATTATCGGTTATCTGGCATCGACCACCATCCTCAGCCGTATTCGACCTTCCTGATGTCCACAGCACTTCCACATACTAACCCAACCCCGCGTTTACGTCTCAGAACCGTACGGTAGCTCCCGCTGCGCTTGGAATACCGGAAAATCCCAATTAGGGCAACTTGCTTCAAATACTCGATTGGAACGACCACGACACGATTGCGGCACGTGAACACGCCTATCATCGACAGCTTCACTCTCGAATGTGTACTACTACTCTCGTAACACCACTAGATATTCACGGCTGCAAATTCTCCGTGAAGTGGCTCACTTTCTGCTTGAACTCGGGAAATGACATGTCGCCAGTGTGGGCTGATATAGACAAGCTGCACGTATCTGATACACCCTCCAGTGTGTGCGATGCACAACTTGATTCCTGCACTGCTTTGAAGCTGTGCAACACAAACTCCGAGCCCAAAATTGGATCGCTGCCATCACCCATGCACGACATCAAGCCCGCGCCGCCGGCCCGCCGCACCTCGTGGCTGCATGGACGTCCGCAAATGTGCAGGATGTTCCGTATGTGTTTGACTTGCACACGGAGGATAACCAAATAACTAGTGGCCAAACATCGAGAAAATATGGAGAAAATATTTACAATAACTTTTGCATGTGTCACGTACCGTGACATCAGACCTCACCAGAGCCCCGATGAGCTCAACATCAGCAATCTTTCAGTCCTGGACTCTTTCGAGTTCAACGGGTTTTTACGCGATGAAGGTCTACTGAGCGTTTCCCATTTATCTGCTGGCACCTTATCCACTTCGGTTCTCCTGCTCGCTGCATTCCATCCTTCGGGCTCCTTCGGGCTCTGGAAATACCCGGGCTCCGTCGGCCTCCGAGCATACCCGGGCTCCCTCGGACCCCGTTGGAATTCAGCCTGCCGACTATGGTGATCTCGTTGGCTCTCATTGTTTCCCCATGTTCATTCCCCGTTATGCCTATCCTGACTCATTCCATCACGGGGGCCTCGGACCTCCGAATTCTCCGACACTGCTATGACTTTTCTGGCTCCATCATTATTTACTCTGATTTGTTATGACTCCACTCCCCTCGGAATCTTCGGTCCTCCGGAATCTCCACCACAGCTTTGACTCATATCATACAGCACTCGTACAGCTTTGACTTGTTTCCTTCACGGAGCCCCGAGGGCTCCGACCATTACGTAATAAACTACACTACAGTTTAAATAGCTTCATGTATCTTCGTTCTAGTCAGTTTGAATATCGACTAAGACTTTCTTCCTTCCTATCGTCCTTTCCTCAGTTCCGTCTTTTCTCCGATTACTCTCCCTTCATCGGTCTCCGTCCTTTTCCGAACTTGGACACGGGTTGAAGATCCCATCGGCTCCGTTCGGCCCCGACGGCGATCCGGCTTTTCCTTGGACCTGCACAGTCACGTTTAGGACTTTGCATTATCCACGCGAAGTCCTATTTTGTGTAGTGTTCATTCGCCGCTTACATTCCCCCTGCCTTGACAGGACTCCTCAACTCCGATCGGTCCCGACGGTGATCCGGCTGCTCCTCGGATCCCCTCGGTCACATTTAGGACTTTGCATTGTTCACGCAAAACCCTACTTTGTGTAGCATTCACAATCCGCTCACATTTCTGTGTACCGACAACACTCATCGGCACCGTTCGGTCCCGACCAGGATTGCGATCGTCTTTGTCCTTTCTGACAGGACTCACCGGCACCGATCGGTCCCGACCAGGGTTACGGTTCAATCTCGGTCCTTACCAATAGGACTCGTCGGCACCATCCGGTCCTGACTAGGATTGTGACTCAGTCTTCGTTCTTAACCTCTCTGTCTTCTTCCTTGGAAATCGGGCCTTGGGCGTAGAGAAAGGCGCAGCGCACGAGCTGAAGCCAAGCCCGCTCTGACCCCCCTCGGGCACCGAGCCGGAGCTCCGATCGGATGGGACTACATTTCATGAAGTTTCACTTTGTGAAAAGTCCTATTCCACCCTATTCGTATTACACTTTGTGCGATAGGATTTCGGACCTCCTGCGGACCACCGATGTCCTTGCATATTCCCGCGCTCGGATATCTCGGACCTCCATCGGTTCCCGAGTCTGTCCCGGCACTTGACAGCATGTTCCTGCCTGGAAAATGTGGAAGCATATTCATAATGGTTTGTCCATAATATGGGACAGAATATGTGGCACACATTCAAAGTATCTTTCGCTTTTGTTGTGGATGCCTTTACAATAGGTTTACCCAAATATTACAGATGTCCAAGGGGGAAATATGCTGAAGACTTTCAAAATAACTTTTCAATAACTGTCTGCAGCCCACCCAAAATTAAATAAAAATGGATACTTAATTGATCTCTGATATCTTCCAGGGTCCCTTTCCTGTGCTTTTACGAGTACTTATGTAATCATTTTATTAATCAGCTCGAAATGAGGTTTTCAAGGTCTCGGTGAATCGTGTCCTGTTTTAAGTTTGTAATGAATTTAGGGGCTGTGTTAGTATATTTTGTGGCTGTGTTGAAGTACATTTAGTGGCTGTCCCTTAAATCCTGTTCATATTTTGTGAGCAATCAGTGGCTGTGCATTGTATCTCATAATCAGTGAGCAATCCTCGTCTGTGTTCGATTCTCGCAGGTGTCACTTATTTTTTGTTGTACCTGTGCGAGGAGCCTGATGGGCAGGTCTGTCGAGCAATCACTAGCATTAGTTCAGTTTACCATGGATAATAAGATTGCTTTGACGGTCGACTTTTGCAATACTTATTCTTTGGGGCACACATGTTGATACGATGGCTTCAATGTCCTCTTTTTGCCTATCAGACAGAATCTAATGTAGCACCTTGCTGCCACCAGCAATCCTCTAAGCCTGAAAATATTCAGGCATCTAACTAGTGTCTCTGTGTTGTAGGAATTATTATTTATGCCACACAGGTTAGCGGTGTTCCGTGCCTTCGACATCTTCGTTTTGCACTCATGTGCACTGCTGACAATACAATGCAATGCCTTGCTGCCACCACCAATCCTCTGAACCTGAAAATAATCAGGCATCTACCTAGTGACCATATGTTGTGGGAATTATTATTGAAGCCACACAGATCAGCATGGTTCCATGCCTTGGATGTCTTTGCTTCACCCATCAGATACTCACGTGCTCTGCTGTGAATATAATTCAGCACGATGCTGCCACCACGACACCTTTGAGCCCGAAATATTCAAGCATCTATGTAATATTCGTGTGTTGAGAGTATTCTTAAGTAGGCCACACACATTGCCATGGTTCCGTGCCCTCGAAGACTCTTGGACTCCGGTGATGGATACCGAACATCATGACACAATGATTGAGAATTATCATATATGAAGTCACGGAACGCCTTGAGCAGGTAAGGGGGGATGGTATGAGACCTGAGCAGGATCACGAAACATAGGGGCAGGCTGGCAGCAGTCACAGTCCCTGGGCAAACAAAAATATTGTATTCGAATCATCCGCAGGTGCACTTGCAGGGAATTAAATTTGCTGGCTTGCTGCCACCACTGCTCCTTTAGACCTGTAAATATTCAAGCATCTACTTAACATCTGTATATTTTCAGAATTATTATTTAGGACACGCAGATTACCCTGTTTCCGTGCGTTCAACGACTTTGGATCCACGATCAGATGCTCAGGTGCACTGCTGGGAAACAAAATCAGTGCCTTGCCGCCACCCCCCCTCCTATGGACCTGGAAATACTCAGGCATCTACTGAGCATTTGTGTGTTGTCAGTATTATTATTCTTGAAACAGCAATTTCCCCGGTTCTGTGCAATCAATGCGTTCGGTCCCCCCATCAGATCCTCATGTGCGCTGCTGGGAATTTAATTCAGCGCCTTGCTGCCACCACCACTCCTTTGAGCCTGAAATTATTCAAGCATCTACCTGACATATGCATGTTGTCTTAATTATTATTTAGGACACACTGTCTACGCCATTTCCGTATATTCAATGTCTTTTATTCTCCCATCAGATGTTCACATGCGCTGCTAGGACTTAAATTTGGTGCCTTGCTGCCACCACCACTTCTTTGAGCCTGAAATTATTCAACCATCTACTTAACATACATATGTTGTCAGTATTATTATTCTCAATCCACTGGTTCACACATGTTGCAAACTAGTCCAATGTATAAATATGACGAACTGCGGATAATTTACGAACAAACCAGACTCCCAACATACATGGTGATTCACAAGAGCTACCTGTTAGCCAGCGGATGTTCCACACCCCAACTAGTCTTGATGTGCTATCCTTCCGAGGGCAACCTGCACTCACAAGACACTGCTATTATGCTTGAAAGATTTTCAGAGGAAGTCGAAATTCAGTATGAGATGAACACGTTCTCTGAATGCGCGGGTGGTGCTGGGCCGGACTTTAATATAAAGGTTTGCTACATGCACCAAGGCTTCAACACAATTTCTGCTCACCCGGTCAATCACTGCATCGAAAAATGGCTTGAGCACAGTAAGCCAGAATTTCTGTTCCACTTTACGATTCCAATTGATATGATCATTAGTGTTGTGCACCGCTACTGGTCTCCTACCTACACATAAATATACCATGTTACCTACATCTACAAATTCATACAGTCATGCCGTGAGCTGTTAATTAGTGGGGGCATGTGTACGAAAACATTGATGCCCCTTTACCCACGAAATTTTCCTCACTCTATGAACACACAAACTACGGCAATCTCCGTGATAGGGCATGGATCAGCGGCACTTGATGCCGAATGTTGGCTGTTCGTCTGGACCTCTGGCCTTCTAACCATTGTCCATAAACACCCCTGAAACATGCTTTGAATGAGTTTCACATTTTCTGTGAATGAACATGCAGAAGACATTTAAAATTTATCTTTCTTCTCTTCTGTGCATGTTCAAGATATTCTGTGGCCATATACTCTGAAAACACAGGAAAGGGACCCTGGCAGATATCAGAGATCAATTAGGTATCCATTTTAATTCCATTTTGGGTATGCTGCAGACGGTTATTGAAAATTTATTTTGAGAGTCTTCAGCATATTTCCCCCTTGGACATCTTTAAGAGTTACTCCGGCGGATTTGGATTTGGATTTGATGGCGGATTTGGATTTGATGGGGTGACGATATCTGTGATAGTACCGTTACTACGCTGTTTTCTCGTCTTTCTGTACATCCCTGGGCTCGGAATGGCGCCGGGAAAGGGGTCCGCTGACTGGGCAACATACCCCGAGGACCTCACCCACCTCCTTGATTTCCTGTACGAGCAACGGAGCCGCATCAGTGATGGTGGGAATTGGGACAGAACAGTTATAAACGACGCTGCGGCTCATATGGCCAGCAACTGGCCTCCCAAAAAGGGTGGGCCTAAGACGGCTAACTCAATTGCGACCAAATGGAAGGGGGTACGTCTCCGTGCGCGTCGACAGTCTCACGAATGACAACTTTCATCACAGATGCGTAAACTTTACGACCAGATCTTGCAAGCCAAGCAGAAGGCGTATCCGGGCACGTCAGGTTGGACATACAGCGACGATTTGGGCTTTAATGTCACGGATGACACCCGGGACGCATGGTCCAACTTTGTGAAGGCCCACCTGCACTTCAAGCCTTTCGCAACACGTGGCTGGCCTCACTTCACAACGGTCGACGTGATTGTGCCTTCGCGTGCTCTCGGACAATATGTATTCAGCCCGGGAACTGCTGACCCCGCCGCCGTGCCCTCTCAGCCATCCCAGGAACCCTCGCAGCCGTCCCAGGGCGATGAAAATGATGAGGACGGCTCGCAGCCGTTCTCAGACTGGTCGCAGTCCAACTTTGGTGAATCCCAGTCCCCTGACCCCACCAACTCAGTCCCAGTCTCCCAATCGACTGTGTCTCGGGCCCCTGCCTCTATCCATTCCTGCACTCTGTCCACGGGCTCGAAGCGCTCTGCCCCCGATGACATTGAACCTCCGTGGAGCAGCAAACACAGTAAACCACGGGTCCGGAGTCGATCCTCGCACTCAGTCACTCCGTCGATGGCATTGGCAAGGTCATCAGCGCCATCTTCGCGCTGCCGCCGAAGTTTTCTGCCATGTCACCCACGAAGAAGGTTGAGACAGCCCGCAAGCTGGCCCTGGAGGATATGCACGGTGGATACATCATGTCGGACGAGCGCACCCGGCTCAACATTTTGTTTGGACGTGATACATCAGCGGCAGACGCGTACATCTCGGATGGTGATCCTTTCCTCCGTGCAGAGACTGGGCGGGAGCTGCTGAACCAATTGAACCCTATGCCAAACTTCAACTTCCACTAGTTTTCTTTACTACCACTAGATTTCTTTGCTACAACTCGATTCTCTTCCACTACTACTAGAATTATTCAACTACAGCTCTGTTTTAATCCCCTAATCCAATGTTTCTGGTTTAAAGTCACCTCAATAGTTGTTGTCCACATCCATTCTCTCCGAAAGATATTGCACATAGCCATCCCACATAGTGTGTGCCATTTCATCACGTATATCTTCAGCCCATTGCTTCTCTGCAGGAGACACACGGGCAGTGGAAGCAAGACGTCCAAAATCGATTTCTTGATTCCGACGAAAACCATGATTGTCATCCTGTGCCTGTTCGTCGATGATCCAGCGGTCGAGATCTGTTTCATCGTGTTCCAAAATGAAGTTGTGCAGTGCAACAAGAGCCGATGGGATTTTGGCTTGAATTTTCATGTCATAGTGCGGTGGACGCATGAGAATCGACCATCGGTGCTTGATGACACCAAATATCCGCTCAACAACATTTCGGGCAGAGGCATGGCGCAGATTGTAGAGCTCTTTGAAATTTGCAGGCCTGTCCTGAGTCAGAAAAAGACCAATGAACAATCAGAAACGTACCGCAAATTTGCCCTTGCCTACTCGGCAAGATGATAGTGGGTTGATCGAAATGGAACAAGGAGGGCTTCGCATATTCCAAACCCGGCATCGGCAAGGTAGTGTTTGCCCTCCGGAATGAAAAAATTTTTCAACCGAGCCGATGCATACATGGGTGAGTCTGCAGCACATCCGTCACATCTGCTTGTAAAGAACAGGAAGCACATGTCAAAAGACACAGCGGCAAGACAGTTCTGTGTTACACCACCCTTGCAGTTCCGTGCAGCATGCAGGTCAGCGGCAGATGGAGAACAATTAATGTGGGTGCCATTGATGGCACCAAGCACATTTCGAAGATAGGGATACCACTTGGGTTGTTCCGGATGGCTGGTGGTGGTGGTGCGTCCGCTTCGGGGAGGTGTACATATTTCGAATAAAATTCTGGCCCGGATAGAATGTCGACAATTTTCCGAAAATGCCTAGCATTCAATCATGAGCTACGATCAGCCAAATAAAAACAAAACTACTCTGATATGGTGGTGTGTGAGTGTTGGAAGCATTCTGCAACATGATCTATTGCAATTCCAGTCACACAAGTGTACAGGAACATTGTGATCGATTCATCGAGCTTGATGTGAGAACTGCGACTTTCCATGTGTCCTATGGCGCGCAGCTGGACAACCAGAGCAAGGAAAATGTGGCGACGCATCCCAAGAGCTATGTAGATGCGGTCTGGATGGCCTGACAGAAGTTCGTCAAGCCAAGCACGGCTAGACAGTGCAGAGGTATGTAGATCTGTCTTGCAGTACTGGGGATAAACATAGAGCCCTACACTGAGTACAATATACTGCGGGAGAGCCACTATGAGCAAGCTAACCCATCTGGCAGTCTCCCGAGGGTTGAGATTGGACGGAGGCATCCTGAGAGATTGATTAAATCACGATAATCGCGTCCATAACGGTACTGTCACGGATATCGTCACCCCATCAAATCCAAATCCAAATCCGCTGCCGGAGTAACTCTAATATTTGGGTAAACCTATTGTAAAGGCATCCACAACAAAAGCGAAAGATACTTTGAATGTGTGCCACATATTCTGTCCCATATTATGGACAAACCATTATGAATATGCTTCCACATTTTCCAGGCAGGAACATGCAAAAGTTATTGTAAATACTTTCTCCATATTTTCTCGATGTTTGGCCACTAGTTCGGGCGCCAGATCACGCGTTACAGGCTCAGAGATACCCTAAATTCGCGCTATTTGGTTATCCTCCTTGTGTTGTGTTCTGCCGCACTCACGAAGCGTCCGAACTGCACGCTACTAGCTGCATACTCGCCAGTCCTTAAGCGGTGCAAAGGCGGCAATGTGCCGGCTGTTGTTTACGCTGATTACCATGCCTTGATGCACCGACGGCGTCCATTGGGCAACATGGTGATGCTAATTTTGCCCTCAGCCATCCCATTTCAGCTCGCGCTGCTACTACAAGTCATGATCGCACACCCGAACCGCTGCCTCAGACTCTGAGTTGCGTGTTAACTAAGTACTAGGTTAAGTCAGCTGCAACAGAAAAATGTGTTACAGCTGCTGAAAGAGCTCTGAGGAGCCTCATGAACCTTCCTCTTCTCTTTCCCTTTGTCATTGTTTTTTTTTCATGTTTCTCCGTTACGGGACCCATTGTATTGAAATAAAAACCCGAGATCATACCGTGTTGAAGGCTGCCTGCGAGAGACTATGATGCGATTGAAACTCCACTGCATTTTGAGGCACATCACCTTACCCGGCCTTCAGGCCCTCTTCATTTCTCTGGACGAAATCGGACCTCGGGATTTCCTCCAATTCTTGAGACGTTCCTCCCCTCCATTGCGCCAAATCATCCTGGAGAATACAAGACGGGCCGGATGGACTCTAGATGAAATAGCAGAATGCTTTTCTCTCCTGCCCACCCTCACCCATTTTGACCTGCGGCCAGTACTGTGGATCATTTCCTCGCCATCGCTACCACTTCACCGCATTTACTCCCAAACCTTTCTACATTCACACTTCGGTTGGTATATCTACTGGCCGACGGTGAGTGGTACCAGGAGCTACTCGGAGTGCTCTTGGCGCGTCGCAAACAAATACACGCTGTGCGAATTCTGGGAACATTCTCACAGCCCCTCCGGAGGGCGTAGCAGTGCAGTTACGTCAGCTGGTGGCTCACGGGATGTCTATCCACCTCGGACCAGAGGGCTCGAATTTTTTTGAAGTGCGAATTGTCCCTTCTCCGCTCTTTCCATGAACCAGATGGAACTGATATCTAATGGCTAATGGCACAAGCCATCTTCAATATACTCTTTTGATTACTCCCAGCGCGACAGCCTACTCCATGTACATGCGACTGGCCGGGGCGCAACTTGAGCACGGCAACCTGATATAAAAATATAGGACCCCAAATATATTACCATCACCACGTTTTCACCGCAGGTGAATATCGGAGTGCGGGCGGACCGGCGGTTCCGCGCAAATGACACATAAGCATTAAACTCCAGTCACCCATGCTCACCGACACATGCAATCAATGAGTTGAATCCGATCCCGCTTATGCATTATTTTCCATCTCAGTACCATGTTGAATGTCCTGAAACCAACCATGCACTTCAACCCGTCAAAATCATCTGAGTATCATACACGTTTAAATAAGAGGAATAACACCCGGTAGCACATGGCGTGCAGCTGCCTATCTTGTACCGGTATTATGGTGGGCAATATGAGCAGAAGACCCCCATTCGACTCGGGGCCGAGTGATTCATCTCTTGAAACGCTTCCTTTTTGCATTCCTTCCGTCGCAGTCGAACAGCAATCCAACCACCTCTACGTAGTGAACTCCGCATAGTCTGTATGTCTAGGCGGTGGGGTGTCATGTAAAACAGAAGAAAGGAAGGGAGGGGACATAGACTCGCTCAGAGCGGAACGAATTTTCCCGCTTTGATAGAATCCTCCGGAGCGTGAACATGAATTGAATGGTGTTCAACTTGCCCAAGTTGAAATTCAACTATGCCTACTGCCCTTCAAACGGCATTAAACGAGGTGCACAGCAGGGAGGATAACTAGCCGATAGCATATGGTGTGCATCTGTCCGATCTTGTCGAGGAACATAGAATGTGTGCGGAAGTCGACCGATAATTAAACCAGGCGCACAGTAGGGAGGATAACCACCCGGTAGCACACGGCGTGTATCTGCCTCTGTTATAAAGATAGTAAAGTGGCGAATATAAACAGAAGACCCCCCCGTTCGACTCGGGGTCGGGTGATCCTGATCCTGAAACGCTTCCTTTTGCATCCCTTCCGTCGAAGTCGAACAATAATCCAACCACCACTAGTAACCTCTATTCATAAGTACGTTGAGCTCGCAGGCGCGCTTGATTTACATGGAAGTTCCCGCGTGCACATTCATCCAAAATCCACCCACAGGCACTGGCAGCACCCGTGATTGACATGTACGTGGAACATACAACAGAGAAAAGAATAAGAGGGGAAGTAGACCCCGGGCGTTCACGAACGTTCAACTAGAGAGCAGCAAACATGGTGATCACCACCCACTCGCGAAAATTCCACACGGCTCCCGAAGAGTCGTCAATTAACGGACAAACGAGTCCGAGCCGCGGCGGCGTCCGTCAATTCCTGTACGCCGCGCGGGCAGAGCGTACGCACGAACAGCCTGTCAGCTGCGCACCTCCTCCGCGTTCGGGACGCGCGCGCCCAGACTCCAAAACGAGCTGGCGCCTGGTGCGGTACGACCGGCCGCCGTGGAACGCGCGGACAAAGCGCACACACGCGATTGTCTCCCCGCTAGCGGCGGCGGCGGCGGCGGCACCCACACCCGCGAGCAACAAAGGAACCGCCCAACGGCACGGCGACCGCCGCGCGCGCACGAGCGGCTTCTTTGCTTGCATGCTCCATGTGCGGCGATTCTCCGAGCCATCGCGTTCAGCGCGAAGAGGCAGCGCTCCGCGCCCCGTCCCACGCCCCGCTCCCCGCGACGATCCCCACCCGCCTCGTGCGTGATTCGTCGTCGTGTCGAGCACCTGCGGGCAGCGGGCAGCGGGCGCACGTCAGTGGACGAAGACGTAGCAGTCGAGGCAGAGAGCAGGACACAGGGCGTAGACGTCGTTTTCTGTCTTCTTCGGCGTAGTATCACGCCTCCGCACTCCCGAAAAACCACCGGCCCAGATCGTCTGGCAGATGATTTCACGGAGCGCTCGACGCCCGCGCCAGGCACACGGGAAGCGGACGCCTTCGCCTTCGCCTCCCCCTCGTCCCCGGCCCCGGCACCAGGCCATGAGGGGGACGTATCCCGTGTCCCGTGTCCCGCATCCGCACGGCCAGAAAACGCGCGCGCGACGCGATTGCGGGAGGCGCATGTCAAGGCACGCACAGTGGATAGAAATGGAGAAAGAGAAGAAACGCACTCTCCGCACCTTGTGGAAGCGCGACTTGCCTCGCTCGTCGCCTTCGGGTCTCGGCCCGGTGGCACGTGCGGACCAAATATACCAATATATCGCGTCCGAATTTTATTCTGTTCATCTTTCACGCTCTTCTAGGTCATTTCAACCCTCAAGTCATTTCGTTCACCTCCGTCGCATCATTTCTATTATGCAGCTGCGCGGTCAACACTTTCCGCATTGCACTGCCAAGCCAATTATTCCCCACTCGACGGACTTCGGTTTTGGAACATGGTCTGGGTTCGATTTACAGCTTTCTAGTACATATTTGGTGCGTTTCCATGGTTTGGACATTCACATATCAACGCCGCTCTATCGCTCCATTTTACTTCTGGTAGCAATCTTGATGCGATGGCTATTTCTGACGCGTCGCCGCACTCGGACTGGGCCGGGGATGGACTCTCGACCTGGCTTGGGCAACCTCGTCGACGTTGTTGGGGGGCAGCGCGTCTCCCTATACGTCTTTGCCCTTTTCCCGGTGTGTGCGCACGCGAAGGACTTAGTCTCGTTGAGGGGTTTAGCACGGACATTTTACGTACAATTACTCATATTTTTCTCCTTGTGGGCTCCGGTGTCCCACGAGAATGGGAGCAGCCGACCTAAATAATGTAACCTTCGGGGACATTCGGAATTCATCTCTTACCCTCTTACCACCACCGAGCGAAAAACTTGAGCCTTACCGAGCAAACGAGCCCCGCACAGAGCTGAGTAAAACCACCATCTCTCTGACTCACACCTCTCGTAGAACTCCTTCTACCTTCTCACGAGGGCTTCGATTCCGTACGCATCAAGCCGATTACAGGCACGACCTTGGCGCTTCTTCGGTCCCCGACAGGACCAACCCATTCTTCTTCAGTGGAGCCCACCGCGAGGGAGCCGGTTTTCCGCTGCTCGTAATCAGCTAAGCATTCAATTATCTCCCATACCCCATCCTCCTATCGCGCATATTCCTCGTCATGGCTACTTCGATTCTCCGAGTTCCTATGCCAATTCCTGGCACTCCCACCGCTCCGTACTTCAATGGCAAATACCTCACTGATTTCCTAACAGTTCTGATCCAGCATGGCGCGAACGCGGGGATTACGGACGCAGACCAGCTAGTGCCGTACATCGTTCAGTATTCCTCGGACAAGGTTAAAGGCCTTATTCGCTACCTCCCTGAATTCGACCCCGATGAGCCGAACAAGACATTTACGGCGGCAAAACAGGAGCTCCAACTCCTTTTCGGCCAAGCCGATGAACCTCCGAATTATACCGAGTCGATGCTGCGAGACTTTTGTCGCGACCAATCCGCTAAGTCCCCGTATACAAATAAGAATCAGATTGAAACTTACCACCAGGAGTTTACTCAGATCGCCGGACCTCTCTTCAAGAAGGCGAAGATTACCAAGGAACAACGCGACTATTATTTCGTCAGCGGCATTCCCACTGTCATCAAAGAGTGGTTCATGAATCAAGTTCCTGCGAATAAGCGTACGCGTTCAGATCCTCCGTCCATTGCAGTGTCTATTGGCATTTTACAGAAACGTTTCGATTCTGACTCTCTGCTTTTCGAGCCCTGGAAGGACGAGAAAGACCCGCGCGATCGAAAGGTAAAGTTTGACACTGACGGGAAATATGTAGAATCGAAGTCACATCACAACACTCGCCCGTCGACTCCAGTTCCGACGACTACGGCTCAAGCACCAGCGGTAGCGACCAATACCGTGGAGGACTTGGCCAAGCTGCTCGAGAATTTGAGCCTCAACCTGGCCCTGATGAACAGCGCGAACCAAGCTCAGAACAAACAAGCCAATCAAGGCAATCAAGTTGCGCCCACTGCCGGAGCGAGTGCCTTGGGCAATTTCTTGCGTCGTTGTTTCATTTGCGGACTGACTGGTACTCACCCGTTGCATCCTTCTAGGTGTCCCGAGACGAAGGCATTGCTCGAGGCCGGATTGATCCAGTACGACGCTGCCCGTGGACGTTTCGTTATGAACGACGGCCAAGACCTACCGCGTGCACCACCCGGATGGCAAGGCGGCGTAGCTGATTATATACGTGCGCAATCCCGTGACCAGTCGCAAGCTCAAAACAGCGCTCGCACGAACTCGATTGGTCTTTCCTATGGCAACGAACCGGTCTTAAAAGGTGATGTATTCGCAGTTTCTTCCCTCGGTCATACAGATTATTACGCTGATCCTGTGACTCGTTCTGGCAAGGATACGAATCGCTTCGACCCGATCCGCAAGCCCGACGCTAAAGGCAAGGCTAAGCAAGTCGACCGTGATCCTCCCCCGCACATGCCGCCGAAGCCGAGTCAACCCGCACCTGGACCTTCGCGACCTCAAGAGCCATCGATTCCGCCGCCACCGAATCCGATCAATCGCCCCGAAGGCTGGAAGGACTCATTACCGTCGAACTCGAAGCCCCGCGGCGAAGATGTGGTGATGCGAGATGTGAACAAGAAACAAGAGAAGTCCACCCCCACATACCATTTCACATCCGATATTCAGGACCTAGCTGACCCGAAGGTTTTATTACAGAAGATCTTCGACCTCAATGTATCAGTGCCGCTCTTTCAGCTTATCGGAGTGAGCCCTCAGCTTCAGAAATTACTTGGTGAAGCCACTCGTGTTCGACGTGATTATTCAACCAAAACAGCTGAGTATTCCTTTCATGATTCCGAAGAGTACGAAGGGGACGCGTACGAGATAGTGAATGCCGCGCACACCGAAGTGATCGCGAATCAGCGCCGTGTATTTCTTGATGACATGGAGCAGCTGCCTGACTTCTTGATGCGCTATTCTAACGCTGTTGCTCGCGTTCCTGAGAAGCGATTCTTCGCTATGACAACTGGCTCGATGACCGTGACGATTGGCGGCGTCGAATTCAGCGCGATGATTGATTGTGGCTCGGAGTTGAATCTCGCGAGTAAATCTGTTCCAACTCGCGCCTCTCTTGCGGTTGACTTCGAGGGCATGAAGTGGTCCCTCAAGGGGATTCACGGCAGCCCTGAGCAGCTCCAAGGCTGCGCTACTGACGTTCCTATGCGTATAGGCAGACACGACTTCCCGCACCATCTATTTGTTTCGCATCAAGAGCTCGGACAACATGATATAATCCTCGGCCAACCGTTCCTACAGTGGTTTGCTTCGCGCATCGACTATGATCGCACCGGTGCTGTCCATTTATACCTCTGGAAAGAGGGCAATCGCAAATTGACTCCGACTGTTGTTATCTCTATTACTGACCCTGCCGATCCAAGGAACACCACTACAATCACGACTCACGCTCACCCGATGGCTCGCGTCGAAGAGGTTCGAGACGAGGAGTTTTTTTGAAGCAAGGGAGAACATCTTCGGTCTTCCATACCTCCTATGCAACCCTCGGAAGATCGTTTGAAGCACTTATGGGCAACGCTGAGTTTTCAGATTTTGATTCTCTTTTTCATCTTTCTCCCAATCCATCCTTCGATTCTATGATACGATCTTATCTACGCACCACTAATTCCGATCTCACTTCCGTCGTCTCTACGCCATGGACTGATCGTGCTCTGGCTGATTTACCTCTTTCCTTTCTTGCAGTGAAACGAAAATACAAACCTGTACATCGCAAAGTTCGACCTGTACCAACATATATGCCTAATCCTGAGGCTCAATTTTTCCGTGAGATACCCCCGCCGAAACTTACTGATCTTCCTACGCACCCCAGAGACTATCACGAGCTTGCTTTTGGATCTCGAGTTACGCTCCCACGACTTGAATCCATGCTAGCGCGAGTTGAACCAGGTATTCTATCCAAACAAGAAATTGATCTTCTGGCGTTTGTTGTTGTAACTCGTGAGTCCGCATTCGCTTTCCAATATTCCGAAAAGGGTTGTTTTTCCAGACAGTATTATCCCGACTACGAGATCCCGACTATCGAACACACGCCATGGCAACGCCCACCAATCAAAATTCCCGCTGCAATAATAGAAGACGTTCGGCAGGTGATCGCGGACAACGAAGCAGCCGGCCGTTTCGAACCAACGGTTTCAAGTTATCGATCTCCTATGTTTGCGGTCGCGAAGAAGCCCGGTTCTACACCACCAGTACGACTTGTAATCAGCCTCGAAGAGCTCAACGCAGTCACTATTCAAGATTCCGCGCTCCCGCCAAATATTAATGAATTTGCTGTCGGACGCGGTATGGCTGGCGGCTGGGTGGCGCAGCGTTCCCGGCCGCTCCTCGCTTTTCATTCCCCTGCCGGTCCGAAACAGCAGTGCACGATGGCGCAGGGTTACACCAATGCTGTTCAAGAGTTCGGTCGAAGAGTTTCCCACGCGCTCAAACCCGTTGCGCCGAAGAAAGCCGATGCATTCATTGATGACTGTGGCGTCAAAGGACCTACCTCAAGGTACGATGACGAGCCTATTCCTTCTAATCCCCATATCCGCAGATTTGTTTGGGAGTACATCCAGATCTTGGACGAGTTTCTCGGAGTATTGATCAATGCCGGAATTACTGCATCAGGTACGAAAGCCGTTTTGGCCGCGCTGAAACTTCAGATTGTAGGCTCCATTGTGTCTCTCGAGGGATGGATTATCTCCCCCGCTCTCGTCCAACGCGTACTTGATTGGCCGCTTCCAGCTTCGGTCTCGGACGTGCGAAGCTTTCTCGGCTTGGCCGGAGGCAGTCGCCGTTGGATCAAGGGGTTTGCATTCATAGCTAAGCCGCTTACCCTACTATTGCGTGACGTTACTCGCGACTTTATTCTGACAGTAGAAGCGATTCAAGCCCAAGAAATTCTCAAGAAAAAGATCACCTCTGCGCCCATCCTCGTGCGGATTGATTACTCAGCAGCTAAGTTGATCACTCGTCCTCCCCGAAAGTCCGATGAAGGTTTGCTTGTTGTAGGAGTCGACTCGTCCTGGATGGGTTCGGGATGGGCTGTGTACCAAATCCGCAACGGTGAGAAGCATCCCGCGCTCTATGGCTCATGCACTTTCAGCGAGACCGAACAAAATTATGGTCAACCAAAGACGGAAGTCTACGGAGTGTTCCGAGCTTTCAAGGAGCTTCGCCATCGCATTTGGGGAGTACATTTTCGCTTAGATCATGACGCAAAATCTCTCGCTAAAATGCTCCGTGAGCCAGACGATGTTCCCAATGCACCGTTGTTGCGCTGGGTCTCTTGGATTCGGCTGTTTGACTTCGAACCAAACCATGTTCGAGCTGAGTCCTTCAAGATCGAGGATGCACTTTCGCGCCGACCGAAGGTTGATTCTGACCTTCCCTACGATCCTCAAGACCCCGAGGAATTTCTGGAGGCATACTTGGACACCATTTATGCAGGAATCGACAACGCACCTCCCGGAGCAACGGCCACTTCAGCAGCTAAGTTCCTTCTCGATTCTATGCATGCCAAATACTCGAATGAGTTCATTTCTAGCTGGGGAGCTGTTCAAGACCATATTCCAATTTACAGGAAGGGCTCAGCGATTATACCCGCGCGGCTGAGTGACACCGAATTTCCTGCCCCATTTGATTCTTCCGTACCATTCTCTTTAGCCACATCGACTGCGCTAAGACACGTGTCAGAGTTCAACTTGCGCCAGCTGCCGGAGTTTTATGTTCGCAATTCAACGGTGATGTGCACGGACGAATTCTTATTGGGAGATGAGCCGATCACTTTAGAGTTTGCAGAGCAGTTGGATTTCGCTCAAAGTACCCCCCTTGCTCCCACGGCGCTCGCATTCGCTGGACACAAGCATGGAAAGCGCGACCAAGACGGACCGGAATTTTTCCACGAACTTCGGCAGTTTTTCTCAACCGGAACCTATCCATCAAGCTGTCATTCAGATAGAGAGAAGGTGCGTTTCCGTAAACGTTCGCGTCGATTTTTCCTGCATCAGCAACGCCTATGGCTTGCCCCGAAGAAGTCCTCCGAGACTCTTCCGAGGCTCGTTATTGAGGATCTTTCCAAGCGCGGTGAACTCAAGGAGCGCGCTCACAATGAATGCGGACATCGGGGCCGTGATGCAGTTTACTCACAGCTCAAGGATCGATTTTATTGGCCAAACATGTACGATGATATTGCGTACTTCGTTCGCTCCTGCATCGAGTGTCAAAAGTCAATCAAGAATATCCCGCATCTGCCGTACAACGAATCTTGGCAAGCCCCATTACTTCGTCATTTCAACATTGACTGCATTCATATGCCTAGGGGTGTCGGAGACATGGAGTACATCGTTCAAGCGATCGAACCGACCATGTTGTGGCCCGAAGCTCGCGCGCTCAAGTCCCTCAATGCCCGTTCGATCGCTAAGTTCATTTATGAGCAAATCATATGCCGATTCGCCTGCGTGCCATTTATTACCTTCGATGGAGGCTCCGAGTTCAAAGGTGAAGTACTCGAACTGCTCCGAACTCAATATCGCTGCACTGTGATCATTTCTACCCCATATCATCCAGAAGGCAATGCACCGGTCGAACGGAGTCACCAGCCGTTAGTAGACGCGCTCTTCAAGTGCACCGGTGACGCAAAAGGCAACTGGCCGCGCTACCTCAATGCTGTCCTTTTCGCGATACGAGTCACTGTAAGCCGTGCAACAGGCTATTCGCCATACTATCTCCTCTACGGTGTGCACCCCGTGTTCTCTTTTGATATTAACGAGATTACTTGGCAGACGCTCGATTGGGACAAGGTTCGTACACATGAAGATTTGCTGGCAATTCGCGCGAAACAGCTCTCTCGTCGCGACTCCAAGATGCGCGAGGCCAACGAGCACATCCGTAAGTCGCGCCAACGTGCTATTGATGATCTAGCCAAGCGCAACCATTACAAATTCGACTTCGCGGATTACGAGGAAGGAATGTATGTTTGGCTTAGAGAATCGAAGCTGGACGAAACGAAGGGCGACAAAGGTGAGTGGTTATACTCTGGACCCTATATTATTCACGAGAAGCGCGCGCGCGACTCCTTCGTACTACGGGAGCTCAGCGGTGCGGTATTAAAGGGCCACGTGAATATTCGGCGACTTCGCCTGTTCTACTTTCGGCCGGACCATCAAACCTTGAAGACTTCTCTCAAGCCCAAGCCACGCAGAACGGAGCGCGGGGATTCATAATAAACCCTGTACCTTGCGCGCCACCGTGTTGGAACAGTTGGCCGCGGCGCGAGGCGGCCACGAGCTGAGTATTTCCCCATTTGTTATTCCAACTTCTTTCTACTTCCGCTGCATTTCTGTTTCAGTCTGCCTCAATTTGCGATAATCGCTAGCGCTCCAAACCACGTGTGATCCAAGACGACCAAGATTACGTGGCAATATACATTTAACTCGTAGTGCGCGCCCATTTTTGTTCATTCCCCCCACTTCTCCCTCTCGATGTCCTTGAGCAATACTCTTCGTTATGGCTTTCATCCCTCTTCTCAGATCCACGTCGGTAACCCACACATCACTCGAATCTATGATCACCCTCACCCCGGCAACTTCCTCACGGACAATATGATCGACGACAAGCCTTATGCCTCCTACGAGCGCGCCGACCTTTCTTTGGAATATATGTACGAACAAGAAACCAAGTATATGCTCGGCAGTGAGATCGTTTCGCTTCCTATCCCCGTACGTGTCTATCGTCGTGACCCACAGCTCCGATGGTCCGAAATTCGCAATGTCTTGACGGGGGGTTCGATTCCCCAGCGATATATGTTTACTGATGTTGATCATGCTCCCGTGAACTCCGCTACGTTCTACAAGTTTGCTAACCGGTTTTACCTTGCTAATGACTCGAGCGGCAGCCTAGTTCTTTATGAGAAAGGGACGAAATTGCCTGTGGAGCGTCAACACTCGGATTTCGAATGGGTTCTCGAACTCATGATCCCCAACAACTTCACCGAGGGCGAAATTTTGGCCTTTTCTGCGCAAGACTTTGCGAACGTGGTCCTTGAGCATACGGGAAGTTGGCATTTGGATCGTTTCCACCGCGCTATGAATCACTGGCGCTTCCTCCACCGCGTGTAATTTTCGCTGAGTCCCCGTATTTTTCATTCTTCACACTCCCGCTCTCCTCTCCATCTTCTGCTTTGTTTCTTTCATTTGTCGCATATTGGAATAATTTCTCAACAGGATTTCGAGGGCGAAATCGGAGTACCCCCCTCTGTGGAAGCGCGACTTGCCTCGCTCGTCGCCTTCGGGTCTCGGCCCGGTGGCACGTGCGGACCAAATATACCAATATATCGCGTCCGAATTTTATTCTGTTCATCTTTCACGCTCTTCTAGGTCATTTCAACCCTCAAGTCATTTCGTTCACCTCCGTCGCATCATTTCTATTATGCAGCTGCGCGGTCAACACTTTCCGCATTGCACTGCCAAGCCAATTATTCCCCACTCGACGGACTTCGGTTTTGGAACATGGTCTGGGTTCGATTTCCAGCTTTCTAGTACATATTTGGTGCGTTTCCATGGTTTGGACATTCACATATCAACGCCGCTCTATCGCTCCATTTTACTTCTGGTAGCAATCTTGATGCGATGGCTATTTCTGACGCGTCGCCGCACTCGGACTGGGCCGGGGATGGACTCTCGACCTGGCTTGGGCAACCTCGTCGACGTTGTTGGGGGGCAGCGCGTCTCCCTATACGTCTTTGCCCTTTTCCCGGTGTGTGCGCACGCGAAGGACTTAGTCTCGTTGAGGGGTTTAGCACGGACATTTTACGTACAATTACTCATATTTTTCTCCTTGTGGGCTCCGGTGTCCCACGAGAATGGGAGCAGCCGACCTAAATAATGTAACCTTCGGGGACATTCGGAATTCATCTCTTACCCTCTTACCACCACCGAGCGAAAAACTTGAGCCTTACCGAGCAAACGAGCCCCGCACAGAGCTGAGTAAAACCACCATCTCTCTGACTCACACCTCTCGTAGAACTCCTTCTACCTTCTCACGAGGGCTTCGATTCCGTACGCATCAAGCCGATTACAGGCACGACCTTGGCGCTTCTTCGGTCCCCGACAGGACCAACCCATTCTTCTTCAACCTGCATACCCTTAGCGTCTGCACGCAGCTCCAGCGAGGCGGGCGGAGACGATTCCACTCCGAGTCCCGCGCGGAGACCGTCTCGAGGCGAGATACGGGAGGCGGCACGGACCTGGGAGGGGTGACGGTTAGTGTGTATGTGGCGAGGAGAATGATGAAAGCACGGAGGAAGCATGGAAAGGAAGCGGGAAGTGGGAGATCGGGGCGAGTAGGAGGATACACAGACGAATTGCCAGGAAACGGATCGGTGCGATCGATGTATGGGATGGGATTGGATCTTTGGGCCGACAAAAGGGAAGTGAAGTCCCGAAAACGCGCCAGCAAAAGGCCCTGCACGCACGCCATCCTACAAAACTTCAAGGCAGTTCAAAGCCCTAGCGCATCCCACCCTGGCATTCTTCCGTGCGTGCTGAAGTCCGGATCCGGAGGAGGACGCGGCGAGGAGGAAGAGGGCCGGCGGGGCGGAGCGAGTCGGGGCGCGAGGCGGTCGAAGGGAGGACGGGGCGCGTCGGGATAGAGTTGGACGAACAAGGCAGCGGCGGCGGCCTCCTCCCACACGCCCCTCCGTCCGTTCCCAGCCGCCCGTCGGTGGGGCTTGAAGTTGAACTCGTCCTCTTTCTGGTAGCAGCGTGCGGGTCGCAGCAGGAGAGGGTTTGAGGACGTTATCAGGAAGCTGTTGACCAACTGCCAACCAATTGCTGGCACATCTACCCCTTAATCAATCCAAATATTTTTAGTCAATATATATGTTCGTTCAAGTTCTCCTTTTTCTCTCCTTTTCGGCAAATCCGAGTGCTTGAGTGTTCACAGTAGCCCTTTTTTGGCTGCTTTTAGAGCTCCTTTTTTTAGAGCTCCTTTTTACTTCCTTTTTACCCTAATGGCTGGGAAGAGACAAAAAGGAAGCAAAGAGGTGTGTTAAAAGGAGCCAAAAAGGGCTACTGTGAACAGTATTTCTCCCCTTCACACTTTAACTAGCTACGGGTATCAGCACCAAACAGGGTTGTGAATATCCGCGTCGTTTGCGCGACGCGGTGAGCCAAGATATACTTGTATCCTCCAAGCTTCAACGCGTACCTTGAATGACGTCGACGGCGGACATTGAGTGTTCATCTTTGATAAACGTCTCATTTAAAATTATCCGGACATCGTGTACAGTTCGGGATGTCGATGCCGCTCCTTCCCCGCCGGCACATCGGCTAACGTACGAGTGCCCTACGTCACCATCCTCAGAGCGCCTGATTCTATGCGGAATTATCAACGCTCCTCAGAAGATCCTTATAACAAACGAGGTACGAGTTGAGAATGTTATAGCGTCTGTTTATAAGAGACTAGAAGATCCTTTGTCCCAAACTAGATTCCTCATTGTCTCTTCCAACATCGTGAGCTCTGGATTCCATGGTTAGCATCGCTGGTATTCCTCTGCTACAACACGATGTGCTTGAAATACATCCTTGGCGCGTCGACAAAATGGCGCCACGCTCCAACCTCCGGCGGGTTTCCAGGGCTTTGGTTCCAGGACTAACTGTCCCCGTTGGAATGCGTCTGATGGAGGCTTCCGACTTAGTATCCCATGTATCGCCGACGCATTCATGACGTAGATTCCTGGCCCTAAGGTATGCCGCCTTGTCTCTTTCTGCCATGTGAACGGTATAAATCTGCATCATTATACAGAGCCTATCAATGGCAATGTCAATTACTTCACGGCCTTACGGAGGGGTTCCTCTTGTGGATATGTGTTGCCGCGCTTTTACTCCGCCGCAACACTGCGGCTTCCAATCAGCGGACAGCCTTGTCTTCCTCAGCGCGGACAAGATTCCTGAAATTCTCCGGACATGGAGAAATGCTACGTTGCGAATATTCTATCGTTGTCTTTTCTTTTCTCGGGATCCTCCGATAATGCGGGGAGATGTTCAATCACGTCCAACGAACCCAGCCGCTCGTATCAATCTTTTTCGACCGGCACCTATCCACGGTTTCTCTTGTCAACTAGCCCCACCGCTCCACAATTCTCATGTTGCGCGCGTCCATCACGAGGCGATGTTCGGCCGAGTCTGAGCGCATCCATGACCGAATGCTCGTTCCAAGGCCTTTTCAATCGTACGAACGACTTTCCGCAAAACATATAAAAGCTAGCTTCGTTCTCTCCCATTCCTCACTCGAACACATCCACCTGTAGTTCAAGCTCTCTCATAAACCAAACATGTTCTCCAAGCTCTCTGTCGTTGTCACTTCGGTGCTCATTGTGAGCCCGAACACCTTTCTTTCAAATACCCATCTTACATTGTTTTAGACCCTTGCTGCCGCCATTCCCAACACCACGCCCCCAGTGACGCCTCCGACCTCCAACCAGTGCTGCAGCAGCGTGGTCCCCTCGAGCGACGCCGCCGCCTCCGCGGTCGCCGCCCTCCTCGGGCTTGACCTCAGCGGCCTCCTCGTCGATGTCGGCTTAAGCTGCTCGCCCATCACCGTCATCGGAAACGACTGGTGAGTCATCCCGAATATCTTTACCCGTCTCCTCGGCTGATCTCGTCGCTCAGCGGAGGTACCACCGTCACCTGCGACACACCCGACGAGGCGTGGGGTGCGTGAAAAACTCCACTGCATGTTTAGGATCCCCACTAATAATCTCCGGATCCAGGTGGTCTCATCGCCATCAACTGCATCCCTATCACTCTCTGAGTCGAGCGCGCAGTGAAGAATCGGACATCTCAGTGTTGGGTCTTTCGAGGTTTCCGTTGTACATTTTCATACGTCGGCGCTGTTCGTGTTGAATGTCCCGAAATATAATGTTATCTTCTGAGTTTGTCTTTCTCTGATATTTGAATGCTGGAGCACTATGCAACACCGCCTGAGTAAAATACCCATATTTGAACTATATGCTCTACTCCGAAATAGAAATACACTTGGTTATGGGTGACATTCACCACATCCGGCGGTGCTATCTTTTCTCTTCCGCGCATGTGCTGGTCCGATCGAGGTACCATAGTTTGGAACGTATTGTGGCGATGGTGAAGCCCCGGAAAAAGCTGTTGGTATTTTTTGAGAATTACCCCAATTTGATTATTCGTCCAGTGGTTCACACTGCGGTGCTATCCTCAGTAGTGTCTTGAAATATTTACGACAGACTCTCAGTGAATCAGGTTAACGGCGTACGTCGAAATCACCCTGATTTCCCGCACACCCCATCGCTGATGGATGCGGGGTAGGCAAACATACTGTGTCATTGCTGGCCATTCCGTGAAATAGGCCCCGGACTGACCCGACTCGCCGTCCCATTCGGCATTTTGCCGCGTACGGGAGGCATCGCATTCGGTTGATCACATCGCATCCACGTCGCTTGGGATGAGGTGAAACGGCTGGTTGTACTGTTGGATCACTTAAACGAAGCAGTCGAGAAATGACCAAATATCGGAGGGTGCCAACAGTGCACATATAGGATATGTAGCTCTGGGATAAAGCTCGCCGTTCGACTCGTCCATTTTATTTCCGGTGGCTCACTAGTCATAACGAGGATGAGCACGGTTAGATCTACTGTTATAAATTAACATGTTCGATCCTGTGAGTTTGACTTTGCAATTTTTTGTCCTACGGATCGTTTATTCCGGATCAACATGAACAGCCAAAATGAAGGAATTGGGAGAGGAAGGTGGGTGGGTGGATCATCGAAGATGGTGCTGCAAAGTATCCTTCATCACCCCGAAATTATTGCCCGATATTCCTGTAACCGATTAGGGAAACAGGTATCTTCCGGATTTCCTTTTATCGAATCCTCATGACCGAGACTCTGAGTCTAGACTCCTTCCTTTTCCGGCCTCCTGAAAACAGCTTTGCTTTTCACATCTTGCCCCGGCAACTCCCGAGCTGAGTCTTGCTGCAGCAAAGCACACACCAATGCATCCCATTTATGCTGCACCGTGTGAATCTGTATTCTCAGTGGTGTTTGTAGGCAACACAGTTAATGTGGAGGCACTGTGGAGGTTACAGGGGTGCCCGGAGGGCCTTTTGAATGAACAACATCGTGTTTTTATTCCTTGTAACGCCGCATCCGAGCCCAGTAGGGGGGGGGGGGGGGATTTATTATACTCGCAGGGTCCACAACATGAACAACAAGTTTACCGAAGACAAACAAGTAGGTACATGAGGGTGGTTATCCTTACATAAACTCTACCAGATGCCAACGGAGCACACACCATTCCAGGGGATCGATGACTACAAGATGCTCACCAAGTGTGGTGTCCAACTTGCTGCTCTGATAACACTTAGGACTGAAGCCAGGAAAAGATCTCGCTCAGCCCGTTCTCCATTATTTTACCAGCAGACCCCCTTCTCTATTGATTTTGGACAACCTGGAAACCGTATGGGAGCCAAGAGAGTTCCGAGACTCACGATCACGAGAGAGAATACATAAAAATTATGAGAAATGCACGCATTGCCCGACCCCGAGTCGAGCGAGGGCCTTCTGCGCATCAAACTATCAGACGTAAGGAAGGCAGACGCACACCATGTACGACCGGGTGTTATCTTCTTTAGACGTTTGTGATACCTTAAATGCTGATTCAGCCTGGGTTGCAGATCGTGGTTGGCTTCAAGGAATTCAACACGGCACCATGAGGAGCGGGGCAGTGAACAGCTACATTTGTGGCTGGTTTTGAAAGTAAGCTGCTGGGTAGGCGGGAGAGGAGCCTGAAGAAACAAAAGATAGTTGCACCGCCGCCATTACCCGACCCCGAGTCGAACGGGGGGCCTTCTGTACATGCCACGTGGATGAGATGTGAGGAATTCAGGCAGAGGCACGCCGTGTGCTACCGGGTGTTGAACACCCCTCCTTCTAACCTTACTAGCACGAGTTCTTGATCCAGACGCACACTTGGTGTTCAACCGAGCTGAGACAACCATCGCCGCATTAGCCAGGAAGACGTATCCCGCAAGGTTCAAGGGAGAAATTGAATGGGAGATAATGACCAGGAGTTGGAGGAAGACGATGAGGGGACGGCAACAGATCGCAAAAAGAATGACAGGAAACGCTATCACCCGGCCTCGAGTCGAACGGGGGCCTTCTGCGTGCAAAGTGGACATTTGTTAGGCTCAGCAGATGCACGCCGTGCTACCAGGTGTTACCCCCCCCCAGTCCGACCTGCGGGATACTCAGCCTCGGGCGACGGGTTGCAGATTGTGGTTGGCTTTAGGGAATTCAACAGGGCACCGGGGAGCAGCGTGTGACGGTGATTGAGCTCGTGCGTTGACCGTGGTTGAAGTGAGCTGCTCGGTGAACTGAAGGAGAGCCTGAAGGAAAAAAACCTGACTGGATACGGGGTATCATCCGACCCCGAGTCGAACGGGGGCCTTCTGCAACCTTCACTGGCACACCTTCAAGGCTTTGAGAATGGGCAGATGCACACCATGTGCGACCGGATGTTATCCTCCCTCCAACACCGTCGGCGGAATGCATTCGAATGTGGCACAGCTGCATATTATACATAGTTGAACATCAGCGGCAAGCTCAACGAGAAAATCTTTGCGCTCTGAGCGGCAAATTCGGCCTTCAGGGAGCTGCTTGGCGGGTGGTGGGCGGGAGCGAAGCCTGAAGGAGTGCCTAAAGGGGAAAAAAAACCGACCCCATGAACATGCCATCACCCGACCCCGAGTCGAACGGGGCTCTTCTGCCATGCAATCGACAAAATGGTTAAGAAAGGCAGATGCACGCCGTGTGCGACCAGGTGATACTATATAATACCCTTCTAGCATTTCTTATGAGATGCATGTCTTGTCGACGCAGATGCAGCTCAGCGGGTTTGAGAGGCAGGAAAAAATAATGATATAGCGGGGACGGAATTTGGGGGTCTTTTGAGACAGCAGGACAGGAACACAGACTGCAGAGACCGGGGGGAGAGTCACGAGTCGGAGTCGATCGAGATGGACGCAAGTGAAGGGAAGGTAAAGTCAAGTCAAGGAGGTGAGGAGAAGGGAGGGGAGAAGGGAGGTGAATGAACGAGGCAAAGCCTAAGAGAAAGGCACGTAAAGAGAAGGACGGATGAGCACTGATATGGGGCTGGGGAGTGGGTTGGTCGGATTGGCTTCGCAGGGAGGTCCGCGCCAGGGTGTGTTCAAGTTCCGTCTCCGTATTCCGTCGTGTAAATATCGAATGGAATGGGCTCTCATGCGAAACGGGATCGGAAACACAGACGACGGGAAAGGCATTGTGATGGTAGGGAACGGATTAGAATGCTCGACATCGCAGCAGACAAGACGTGATACACATTCCTGATGACGTCATCAAATCCTCTTTTGCTGCGCGACCCGCACGCTGCTACCGTCGACCGAGCAGATCAGACTTCAAGGAGCCACTATATGACACCCAGAAAGAGGACGAGTTTAAATTCTTCACGGCGCACCGACGGGCCGCTGGGAATGGACGCGCCGGCGGAGGGGCGTCTGGGAGGAGACCGCCGCCGCCAGTGCCTTGTTCGTCCAACGCTCTCCCGACGCGCTCCCTCCTCCCTTCAACCGCCTCGCGCCCCGAATCGTTCTGCTCCGCCGGCCTTCTTCCTCTTCGACGCGTCCT
Organism: Mycena rosella; assembly: GCA_029378255.1. Classification (NCBI taxonomy): domain Eukaryota; kingdom Fungi; phylum Basidiomycota; class Agaricomycetes; order Agaricales; family Mycenaceae; genus Mycena; species Mycena rosella. Next base: position 89,655 of record JARKIE010000050.1, read on the forward strand.
CCTCTGGATCCGAACTCCAGCGCGCACGGAGGAATGCCAGAGAGGGATGCGCTTGAGCTTTTGAAGGACCAGACCAGGTGCATGGCGTGCCTTTTGCTGGCGGGTTCTCGGGGCTTTGCGCCCATTTCATGCCCCACTGGCATATCCAAGTACATCGATCGTGGCGATCCATTTCCTGATGATTTCTGTGTATCTTATCCTACTCGCCCGATCTCCCGCTTCCCACCCATGCTTTCCTCATTCCTCCCCATAGTAATATTGCCTGCTAACCCACCTCTCTCAGGCTTGCGCGTCTGCAACTCAGCGCTCACTCGTTATCGGCACGCACGCAGCGCAGAGTTATAGCGCCCGTCCGAGTCGCGGCAGCTGATACAGCCACCGGTGCGTCCCTCATCCCCGTTCTCGTTCTCGCGGGTTCCGTGCGCCCCTCTCCTCCGTACCACTCTTTCCCTCCCCTTCTTATTATTGACGCCGGCGCCGATGCTTACACAATGCTACGGCTCGGCCACTGCGCTCCGCGATCGAAGGCGGAGGTACATTCTCTGCTCGTGCTTCTATCTTGCTGGGCCCTTTTTCGGCTGCGCGCCTTCACTGGCGCTTTCCGTGATCGCATCCCGCCCTTACGGATCCCCCCGCGTCCTGGGCAGAGGCGAAGACGCGCGTGCCGTGTCGGTGCGCCAATCACACCGACACGATAGCGATCTGCGCCGGGCGGGCGCGTCTCTATTTCTAATTCTCCCTCTCCTTACTTCGTACGTCCGCTGCCGCGTTCCCGCTGCCTTGGGTGGTCGACAGCGTGGCGATCGAAGGATGGCCGCCGTCATCGTCGCGTTCGCGTGCGTGCCCCTCAGCTGGTCCTAGGATTCCCGCCCTTTCCCTTTCACCGCGCTCGAAGAAGCCGCCGTGTCGCGGGGGCCGTCGTTGCTACTGGCGGGTGCGGGTGCGGGTGCGGTGCGGGTGCGAATACATTTCTTGCGTCACGATTAAGCGCCGCACATTGCTCTAATTCGGTTTTGGTACGCGCCGGGTGCTCGGTCTGTGCACTGTTTGGGAACTATCGCGTGGACTCTCGCGTGAGTGCCGATAGTGACTTGCGCCGGCTCGGAGGCGGGAGGGATATCGTCCGTTCTGCCCTCGAGCGCCCTGGGCGGCGTGCTAGAATTGACGGAGACTCGGACTCGCATGTTTTCCGTCAATTGACGACTCTTCTTGGACTTGCGAATGCGATTGGCGAACTTGTCGATATTTAAATTCGTTGCCACTCGCCTTCCATTGGACGTTCGGAGTCTACTTTTCTCTGTCGTACATTCCACGCGGGCGCCTACAAAGACACACATACCACTGTTAGATCTCCGGTTTCCCTAGATTTTGCGCCCCACTTGCCGTGTTCGTCCTCGCTACATCTGGGTGCGGACGCTTCGATCGTACATGTAAATCACAGGTGCTGCCAGTCGGTGGGTGAATTTTGGATGAATGTGCACGCGGGACCTTCCATGTAAATCAAGCGCGCCTGCGAGTTCAACATACGCGTGAATGGGTTTGCTAGTGTTGATTAAATTATTGTTCGACTTCGACGGAAGGTCAATGCAAAAAGAAGCGTTTCAGGGGCGGGCCATCACCCGACCCCGAGTCGAACGGGGGTCTTCTGCTCATATTGGTCGCATTATCACCCGCATAAGATAGGCAAATGCACGCCGTGTGCTACCGGGTGGTTATGCTCCCTGCTGTGTGCCTGGTTGAATGCCGTTGGACGAGCAGCGCGCGTAGTTAAATTTTAAGCTGGGCAAGTTGGACACCATACTTCATTTTCAGGGTGCGGCTGATTCTGGCAAACATTCAAGGGAGTGACCTGGGGAAATTTCGTCCCGCTCTGAACTCCCTTTCTTTCTTCTGCTGTGAATCCCACCCCACCCAGACTACGTGGGGGTCAGGCTTTTCTCCTCACTCGACGGAAGGAATGCAAAAAGGTTCAGGATGTGGATCACCCGACCCCGAGTCGAACGGGGGCGTTCTGCGTACACGCTCTACAATATCCCATGAGAACAGCAGATGCACACCATGTGCTACCGGGTGGTTATACTCCCTGCTGTGTTCCTGGTTGAATGCCATTCGACGGGCAGTGTGCGTAGTTGGATTCTACGTTAGGCAAAGGTGGACGCCATTCAATTCATTTTCAAGCTCCGGAGGATTCTGTCAAAAATTCAGCCGAGGGACCCGGGGAGAATTCGTTCCGCTCTGAGGTCTCTTCCCTTCTTCTATTTCACATTCCACCCCACCGCCTGGACATACAGACCACGCGGAGTTCAAAATTTTCTTCGCGCCTACTGGGAGCTCGGGCTACACGGATTTTTTACACTTACGTGCTCAACGTGTTCATCTTGTGAGTATGGAAGCTTCAATCCTGCAACTTTAACGTACGCGTGAATGGGGCTTACTAGGTATGGTTCAATTATTGTTCAACTTCGACGGAAGGAATGCAAAAAAAGAAGAGTTTCAGGAGATGGATCACCCGACCCCGAGTCGAACGGGGTCTTCTGCTCATATTGATCGTCTTAAAGTCCATATAAGATAGACAGATGCACGCCGTGTGCTATCGGGTGGTACGACCTATCTCACTTTCCTCGTGGCATCTGCAGCTTCTCAATGTGGATTCAGTAAGTTCGGTTCATCCGAAGTGAATTCTATAGGAAGAGGTACAGTCTCCTGCGAGACCAAAAACAGTGTTGTCAAGAGATAGATTGGTTGAGATAGAGTGGGAGGCGTTTTTCGAGGGCGGGAATTAATTCAGAGCAAGGGATGGAATAGAAATTTAAAACGATCCGAGCAATGGTGCATGACCGGACCCCGAATCAAACGGGGGTCTTCTGCAAACTTCTTGTAGATTTGAAGCCCAATATGGGCAGATGCGCACCATGTGCGGCCGGTGCGCCCAGTGCGTAGTGGGAGTTCAAGCGTTGAATTTTAATTTTGTTGAAGTTGAACGCAAGGTTCGTGTGTTGGGAATTAAATCAAGAGTGGCTGCGGGACCGAGATTAGCTGCTTGGTTGGACCGGTTGGACTGAGAGGGAAGCCTGAAGGAAAAATGTGTGGTGGACAAATGTATCACCCGGCCCCAAGTCGAACGGGGATCTTCTGCATAGCACGTAACCGCCCGTTTACATTACGCAGATGCACACCCTGTGCGACCGGTCCTTCTTGGCCTGCGAGATGCCCAAATTTTTTGTCAGGAAATTAGTTCAACCGAGGGTCCTCTAATGAATTTGAGCAAGGGACGGGCGCTGGCGAATGAATTGCGACACTGGGATTTATAAACGGGTTTTCAAGGGACAGGGAAAATAACGAAGGATACATTCATCATCACCCCGAAGAGGCCTTCTGCTCTTATTTTCTTATTGAAGGGAAGCAGACGCACGCCATGCGCTACCGGGTGTCAAGACCCCTCCTTCTCGGCCTGTGAATGCGTGACTTTCTCGTTGGGGAATTAGTTCAACCGAGTTTGTAATCGAGGAAGGGTGCTGGCGAAATTGCGACCGGGTGTTACCTTATCTTGTTTAGACATTTGTGATACATTAAATGTTGATTCATCATTCAGCCTGGGTTGAAGTTAGTGGCTGGAGTTCCGACATTCAACCTGGAACCGGGATTGAAAAGTCGTGGGGGCGGGTGTGGGTGAAGTTCAGTCCCTGGGCTGGATCGGTTGGGGGGGAGGGAGGCCTGAAGAAAGGAAAAACGCAGGCGAATTCATACCACTCGGCCCCGAGTCGAACGGGGGTCTACTGCACATGCAATGTCGATGAGATGTAAGGAAGGCAGAGGTACACCGTGTGCTACCGGGCGTTAATCCCCTCCATCTTTCCTTCTTAGATGCATAACTTTTGATTCAGACACACATCCGGTGTCCAACCGAGCTGAGACAATCATTGCCACATTAGCGAGGAAGAGGTATCCAAACATTATTGTCAAAAGATGAATTGGTTGAGATTGAGCGTGTTGTTCGAGGCGATGCGCAGGAGTTGGAGGAAGCAGATGAGCAGACGGCAACAGATCGCCAAAAAAAGGATGGAAACCAGCACTATCACCCGACCCCAAGTCGAACGGGGGCCTTCTGCATACTATCTTGATATACACAACGTGAGCAGATACACGCCGTGTGCGACCGGGCGCCATCCGTCCCCTTCGGGCGTGTGTGATACCTTGCGGGTTTGACCGTGAATTAGTCACGGTGGTGGTGATACTGGAACGTGGGATGATGGGGGACTCAGGGCGGTGAGTGCAAGTCTATTCAACTTGTTGGGGCTTACGAAGGTTGAGTTGAGTTTGTCAGGCGAAGAAAAGGAATACATGGTATCCGGGAAATCACCCGGCCCGAGTCGAACGGGGTGGTCTGCGTGCTTGAACTAAAAGTGGCGTGTTCGCCGAAGAACGCAGGTGCACGCCGTGTGCGACCCCCTCCAACTTGCCTCTGAAATGCTCCTTTTTTTCGTCGGGGATTTGGCCAACCGAGGGGATTGCGGGGGGGAAATGAATTACGCTGAGTCTTGGACTTACGAGTGCATTGCGAGATAGCGAGGCGGGGAAAGTTAGAGAAGCGCTATCACCCGAAGACGCGCCGTAAATTGGCGTACTGTACCTCGATGCGGAACCGGATGGGTGTAGAGCGGGGAGGTAATCTCGAGCAGGGAGCTGGGAGGGTGTTTAAGGGACAGGAACGAGGCCGACCTGCGAGCTACAGCGACCGGTGTGCATGGGAGTCACGAAGTAAAGGGAAGGCAGATGAGGAGGAGGGGAAAGGTAAACGGAACGAGTGAAGGGATGCCGAGAGAAGGCCGGAAGAGTACAGCTAGCGCGCCTGCGGGGCCGGGGACTGGGTTGGCGTCGGATTGGCTTCGCGGGAGGTCCGTGCCAAGCTGTGTCCAAATTTCGTCCCCATATTCCGTCGTGTAAAATCAGGTAAATTCCAAGTTCGCATGCACAAGCCTCCGAAAGGGGATCGGAAACACAGACGGCGGGAAAAGACATTGCGATGGCAGGGAGGAAGGGAATGCAACGCGAGGCCACGAAGGAGTAAGTACAGTGCTCTTTGGATTCATCGCAGCAGACTCGGACAAGCCCTTTCGCCCTTCTTGATGATGTCACCAGACCCTTCTGCTGCGCGACCCGCACGCTGCCACCGTCGACCGAGCACCCAACCCTCCCAGGCCGCGCCGTCTCGCACGTATGCAGCTCAGTGCTCAGCCGTAATCGGGGAGCGCGCGCAACGCAGAGTTACCGCGCCCGTCTGGGTCGCGGGAGCCGATACGGCTATCGGTGCGTCTCTCGTTTTCGTTCCACTGTGGAAAGTAAAAACACTACATGTGAGTGCTCAAGAACTATTTATGCAACTTGGGGGTGAAGGCCGTGGCACGGCCCGGCAAACTCGTTTTTTTTTTTTTTTTTGTATATGCCATCGACCACTGTCCGATCAGCTCTGGTCTTTTAACCCACGATGTCATCACCACTCTCAAAGTGTGCTATCACAGCGAGAAAATTGCTTTAGGCATTGTTCAGATGCTGTACCCTGTTCTCCTAGGCCTTGACTGGCTCAAGTGCCATGATCCCTCCATCAATTGGGCTCGCGGCCAGCTTTCGCTCACATGCTGCGGCACCAGTCACGATTTCCCTACAGCCGCATTTGGAAAAGGCTATGGTCTTGCACATTTGCCTCCGTCTCCTCGTCCCCGTCTCCTGCTTCCGCGATCACCTCTGTTGGACTAGACCTTTGTCTTAATGGCAAATCACTCATCTCATCCATCTCCGACTGCATTCATCATGCAGAACCTGTTCACACACAGGCCCGCAGTCATCTAGCTAACATTTCCGCTCCCACTCCATTCTCCGCCCCATTCGCGCTCAACACAGCCTTCGTCGGACCGAGCTCCTTGCCATCTGGACCTCCTATGTGTAACTTGAGAGAGGAAAGAGGCATCGACCCGGACATCCGGTGGTTAAAAACGACTCAAAAGGCATGGCATCAAAAGCACGAACTTATCTGGTGAAGACAAGAGGTACCGAGAAAAAGAATTCTCTACACCGGGTATAAAAAGTGGATCAAGGTGCTCGGGGACTTACCTATTAGCCGAGGTTACATAATCGCCGAATCCGGTAATTAGCTCCCACCCTATCCTGTCTGATGATAAACCTTCTCAAAACTTGTGTGAATCCGCATTCTTGCACTTCAAAGTTCAAACTGCTGGATACATATTACGGGCGGCAACATATTGGGTTCCATGCAGTGCGATCTGAGGGTCGTGCACTCTTCATAACACGTTAAATCATGTCGAAAGCACATCGAAGATCAAAAATTTCCTACCGTTCCACAGGTATTTAAGTAATGGAATTCATCCTGATTTTTTGCTTCTAAATTTCTGTTTGCCCCCTGAAAATTGCCACTGAGCCTTCCAGCAGCACCAGACTTCTTCGCTGTCTCTGAACAGCAGAGGGTCAAAGGCCTTGGCGGGTGTCAAGCATCATTACGTGGATGCAAAGTCATGGGGTGAAAAGTACGCCACTCATGGAGCCCAAAGTCAGTGCAGACCTGAGAAGGTTGGCAGCAAAATATGTATTCCTTTGACTTTTTTCTCTGAGGTGTGCAAACACATTTTCGAGATCTTCCGCAACTTTTTCCAAAAAGTGACTTAAAACCCTCCGGGACCTGCCTACCGTACTAGCCGGTGTCTCGGCATCTTCCGGCGGGTACCTCTTAGGTGGAGATGAGTTAAAGATTGTCGGAAAAGAAGCAGGCCCGGATCTCAAGGTGTTCAAGTACGTCTCCTATTTGCATTATATCAATTAAAATACTGTTGTTGCAGACCATTGGTGACACAGAGCCTCCATAATCCGGTGATTTTTGTGCTAGAATGAGAATCGGCAAATGCCGTGATGACACGCCTCGGCGATCAATAACGGCAGCCGGTACGGCTGCTGCAGATATTAAAACTGTGGGTGTAGATTTCAAAGCGCAATACATTTGGACACATCGAGAGATTTTTATGGGTAGTTGTATGGTTGCCTAATTGACTACAGCCTATTACGTTTAACCTGATACAACAAACCATGTAATGTTCTGTAGGGCGGTAAACGAGACCACAACTGATTTTGGTGGTGGGCAATCCCGAATGATCCGCCGTGACGATCACGTGCGGCGTGCATCGAGAAGCGATCAAATGTAGCTGACCCAACACTTGATCTTTTTCTCTCGACTTCAGTTTTCCCTATTTTTCCCTGTAACGATACTCAAAATGCACATTGTATGAATTCCATATACCAGTGAACTTCATGGGGATTTTCCTCCTCAATTGAGACCGCCAGAACATCCCGAACAGCCACCTTGTGGAACAAGTGTGGCTTTCACTTTCTCTCGGTAAGGTCGAAAAGGTCCCAAAATAATCTCTGGGTGTCTTGTGCACTAGAGAATCATACTTGATACATATTCGGATGTCCCAGACGCCCGTGATAGGTTCCCTAGGCGAAGAACTGCCAGATCAGGTGAGGTCAAACAGGTGTAAATATATGCACTTTACATCCCGCAACACATTTTCCGGTTTCCACAGGCCGGCGTCGACCACACTCCAGTGGCAGAAAATGTTGAAAGGACCTACATCCGTGTTGTGGCTTAAGGAATTGTCGAAATATTGCTGTTACGTCCTGAACACCCCAATCTGGCGGGCATTTCATGCATTTTTCAGGCAGTTTTCAAAATTGAAGAAATTCCTTCAGCCATAACACAGATTTGAATCCTCCGAAAATATTTTCTGTTTTGTGTTATGCAGAAATGTCACTGTAGAGGCCGGAAAACATGTTACGGCAATTAAATCCTTCGGCATTTCGGCAAGGAGGCGTGGGAACGAATTGATCGCCTGATGCATTTGCCCACCACTACTGATTTTGGCGGCCACTACGCAGAGCGCGACGTGAACAGTTGTACAATAGCCAGTTTTACGTAGGCATCTAGATATTATATACACGATGCTAACCTGCCCTGAATTAAGTTGAGAAGTACGTTTTGGAAGGGTGGGGGGCCCAGGGGAAATCCGCCGAGACCAAATAGACAGACACAGCCACAGGTTCTTCAATGCAAACCAGAAGCTACACGCTGATTCAGATGCTGAAAACTATTTAAAAGCTAGAAGAAACATTTTCTCAAGTGACGTGCTCAAAAAGCGCAATTAAAAACCTTGAGAGAATCGAACACAGCGCACGATTGCAACCTAATTACAAAGCAGGAACACAGCCACTATATATTCACATCATTTGAAGTGATTTTAACATACAGCCACTATTATGCATACAACACCGCCACTACATTCAATAGCACAGCCCCTACTTTGCATTGCAATCTTGAGTTGGGACACATTTGCACCGAGACCTGAAAAAACTCATTTTGATTGATTAAATAACGATTACTAAAGTACTCGTAACAAAAGCACTGGCACTCAAACTCAGGTTAACTATTGTAGTGCTTTTCAGAGCACTTCGGGTGAGTGCTTCAAAGGCACTTCGGGTGAGTGCCCGTTCTCGAAAATTCTCGCCTCATTCCGAAGACCAAAACGAACGTCTTCGATGCTCAACTGTTCTTACCGTCCACTGAACCTGCCCTTATCGGGTCCTTCCGGTATTGGAACGGGAATGGCCTCCAGTTTTCAGAGATCAGCTGCTGTGTTGTATGCGTCCGAGTAAAGTTCCACCCATTCATTCTCACATATCATGGCTGATCAACGATTTGAAATCAGGTCGCAAGGACCAACCCAACCGTTGAAGTTTATTCCCAGACTCTCACCCCCATTGACTATCATATTGTTGGCGACATCGTCTGGGTACGCAATCGTGTTATAATTCACCAGCCCTTCTTAATTCACCCTGCATGAAGCTCATAACGCCAGGTTCACCGGAAGATTTCGATCTCTGTCACCCCGGTTTTGTTACCATTTGCGGCGTTCTAACCGATATCAATTCCGACGATGGCACGTTCAACCTTGAAGCGGAGCATTACATGTCCGCAACCGAGGCGTCGGAGACGTTCCCCGTCCGGTGCCTTATTCTCGATATCCCAGAATTCCAGAAGTTCAAACCGATCCCCTCTAAAGGCAAGGCGGTGTCCGTGAACGGATTTCTGCCCGGCCTTGAATGCAATAAGGATAAGACGGTTAAACAGTTCATCATTGATATTCACTCCGTCACATTCCTCGGCCAGGCTGCTGCCAGCGTTCCCAAGGCAGAGGAGAGTCCGAAAAAATATAGGCATGCAACTCCACTGATTTCTTTGTATTCTTACTAACTCGATTTCTAGCCACAGGTACCCCCGCGTGTCTTAAGCTCACGGGATTCTTCGGAAGTCAAGGCAGCGACAGCAACTCGGAAGAGCCACCCACCAAAAAGCAGAAATCTGCCGACGATACAGCTGCACAGGAGGTGGAGGACAAGGGAGAGGGTTCTTCAAATGGCTGCCCGCGTCGACACTAACTTCCACACACAACTGAATTTTGAAACACGCCAATGCATTCATATTTGTACTCCTATCCAAGCATCTTAAGACTTGTACTTCAAATCACTTCAGCCACTGAGTCTGTTCGGCCCCGAGCGGTTAACTCCGTAGCGTAGGACAGGCAACTGCTAGTTTTCTTGATTAAATTGTGTCTCTCAAGAATCCCTCGGCTAATTTGGTGGAGAACATATGGTGATTTCCTTGTCTACAGCTTTCCGACTGAAACATGCGACCGCGAGCTCCTCTTGAGGAATTCTGGGCGGCGAACGGGTTGGCAAGGAAAGGTTATTCCTGATGGACAAAAAGAGCTTAACAGTGATATGATAATATTCCGGTAGTCAAGACGACACCCTGTGAGCCAAGAAACATTAGATTTGAGGTTCGTTGTATGTAGAAGCACAGAAGAAATAAGCCAAGCAAGTAAGTAGAGGGTGTCGAGGGTGGCAAGCAACAGCGGTTCGCCGAGGTCTGAGGAGGTCAGCTCCACGCAGTGCAGCTAGGCGAGCTAGCCGGCAGCTAGCACATTCTGGACGGGCTGTGTCTATGATGCCGTGTCTAGCCGGCTGGACAAAGCTAGCCTATATATAGATGGAGCTCGCAGATGCTCCACGTGGGTGCGGCTATTAGGGCTCTGGATGCAGTGTATATACTAGTGCCTGTACACCGAGGGAACCCCTGGAAACGGTGTTCATGAGTTGGACCATGCCATGTAATGCTACCTACCTACCTACCTACCTACCTACCGTCTGAAGGTGGGGGGTTTAACATTTGCGGGACACTTCTGGAGATATAAACTCCGGCGATCACATATTTAAAGCGGATTTATAACACTTTGCTTGCAACTTGAATATAGTACTCGCGTAGCACTGGATTGAACACTGACTCGGACAGGCGGGTCAGGCAACACTAAACAGCCATGAACAGGATGGTAAATTTAAACTATCTGAACGGAAAAATGAGGGAACAAAAATGAAGACGGTACTAGCGGAGTGAAAGTGAATGTTGTCCCAGGTCGAGGTGAAATGTGCCGGCGGAAAGGATTCATCGCAATCACAGCATTTGAATAATCGGTTGAGATTGGATAGAGACGACGAATATTCGAGCCTCCAGTTAAGTTCTGGTGTAGAACATTCACCGGAGATCCCACGGGTTGCCAAAGACGCCCAGACTCCACGGAGTACCGAAACACACGTCCACCCGAGTTACAGGTCAGAGAAAACCCCAGTGAGATCAGAACTTGGTGGTTGACTTGCACGAGAACCCAAGAGCGAGAGAGAGATAGGCACGTATCACTGCGGCGATCACCAAAACTTAATCGGGGAAAAACCGGCTAGAATCATGTTGTTCATTTAGTGGGCCCAAGTTTTAGCGGGGAAAAAACTACACTAAAAGATATGATCTTTCTTTCTTTCTTTCCCCTACAAAGACTCTATGTTTTAGTTGGACAAAACAGGAACACGTGACTTTTCCCTTTGTTCCCAACTTTTTCTCCCACTAAAATTCTGGATTTTTGTGGGAGAAACAAAGAGACAAAGATCCTATATTATAGCGGAATTTTTTCCCCACTAAAACTTGGGCCCACTAAATGAACAACATGATTCTAGCCGGTTTTTTGCTGTGTGTTTGTGTTTCATCTATCCCGGTATGGGGAGCTCAGGTGGAGGCGTCTCGCCAAACCTAGCCACATGCGGCTATGGGCTAGCCGTAGGTGTGCGGCAAGGCTCCGTGAGGCGACGGTCTGCCTAGGAGGGCCCTGAACGCAGTGCATGGGAACCACGTCCAAATCTATCTCGCCCCGTGTACGTACCTCCTCAATCCCGGTCCCCGGATAAACAAGTACCTATGTAGAGAGCCCTGTGACCTCTAGACGCGGTCGGCCGCAAGCCCTGTTGGTTTTTTCTTTCTTGTTTGACCCGCTCGCTAGCCGATACCGAGCCATCTGTCAGCCTCGACCACAGTTAACACTTAATATCCTGTGCGAATCCCGGCATTTGTTTGATGCCCTACATTAGACACCTCTATATCGGATGCTGTGCTTCTAAGTGGCTCTAAGCCACAGTGGTCGTCATAGCCCTGATAACCCATACATGCCGAAATCCCATAGGTTTCGGTGGCACCGGGCCTCCGGTTCCTGTTGTATTCCACCGGCTGTTCACTGCTGTTCCCGTGATGTATAGCGACACAGGACCAAAGTGTCAGTATGACCCCGATGGGTGTGTTGCTACCATTGTTCAACTGCCCAAACCCATGCCACTTAATCTAACCTTGGGAGAATGCAGAGGTGCATACTCGTATTCTGTGCCGGAGGATTTCGCTGGCATCGGACTTATATGGTACGGATACAGAGAGTACCTCGATACGTAGGCTGTGCATGGATCAGGTCTTCGACAACAGCCTGGGAAAATCATCGAACAGTGATCTAAGCCAATGAACGGATAAGATAAAATTGGCGGCCAATCAGCAATGAATGTCACACGATACTCTCATAAAAGAAGGTATTCCCTCCAGACTTTCATCACCTACAGATGCCTCCCCAGCCCGATTACACACAGATTCGGTTCGACCACGTGGTCACGTGCCTAAACACTGCTCTTCCCACCATGGAAGCACTTTCAAAGAGTCTAAACACACCCTTCTCGGAACCCATATCAAACACAATACAGTCCCTGTTGATTGCCGCCCAGGTATCGGTCCTCAGGGAATATTTCTGGGTTGAACCTCACACGCTCGTCATAGACTGTCAAACGGAACAAGGATGTGTGTACACAAATGCTGGAGAAGATACACACCTTGATCTATGCCATCATTCAACTCCACGTAACCTCTGATACCGGGGCTGAATTTGCCCCCGAAGAATCTGATAATCTGGGGAAATTCACTGAGAAAGTTTCTTAATATCCACTTTGGTTGCTTCTGACCTTTACACAGGGCCTTGCACAAGATCCACACCTTTTTTGAAGCACAGCAGGAGAAAAGCAGGATTCGGCAATTCTTCCGACAAGGGGAAATGAACATGTTGGTAAAGGCCTGTGACCTAGGACTTGAGCAAGCACTTGAGGTGTTCAAGGTAGATCAATTGTGAATGTTGTCGTCTCACTTAAACAACATGATGATTACAGATTGGCGGGATTGGCATTTTGGAGAAGGTCACAGACATGCAAAAATATGCAGACGAAATGCACCAGAAGGTTTTGGAATTGATTTCAGCCAACTCCGATGGACAGAGTTCTGACAGAGAATCCTTCGTGAGTCATTCACATTATTGTGAATACGGGAATGTCATTTTTCGTGCCACGTAGATCAGCAGCATGCTTTCCAGGAGCATGAACAGGTTGGTTTGTCCTGAGATTCCTGTCAAATATATACTGATTGCCATCTAGCTCGAGTTCACTTTCGTTGCTGCCATCTACTCCCAAGATATTCCATGGTCGGGAATCTGAAGTTTCAGTTATATTGCAAACCCTTAGGGAGGATTCACCAAGGATAGCAATATTAGGAGCTGGTGGAATGGGAAAAACGAGCCTAGCAAGGGCTGTTGTCCATCACACTGAAATCTGTTCCAGATACCAACAGCATCGGGTTTTTGTGGTCTGTGACACTGCATCAAACACCGTAGAACTTGCCGCCCTTATTGGGGCACACCTAGGGCTCAAGCCGGGGAAGGACCTCACTCAGCCAGTTATCCGCCATTTTGCCAGTGGCCCGCCATCATTGCTGATTTTGGACAATCTGGAGACAGTTTGGGAACCCACAGAGTTGCGCAGGGAGGTTGAACAGTTCCTGTCCTTGCTTACAGATATAGACCATTTGGCACTGCTTGTAAGTAAGGCTTAAGGTCTGATATCCATTGACTAAAAAGCCATAGATCACAATGCGAGGTGCAGAAAGGCCATCCAATATCCGGTGGACTCGTCCCTTTCTGGCACCATTGGAGCCTCTGACGCAAGAAGCTGCACGAAAAACCGTCATTGACATTGTGGACGAAGATTTTTCCATAGAGGACATTGACAAAGTCCTGGCCCTCGTGGATCACATGCCTCTGGCAATTGACCTCATTGCACATCTGGTGGACTATGAAGGCCTCACTAGTGTATTGAACCGGTGGGAGATGGAAAGCACCTCACTCCTCTCGGAGGGCCATGACAAGGGATCAAACTTGGACTTGTCGATCTCACTGTCACTGGAAAGCCCTCGAGTGACATCCCTGCTGCATGCCCCTCATTTGTTGAGCCTGCTGTCACTACTTCCAGATGGGCTCTCAAATGCTGACATTCTCCAGAGCAAGCTGCCCCTTGATAATGTGCTTGCCTGCAAAGCTGCATTGCTTAGAACCTCTCTGGCATACCTTGATGACCAGAAACGGTTGAAGGTACTAGCACCGATCCGGCAGTATATGCAGAAAATGCACCCACCTATGCCGCACATTGTCCAAACCATGCTGGACCATTTTCACAAACTTCTCAAGATTTACGCAGAATATTCTGGGACTGTGCCAGCATCTGGCATAGTAGCTCGGATAACAGCGAACTTTACAAATATCCAGCACCTCCTGGTCAACCATACACAGAATCTGCTGGCCCACCACTTGGATGATTCCAGTGCCCTGGCCAATGTCATCCACTGCATATGTGACTTTGATGTGTTCAGCAGGCAAGCTCGACAAGAACGGAGTAATTTAATTCACCAAATTCCAATTATACTGCTTCACCTCAAAGAGCCTGCCCTCCAAGTTTATTTCGTCACTATCCTAATGTTCGGCACTGGACACCATCACATTCCCAATGTAGACCAACTGGTGCATTAAGCTTTAGAATGTTTTGTACAGTTTGATGATTCAGATCTGAAGTGTTAGTCCAATATCATTATTTTATTTGTTGCCGAATACTGAGGAAATCCTCTTCCCAATAGGCAAATTTTACAGTATTGTGGGCCAATATTATGGGGTCCAGTATAACATTCCCAAAGCCAAGAACTTTGCTCAAACTGGTTTGGAGCTATCAGTCTCAACTGGAAACACGAAGAGACAGTGTGACCTGCTATATACGTTGGCATGGATCACGTGGCGAACTGGTGACTATGCTGCAGCGCAGAGGGATGCATACGAGGCACAGAGAGTGGCCAAAACTACAGCAAACTCGTACACTGAAGCCCAGGCCCTGGAAATTGAATCCCTATGCTGGCGATCTCTGGCGAACTATCAACAGTGCAGCTCCCTGTCGAGCAGGGCAAGAGATCTGGTCAAGCTCTGTGGTCTGACCGGAGGGTCACTCGATTATGCTATCATGGCCTCCCAGGCTGAGGTCCAGCGGCTGAAATCTGAATTTATGGAGGCCCACAATATTCACACCCAAATCCTTTGCAATATCTCTGCTGAGCAACAGCCTTATAGGCTTGCCTTTACCTTACTGAACATCGCCCAGATTGATGTTGAAATTGGTACATCATTGGATAGGGTTCAAGAGCATCTTCACATGGCCGAATCGCTGTTCAACATGACAGGACACCCACCTGAGGTGGTCCAGTGCAAAGCTATCCGAGCAGCTCTTAGTTTGAGAGAAGGCGAGTTCTACGCAGCCAAGAGCCTATTTCTCAAGTGTGTGGCATCGAATTGGGAGAAGGACATTGAAGCAGTGACCTACTGTTTGGCAAAACTCAGTGATATAAGGCAATGGGGCCCACTAGATCGACCCTCATCCACGTGGTCAGTCATATTCTTGGCCCACAGCCTAAAGTTTAAGCAGCGGCTCGAGGTCCATATGGCTCTCCAGTTCCTTGGAGATGTGTTCCTGGCAGATAATGATCAGGATATAGCAGGCAACCTCTTCAGCGTTGCTCTGGAAGGATTTACATGGATGGACGTACACCGCAGCAGGGCAGAATGCATGGTCCGACTGGGTGACATTTCAAAGCAGCATGGGGACACCGTGAAAGCAGCACAGCTGTGGGATGCGGCAATTCCATTGTTGAAACGTTCATCACAGGCTAAAAAAATTGCTTGGGTTAATGAGAGACTTGCAGGGATCCACCTCCCAGATCAGTCCACATCCACCGGAGGTCCAACAAGCTTGAATGGGGGGCCAATACATGGGAAAGATTGAATCTGGGTATAGCAAAGTATGAAGGCCAAATCTCACTCCTCGTTCCGAATTTTGAATAGTGTTCGCCCTTGTCTGTATCATGGTCGTGTAGTATTTGACAGAAATTTCTAATTTATTTGAATCAAAGTGAGTTGAGAGTTGATTGGTTTTTGTGTGAATTGTGGAGCAGGAGTCTTTTCTGTGATGATCTACATTCAGGGTGGAACTATTGTCTCTAGGGGCTCGCAGGTTCCAGGACATATTTATTTTTCGGATTTTGTGGAAGGCAGATGTTAGACCGTGATCCGAGCCGTTTGTGGGCACACAAGTAAGTCAGCACATCTCCAGAGGATGTATTGACAGGTAGTGTAAAGTACAAGTGAAAGGGTAAATTCCCTTGTTTACTACTGTGATTAAGTACTATACATATAGATAGTACACAGCCATTGGTATATAATGGTGGCAATGATACCACAATGATTATCTAATCGCCTGATGAGGGCGCTTATCATAGTGTCTAAGTGCCGGATCACGGCAGCCCCTATTGGGGTTCTAATATTCTCCTGCTTAAGACTGAGTCCAGTCTTCACACTGACACACAGAATGGGGTGAATAGATGATATTCAGAATATTTTACATGATTAATGTACATAAACATTTAGATGCCATATCCAAGAAACGGCTGGACAGATAGCACTGCATGCACTTCGAGTAAGGTAAATGACAGTTAAGTCAGTGAGGTGGTGTTTAATATGTATGATGGTTAAGTCAATGAAGTTAGATCTCCATGGGCACGACACCTGAACCGGAAGTGGTTGCATTGGAGGAGGAAGCTGCTGTGTTCCCCGAGGTGTATACCACTAACGTGGTGAAGAGTGTTGGGTCAAACAGGGTGGCTTTCGAGAACGACTACACGGCATGCATCGATGTATGCATCCCGTGGATATATGGTGTGGTCTCGGGAGACCCCGAGCAAGGTTGACCGCGACCCTTGTCCTTCGAACCGCCGGGTAACGGTGCAACACCGCTAATGAATCCAGCTGCCGCCTTTCGCTGACGGGCGGCCTTGAAGTGGGTGCGGTTCTCAGGCAGGAACGGGTTAAACCATTTAATAAGCCCCTTGTTAAGGGGAGGCTCGCCTTTCAGTGATCCCGCATCACTGCGTTGTTGGATAATTGATCCTGGTTCCCGACACATACTGACCAGCTCAGGATGTACGAAGTGCGAGAGCTGGAATGCGACAACATTGTCCACCCCAGCTGACCATGGCAACGCCACCGGTCGTGGATACCGGTCCTCCTCTTCAGATTGGTACCTGGGGGCACCGCGAGCCCGATGGAGGCTCCCATAATCCGCTCGGGGGAATCGTCATGTGTGTGTTCCATTCCTGGAGCCACGCAATGGCGAACGAGTATGCATCCTCGATGAGTGCTACCGTGACGCCCATATGCGCGAAACAGGTCATCACCATGTCCATTGGAACATCGATAACTGTATCCTCGGACCAACGCATGGGCGCGAAGCGCGGCACAGGGGTCAACCCGAGAGCAACGAGGCGGGCATTGTACACAGGCCGGGGGTAGCAAAGAGCTCCATGAATGATTGTTGCAGCTGCCACTGGTATGTCCGTCGCAGTTACTCCCTATCCATGCGGTTTTTTAGACTCAATGCTTCCAAAAGCGACAGCCCCTGTGCTGGATACTCACACCCAATAAAGCAATATTTCTACTTAGGTAATAAGGTTACTCAAAGGTAGATAATTTCGTAGCACAATCAACCTTTGTAGAAAGTTTATACATTGATTTACTATGAAACTGCCACTGAAAGAGCTTCAACCAGCAGCTGTTTCCAAACTCGTGTATTGTACCTTTATCCATGAGCTGTGAAAGGACTGATGAAAGAGCAAATTTCAGCAGCCCTTTCTGCCATATTGATACAAGGACTTTCAAAATTCCTTTGTTCACAACACAGGGATTTTGAAAGTCCTTGTTTCATCATGCCTGAAAGCACTATGGAAACAATTTCTTGACATCGTTTTCATAACTCACGGACAATGAATGAATCTATCGGTTTCAGAAGAGCTGCCTACACCTTCGAATAGCTCAAAACGGTTTGACCGGGTGAGGGGTATTAATATTGATTTCGAACAAGCTGAGTGTCATCAACCGAAGTTTTGACCGCGCAACGCGGCCGCGGTCAAAGTTTCAGAGGGGTTGTGCGGGGCGGTTTATCCTTCCAAGGTGTCTGCGGGTGTCCACCGGCTGATACATGCCCGTATCCCTCGCTGCTCTGTACTTTGTCGCAACAGGTTGGCAGTACTGAATTTTATTCTTTGGCACTTAAATACATCAAGTGCCTGGTGTTCTTTTAGTTTCCACCCATTTCCCGTGCATATAGCTACAAGATATGCTTTGCGGGCAAAATATGGCGCTATCGCCGCAGAACCGGCGACCGAAGGTTGGGCCAAGAATCCCAGTCACGATCACATGTGTGTAACGAAACGCACTGATATTGAACACACGACCGCTAAGTTGTCTCGTCAAACCGAGTCCATTCTGACAAGGTTGTTTTTCTTTCGTTCTAATCCTCTGAGGCGGCGGAACAGGTTGAAAGTCAACCTACATATCAACCTATTGTAGGATGTAGTTGATCCGTGAGTATGTTGATTTTTACCAGCAATAGGTCGTTATTCACCTTGTTATAGGTTGACTCTTATAGGTTGAAAAGTATCCTATTAGGGGGTCACAATTATCCTACGCCCGAATGAGGTATTCCGCTGAATTTCACCCTACTGATTTGGGTAACCTACATTCAACCTATACCTTGCTGATTCTCGACAGTCCCTGCAGGTTGATTAACACCCTAAATGCGGGGGGTTTTCAACTGATTCTGGAGGACCCCCGATAGGTTGATTTAAACCAAAATACGGTGGTTTTTCAACTGGCACTTCGCTCTCTCGTAGGTTGTAAAAACACGATTGGTAGGTTGAAAGAAAATGATTGGTAGGTTGAAAGAAAACCTATATATAATAGATTTAACGGTGGCGGCGCAAACGTGCATACAGGCGGGGCTGAACAAAGGGACATCTAAATGGGGCTGTGGGACTGTCAGAATGCTGATCTGATCGATTCCGGTGAGCGCGCGCCCACCTCAGTCTTCCTCGGACCTCCTCATCCGCACTTCCATACCCGCCACGGCCGCTGCCAAAGCCCTCGGACATGCTCTCGTCCTCTTCGTCAACCACCACCTTCTTTGCCCTCGCCTTTGCCTTCCCTGCCGCCTTGCTGGACGACGCTTTCGCGTTGACGTCTTTCTTCTTTGCGGCGAGCTTCTTTGCGGCGACAACGGCGACCTTGGCGCTCTTGCGGCCGCGGGGCGCTGAAGGGTTGCGTTTAGCAGAGTTGGCCTTGAGCACCGACGCAAGACTCAATGGCTTTTTTAGCCAGCGGCTACATGTTCACTGTGGCCTTCACCGGTCGCTATAAACCCACAAGCGTACAATACCCTGGAAAGCTAATCATAAAATACGAATGCCCGAAGCTCGATTGACTCGCGGAACGGGCGCCTTCCGGTGGCGCCGGATCATCATACGCAGTGTGAGGCGTGTAAAGCGCGACACTCCCGTCCTGGAGCGAATCATAACTCCCGCAAATTCAAAAACTCAGCGAACTAGACAAGCAAAGAAAGAACCCACAACTTAATTAAAATCAGCTCGTCGGGCGCGATTCCGAGAAATATGTCCATTTCTGAATATCACCGCGAAGGCTTCCCCCTCGCGGTCAGGGAAGATGAGTGCAACAGGCAGAACATCTTTCTGTCCGTCAAAGGTTCTATAGTCGCACAGTGCAAGCGGCCGGTCGTGCGCAGGGTGCGAAATCGGGTGCCACAAGTTGATAATCTGGAATCGGTGCTTGAGAAGCTCGGGAACTTCCTCAGTAGGCATGTGGAGACGGAGTCGGGCAAGCGCGGCCGCGTTCGTCTGGTCAATGTGGGCCTGCGTGGCTGGCTGGGCTGGTTTGGCTGTGTCCGTGCCGTCATCAATTGCGCTGACCTTGCAGCGTCGAATGGCTAGTAGTCAAAGTCGCGTCATCATCTAGGACAGAGCCGCAACGGAACTGAGGAACTGACTGTGATCACATAGCACGACGCGACTTGCACCCGTGATGCGCCTAAGGAGTTCAATGCTCTCCGGATAATACTCCTCCTTGATCTCGGCGTCACTCGTGAACGCAGTGTGCTTCGCAGCATGCTTGTAAAGCTGGGATCCTGTCGTGTCCAGCGTCGCAGTCGCCTCGGTGCCGCGGAGATTCTGAATCTCAACATCGTGGACATCGAGGACGAAGTTGCTTGTCATTCACCCCACGGACCGTTGTAGTATCCTGGTATGCGCGCGTGCCGTCTGGGGGCGGTAGCGCAAAGACGATCTCGGCAGTTGTGCTAGCTGGAGTTCCCGGGGCAATATCGGTGGAGAAGAGCAGTAACACCTCACAGGACCGGTCAGGGCTTTTATAAGATATTTTCCTCTCGTCATGCGGAGGGCGGATTGCGTGCTTCCCGCAAACGCGTTGTGAGATGTGTCGCTTCTCTGAGTCTCTCTCGGCTCCGCCTCTCACTGTAACACGTCTAGGACCTGTAAATATATCACACCCACGCACGCCATTCCGCTGGTTCGTTGCGTTTTCTGTTAAATATAGTCGTCTTGAGGCACCATCAACATAGTCTTGAGTCACCGTCAAGAGTTCGCTCGGTTCGGTTCCAGAATTGCATTGAATCTAGTTCGCTTAAGGTCAAGTCGGAGCCGTCGGGACCAACTTTTCGTTCCCCAGTTCCAAGTATGATTCACCACTGCCAGCATCCCGCTATCTGCGCGCCTGGTGCATCGCTTGCTGTAAGGTGCCAGAGAAACACCTGGATGCGCGAGTCTCTCCAGTGTGCCTTGTTGATCAAAATCCACTAGAGAAATCTAAACAGTATAGGGTTTGCCCCAATTGTTGAACATCAACATACTCAGAATTTGGCAGAAGTTCGAACCCTCTGGGGGCTGGCACCGCAAAAAGTTTGAAGTACTGACAACATTTTCAAGGGTGCAAGGATAAAAT
Source organism: Mycena rosella (assembly GCA_029378255.1). Lineage (NCBI taxonomy): Eukaryota > Fungi > Basidiomycota > Agaricomycetes > Agaricales > Mycenaceae > Mycena > Mycena rosella. Next base: position 110,351 of record JARKIE010000050.1, read on the forward strand.
CCTGTATTACAGTACACATCAAATAACCTTCCACGCGGGTTTCGAATATAGCACCAGTCGCCGTCACGGGTAGTGCTATATGACGAAATCGCGCGCGAACCACATACCCCTCTCTGATGTCGTATCGGCCATCAATGCACTATGTTTGCCTGTGCGACGTCGCGCACATCGATTTAGGTGGTCGTGGACGGGACAACACCATCCGGGAAGAGGTAGTTGTAGACCATCACGTCTGTCGAGATCGCCCGGCGGTCGGGAGCCGGGATCGGGAAGTACGGCGTGAAGGGCCCGAGGAAAAACGGTGGGTTCACTGCGGAAATACAATTTCATTCGCCTTTTCAAAAGGGGAGAGAAAAATGCGTACAAGTGGTCACTAGTGACTTCAACATGCGGGTGCTGGTCGGCCTATTCCCACAACGCAATTTCAGCAAACTTCTTGGAGGCCGCGTAGGTGGCCATCTTGTCAATACCGGCTGTGAGTGCAACTTCTTTCGTAATGGGATTCCAATCTGCCAGGACGATTATGAGAGGCGGGAAAGAGGAGTTGCAGATTTACTAGCCTTGATCGGTGAAGCTAAACTGCGGGTTCATGACGCTTGCAATCGAGCTAGTAACAACGATTCGCTTGATTCCGGCTTTTTCAGCTTGAACCACTGTATTTAGTGTTCCGTCGATGGCTGTCTGTTAAATGACCCAATTAGGTCCCTAATATTCATGTTGGGATGGCGTGCATACCGCCAGAAGTGCGGCCGGTTCAAGCTGCCCGGGCAGCGGAGAGGCCAAATGGATAACCGCATCCACGCCCACCAGCGCTTCCGGGAATTTATCATGTGCTATCTCGCTTGTCAAAACGATCGCCATAGCTAGCGTAGATGGATTTGAGACTGTCGCCTTTCGCGCCGCGGGCCGCACTGTTGAAATTCCTGGTCAGCCCGACATCAGTTCCTGCGATGGATACATACGCGCGAACACGACAGCCCTTTTCCAAGAGTGGGAGGACCACGTGAGAGCCAAGAAAGCCGGACGCGCCAGTGACCTAGAAAGTGTGAAAGTTGAACAACGTCGAGGTTGGGATTAGGGCTGCCGCCCGTTGCCGTCGCCACGGGTCTACAGCACCCGTCGAACGGGTGCCGTGCCCGTTCCGTCAGCCATTTTTCGTCGACCAAGACGGCACGGCCACGGCACGGATAGCGCCCGTGTTCACCCGTGGAAAAACGGCCGTCTCGGCCGTCTCGGCCGCGTCGACGGGTCCCCACGGGTGCACTCTTGAGTTTCCGCCTCAGGCCCCTATCCGAATTTGGGCATTATTTTCGCGGACTGCACGTGGCCACTGCCAGACGTGCACGCTTCGCTGATGACGTCATCACACCCGTCCACGCACCGCCGACGCCCCGCACGATGGGGACGCTGCTGCCCAGCAGACCCGAGCCGCTGCATGACATCCACGAGGACGCGTTCATAGCTCGTTGTCTTCTTCGTCCAACGCTGTCCCGCCGCCCTCCGCCCGGATCTTCGTCCTCAAGACCCTAATCGCCCTACACGGGACGCGACGTTCGAATTCATCATCGCCTCGCGCCCCGACTCGTTCCGCACCGCCGGCTTTCGTCCTCCTCTGACCTCGGTCCAGCGCACGGATATGTAAGCTAGGAGGGATGTCGAGGGGAGGGATGGGCTTGGGCTTTTGAAGGACGAGGTGGGTGCAGCTCTTCTTTTCTGGCGGTTGGGCGGCATATCGCTCCATTTTGCTCCCTTTTCCCGCCTCCACATCCAATGCATCGGTCCATTTTACCTGGCGGTTGGTCTGCGTACCCTCCCCTCTCCTCCCCTAACCTGCTCGCCTCGTGCCATCCCTGATCCCGCGCGTCCTCGTACACTGGCCCTTGCTAACCAGCCCTCCTAGGTCCGCGCCGCCTCCCTCGTCTCGCGGCAACTTCCCGCAGCCCAGAAAAGCTCGACGTCCCCGTTGCGAGAGCCGAGGATACAGCTAACGGTGCGTTTTCTCGTTCTGCTTCTTCATCCTCTCGAGTTTCGAGTGCTTTGGAGAGGCACTCGTCCGTAATGGCCAGATCCCACCGTGGCTCTGCGTCGCTGTCGTGGGCGAGTATTTACGGCGGGGGAGTGTTTACGCCGGCAGAAGTTACAGTGGGTGCCGCCGGACAAGCGGCGCAGCTCGGAGGAGGGTGTGAGTGCAGTGCGAGACCGTCTGCATAATGCCCCGACGGGGTGCAGGTGCTGTCGATGGCAAGGCACGCGGCGTCGCTGGGAGCGGGAGTCGCCCGCGTCCCAGGGCAGCACGTCGTCCGCACCGCATTCCTGTCGCCGCCTTCGATTAACCCCGAATTGCGGGCTAACGCGTACCGCTTGATGCCCCCCCGCAGGCGATACACCCGAAGCGAAACGAGCAAGCTGCGCCACTGCTCCGTGCCGAGAGAGTCCAGCCGAGGCGCGCGCTGATTTATCCTCGATCCCTCCCTTTCGTCTTCTCTACTTGTGCCTGCGCGTGTGCCTTCCGCGATCGCGTCGCGCAGCCTGTCCGTACGGGGTACGGGATGCGCCTCGCGTCCTGGGCCGGAGCCCCGGATGTACTCGTCCGCACGTTCTCGTGTGTCCGCGTCCGCTACCCGTGTGCGCGCTGCGCGCGCGGGAGTCGAGTGCCACCCTGGAACCGTACGTCGCACGGGACGAGTACGATCTGGGCCGCCGGCGCTGGGGCGGAGCGCGGCGTGCGAGGCGCGTCGGTTTCCGTTATCTTTGCGTCCTCAATGCGTCCTGTGTCTTTACTTCTACTGCTACTTCCCCCTCCACCCCCGCTGACGCCTCCCACCGCCCGCAGGGTCGACACGGATCCGAATCACGAATCGAGTGGGGATTGCGTGCTGCGGGGGGGGTGGGGTCGCGCTCGCGTTCGCGTGCGGCGGGGTGCATCGTCCTCCCCGCACGTTTGTAGCGTGCGGGTCGGGGCGGGTCGTGGTCGTCGGCGCTAGCTGCACGCCGCGCTTACAAGGAGTGCTCCTGTCCGCACGTCGTAGAATTGGCGGTATCCTCGCTCCTGGATGGTTAGGACGCCGGGCCGTGTATACATTTCTTGCGTGCCATCGCGACGGTTCACAATTACCGATTATGCGCGCTTATGTGGGGGTGCTCCCCGGCCGCCCTTTGCTGTAATTTAGTACTCACCGTGTCCCGACCGCTCCTCGTTCGGGAATCGCAGCGTCAAAAAGGTGCTGACAAGCGCTGGACACGAAGACGGAGGTTCCATCGTGATTTCTGACTCCAGCTCCAGCGCCTCCGGCGGAGTGCCTTCACGGTGTACCAGAGTGAGGGACGCGCAGCCAACCTGCTCGGTCCGTCGCTTGTGTTTCCTTCCTCCTTCGACGGCCATTCTCAGAACCAATATTCTCGAGCCGCGATCACGGCAACCTCGACGGGCTGAACTTGTCTTCTCCAAGTCGAATCCTCGGAGTCGGATTCCCTCTGGTTTCCTTTTTTCTCTTTACATTCCCCCTCACCGCATACATACTATTGTGTCCAACGACTCTAGATCCGTCAACGTGTTTCTCCTCATCATGCGTGCAGTATAAACCAAGAGTGCCGGTCCAATTCTGGATACAGTATGAGACGGTTCAAATTCGGAAGGAACGAAAAGATACCCCGGTTGCCTTAGGCTGGAATCATCACCCGGCCCCGAGTCAAACGGGGATCTTCTGCAGAACACTAAAGTTGGCCGACTAGTGGGAGCAGATGCACACCGTGTGATACCGGGTGTTAATACCCCTCCTTCTTGTCTCGTTAGCTGCGCGAATATTTGATGTACAGTCAATCCACGGTCCTTGCACATTATTTCTTCTGAGCCCGAAAAGGGTTTTTTTGGTCCAGTCTTTTAACTGGATCCCTCCATATATGTGTCCTTCACATTCTCTGTTTTTCTCAAGGCCGTGGGGTATCTGGTGGCTGTGCAATTATGGCAACATGGCCCAAATTTGCATTATTCATGGAATTCCATGCTAAAACAGATCTCCAAAGATGGGTTAAAGATTTCATATCATAATTCTGAATGATATCTTTCATACAAAAAAACATCTGAGGCCATTGGGTGGTCAGGACATCGAGGAGGAAGAAATCTGTCGTGAATCAGGTTCACGTGAGGTGCAAACAAAGCCAAATATATTGCAAATAAGATGAAATGTGGTGTGAGGTCTAGGAGGAGTTCCTATGAAAAGACAATGAAGAAAAGAACACAGGAAGTGGTGGACACAATACAGTGTACCACTCCATCAGTTGAAATTGAGATGTGAGTGAGAGGAAGAGGTATGGACAATCTGGATGCACACGACAACATATCAGGGACCAGGAGTGTTATCTGTTCAAAATGTGTGCCAAGTTTGGCTTAGAACATGAATTTCCAGCTTGTTTTGTGCAGATGTGCAAGGACCGGTGATGTACAAAAATGTGCCCCACATGATTGGCCCCAAAATGTTTTAACACCAGTCGTTTCTCTTGAATTTGATTGCAGTACCAAGCTCTATATAGCTGTATTGTCTATCTGTATATTTGGTTTCATCGAAAAAACCCCATTTAAGCTGAAGAGTGTGAAAAATTTAAAATGTGGTGCAAGGACCGCGGAATGACTGTAATATTGCGTAGTGGTTTTATCCTCATTCACAGCTTTTGAGGCATTTGTAAAAGGCTGCGGGTTCGAACACCACAGTAAGTCGCTTTAATTCAATATATAATTTCAATAGTTAAATACTGTTATTGCAATGTAGCGTCTGTAAGTATTAAAGTGATCACTCCAAAAAGTAATAGTCCTAAGAATCCTTTTTACCTTCTTCGAGCCAACTTCCTGACAACGGTCTGTCAGGCCTGATCACCCTGATCAGCACTCATAAGGCTGATCAGGCTGATTAGGCCTGGTAAAGTATTACAAGTAATCACCCTCATCAATCCCCCGAGGGCCTGACGGACTGGTCAGGCCTGATATGGCCTGATGTCATCTTGTCGGTCAATTTCGGATTTTCCGACAAGTAGTGTGCGGTGTGGAGGGCAATTGGGTCATTGCTCCTGGCGGAATGCCGCAGATAGCGTTGCACAAAGAATGCAGCGGTGGCACGGCGGCCTCCTCTCATAAGCCCCTCCACTGCCCTCAATATCGTGTCGCGTCGGTGCGCCTTGTCCCGCTCCTTCTGTTCGCCATACAGCAGCTCCTCGAAATTCGATCTGCCGGGCAGCAGGGTCCCCATCGTGCGGGGCGTCGGCGGTGCATGGATGGTAGGGTGTGATGACATCATCAGCGAAGCGCGAATATGTATCACATCTGCTGGCCAGTCTTTCTGTGATGGTTACTGGAGTGCTCTATTCCCTCGTGGCCCCCGCATTGCCTCGATTCTCCATCCCTATTTCGTCGTCCACGTTTTCGATCCCTTGTCTGCGTTTCGCATTCCGATCCTGGAATTCAAGGAAATTAAAACACGGAGCCTAATTCAAACCTCGGTGCAGAATACGCAGACGCGGAAGCTGAACACCACAAAACCAATCCGGGCCCCAACCCCAATCCTCGGCTCTGTGCTATCAGTATATCAGCGCCCATTCCTCTCTTCACTCGTCTAGCTTTGCCTCGATCGCGTCACGAAATCGGGTGTTTTATCCTCGTTGGACTCCGTTCCATGGTACCTTGGGGATTCCAGTAGCAGAGCTGCACCGAATTGCATCCGCATAGGGACCACTTACCTGACTTCTATCTTGTACCGCAATACCAATACATCAAGAGTCTCCCTGACAAGAATTCAATTTTCACCTGACATCGACACCTTCTTCCGACCTATCCAACCGAGTCTCTTCCTTTCCGAAGGCACCCACTTTCCACCGCTCACCCTCCGCTCCCAGCACCCGGTCGCGCCCGGCGTGCATCTGCTTCCCTTAGATGAAAAAAGAGTCTGATGCAGAAGACCCCCGTGCGACCCGGGGCGTGATAGTTACTGCAGAATTCATGTTTTGGCCCGCTTTCTTTCTTCTGGCTCACCGTTCACAATGTTTTGAAAGTCGAAGCCTGGACTGGACTCAGTCAGATCGCAGATAATTTTCATTGAATGTTGAACCATATACGAAATGCAGCTGCACTGCTGCCCATTGAAAACAATTAAACGAGCCTGTGCACAGAAGGCAGGATACCACCCGGTAGCGCACGGCGTGCATCTGCTGTTTCTGTACTGGCATCCACAAAAATACATGCAGAAGGCCCCCGTTCGACCCGGGGTCGGGTGATCAGTCTGCTCTTGTCCCTTTTATTGAGCCCTCTCCCGCGAAAATTTAGATCCCATCACGCAGCTACACTCCATCCGCTGAGCCACTCGTGCTTTAATTCCCCACAGCTGAGTCTTGCGTTCACCTTCACCAAAATAAAAATTCCAGCCCTATCGGACTTCTCGCACGCACTTTACGCACTTTACGCACTGTTTAGCAACTCATCATGATGCCGGTAGCCTTCTGATAGCTTTGATTGTATTGTATTTCTTGAAAGGAAGTTGTAGCTGTACCCCGAGCGCGCGCGACGAATCCAAGAAAGAGAAGGTGGATGAAAGGTCAAGTGTTGCCGCTTCTTCGGCAGACCGCCGAGACTCGGCCGATGTGTGACCAGCTGTGACGTCGATTCCACATCTACTATCACGCGCTGGGAAGCTGGCCACTTGCCAAATATAAGGATCAATACTGCTGAATGTTGAGGGTTCGGACTCGGGGGAAGGATTAGGACCTCTGACGCCCATGTATGTCAAGTGGCATGTTTGATTGCGGGCCGAAGGGTGAGAAAATCATTTTCTTAACTCCGAGTGGCCATCTCGCTCATTTCTCCACCAATTCTTCGTAAATCCATGAATTCGTAGGCTTTTTCTTCTTGCTTGATCTCGGGCTTTCTACTAGGCATGAAAAACCTCCGGAACTGCACCCTTTCTATGCTAAACTCGGACATATGGTTGCAATACAACCTTGAGCGCCCCAATGCGACGACCCGCGTAGCAAAGGATCCTTCCACACTACAGGTCCAGCACTTTACATAGGCCATTATGATGATGGAAACTTCATTTGTACCTGTATGCCTTAATTATATTTATTTGATACCTCTCTCAATGTCGTCCGATTCGCTAATCACCCGATTTTCGGTGGTAGCAAAGTTCAAATGTCGTGATCTGGCTGGTCTGATGCCCGAGAAAGCAGAGGACACAACACCGGAAGGCTTCTTCACTCAGAAGTGGACAGAAGACGATATGGGCCGACTCAAGGATCATTTGCGCAAACACTCTATGGACAGCTCTGCAGGAGAGGATGAAACATCATATGCTGAGCTCCTGGAGATTTTAAATGAGGACCTGGCTTACTTGGCCAATGAATGTGTCGCCAAAAATGATGCTCCGACAATCTGGTTCATGTCCGCCATGATTGGAATCCTGAAGAGAATGAAGCCACAAGACAATCCTGACAGTTACAGGCTTATCGCGCTTGAAAGCTGTTTTCTAAAGGCTTTGACAATGCTCATTCATTGGAGGATTTACGATTGGGCGGGGGCTCGAGGATTGATCCCTGACTGGCAAAATGGATTCCGACCAGGTTATCGTACCAACAACAACCCGTTCATTCTTCGATGCCTACGTGACTGGGCAAAAGCTCATGGACACAATCTTTACGTTGCTGCAGTGGACGCATCAAATGCCTTCCCCTCCACGGATCAACCAACTTTGTCGTTGAAATTATTCCGACTGGGCATGGGTGGCGCGATATTTGATTGGCTTCGAATGCTATACACCAGGATGGCCTACTATGTGCGACACGGAGACATGGAATCCGAGGAATTCAAGGCCCTGATTGGACTTCTTACGGGGGACCCGGCCTCGCCTATTCTATGGAACCTGTTTTTGGCTGATCTCAAAATGATGCCCGACAAGGACAATGTCTTCCTGGCCGCTGTTCGCATCTCCCTGCTCGCGCAAGCGGACGATATCTTACTCATATCGCTATCCGCCCGAGGCCTCCAGGGAGAACTCTGCACTCTCGAGGAGTGGTGCGCGCGGAACTTTATTCTCATCAACCTAATCAAGACAGTAATCTTGATCTTCAAGATGGGAGAACTCCGATTCCCAACCGCCCCCGGTCTTTATGCTAGGAACTACTCAGCTGAAAATAGAGATCGAAGAGAAATATGTGGGAGTAACATTCCGAACAGACTCACAGAATATGTTCGCGGCTCATTACAAGGCAAAAGCTCGCACGGCTCGCTATTGCGGACATCGTATCATGGCAATTGAGGACATGACCGGGAGACTGACACCAAAGGAGCTCAAGGAACTCTATATGGCTCGCGTCGACTGTCACCTCATCCATGGGTGCGAAATCATGCCGGATAGCGAAGATATCCATGTCAAACAGCTCAGCCAAGTTCAAGTTAGGTTCATCCGTCACATGTTGAACTTGCACTCTCGATCTATGATTGCGCCTCTGTTCACGGAAACTGGGATAACACCACTGCAAGTTCGACGCCTTCAACTCACCTTGAGCTATCTGGTTTATTTTCTTGGACTCGACAAAAAGCACTACGCTCGAGCAGCTCTGGATAGTTCACTTGAACTGAGCGCCATGGGTAAACGTTGCGAGAAATTTACGATTCCTTAATTTTTTAATTAAGAATTGTTCTTTTCCTCTGCAACTTTGCGATCAATCCTTTGAAACATGATCTCTGAACGTGATGCCTAAGTGGCCTGTTTTTGATCGATCGTCCCAATTTGTATATACTCGTTGATAATCCTATTCTTATGCCCTGATTAGTATAATACAAACTCCTTTTATGGATTCTCGCGTAAGTGGTTTTTAAATCCTTTACCTTAACCTCGTTCTAGGAGCTGTTCACGTGAAAAACTACTTATTCCTTCAACCCTAGTTCTGTTAACTGTGGCCTCACATGCCCTACTTGCGCTCTTTGTACGTCCTCCTTCATTCCTCTCCGGCTTTATTACTGTCCGGCGTAATTGTGTTCCATTCTCCAGACTGCAGCGAAACACCCTTTCGTCCCTGCTGTCCTGATTTCCTTCCAGTCTGATTCATTCAGATCTCAGGTATAGCATATTATCTGCCTCAAACTCAGACACAGGCTCAGCTCCGTTCCTTCCTGGTGCTCCCTGTCAAACTTTAACATGCGTTGCTGGTGCCGAAATTCCAGCAACTTCTATTCCCGTCCACTCCGCGCAGCATTTTGGGTTTGGATCATCCGAGTCAGGAGGGTGAGGACGACAGGCTTTCGGGGAAACTGTCGAGCATTTGGTGGAAGACAAATCCAGGTGTGAGATTTAGCCATGACGTGCTTGAGCTTGTCGTCATTTGTTGTCGATTTGTTGCCGAACTTTGATTCATTGATAGCGAGACGCAAGGTGCTCCGACACAACCCTGACAGTCTACGGTATGTAAACCACACATATAGAAGTCATAAGGCCCTCCGAGAGCCTCCGAGTTGAATATTGAGTTACCAATGTCCCGCCAAAAATAGCTTGAAATGAAGAACCACGCAAAGATCCACGCGACATGACAGATCCGCGATCGGTTCTCTGACATGCGGTCGCCGCCGGTCAACTTGGGGAGCCGCTAAGGGAGCCGCACTGCCGCACGATGTCATTTGTCTGTTGCTTCTACTACTACTTACCTAGTTTCGTTTCCAGACGTTATAGGGGCAGTGAATCCCGAACGCTCGCTGCGCTCGCGGGAGCCACAGAATCCTATCCGGAGATATCGGAGCCTCGGAAGATGATCCGAGGCAGTTGTTGATGAAAATTTGATCGCGATTCACTGCCCTATAACGTCTGGTGCAGTTTAGTAGGCGAGCTTGTGGTTGTGTCACACGGCGAGTCCCCCTCCACAAAATAATGGGTTTCTACTCCAAATTTGGTCAGCTTGCTCCAAAACTTCGTGTCAGCATTCCTTTTATGCATTTAAGCTCCTCTGAATTGTCCCCGCAATTTTTAGTGGCAGGCCTAGCGCCGGCCTGAGAGAGCCGGGCCGCTCTACGACCTTTCGCTTCCGGCCACTGCCAACCTAACATTGTAACAAGATCTTCGACGCGATCATCCGGGTTTCCACCACAACGACTACCAGTGTTAATCTCTTCCGCCTCCGCTGTTTTTCGTGCAGGGGCACTTTCTTCATTCTCACTCAACGGGCCAGAAACTCAAAAATGCTTGGCCTCCTTCATCGGGTAGATTCGTCACTCAGCCCCAGTCGACGGGATACTGAAACCGTTCCCATTCTCAGATACACGTCGTTCTCCGAGTCTGTGTCGTGCTCTGCATAGTTTCCTCCGCTCCTCTTTCTATTGCGGAACCTCTACATGTTCCCTTACTCCGAGACCGCGGGCGGTCCCTTATCCCTGAGGACCATTTCGCCGCTGTGGGCACGCGGGCACGTTACGGAAATGCCGAGGTGTCGTCTCGGAGCACACAGCGCAGGCAGGACGGTGGTCTTTTTGGCGAGGCCAGTCAAACTATGATCGCATATCGACCGTCTGTACTGATTTAGTCTCGCAGGATACTTCACCGTTTTATTTCGCCCAAATCAGCATTGGAACCCCGTGCGCCCCCCCTTGGTTTCTCAAAGTCGCAGAAAATGACCATCCACAGTCCACAGTCCTTCAAGCTGATGGTCGACACCACTACCTCTACCACAATGGTGTCGGGGAAAACATGCTCTGGGTGTCCCTCTCTCGGTACTTCATATGACGCCACGAGGTCATCGACGTCCGTTAATAAATCCACTACGTCTACGAAATTCTCATACAATGACGGCGCCGGAGCCGTCATGGAGGGCTTTGTTTTAACCGACACCATCAACGTGGGCTCGTTATCCGTACCAAACAGCGAATTCGGTGCGTTCATCCGTGTCTCATTTCGTTGACGTATGTTGAGGTCGTTCGGCTCACAGTTCAAGTTACCGACATCACGGATGAGGAAATCGATGCGTTGCCGAGCGTTGTTTCTGGTGTTCTGGGATTGGCATTCGCGGGGACTAACGAGACGACGGCGCTGCCATTCTGGAAGGCGGTCATCGCCGCGGGTGGAAGCTCGGCTCCTGAGATGGGCTTCTGGCTTTCGCGCACTGCGGGAACGGGCAACGCACAAGGTGAGACTGCTGGAGTGTTCACGTTCGGCGGAGTGAACTCCACACTATACTCTGGCGATATTGAGTACCTGGACCTCCCGGCTGGATCGACGGGATTGGGGCTATGGACGCTGGATATTTCAGGTGCGCTCCACGTCGCAAACTGCCAATGGACTCATGTGCGGCTCAGCAATCACTGTTCAAGGTACCTCCGTTAGCATCACGCGGAATGCCACGTTGGCCATGTTCGATACGACTTCCAACTCCATAGACGGCCCAGAGGACGATGTGAGGGCCATTTACGCGGCTATCCCAGGCTCCAGTGAATCTGTTGAAACGATTTTCCAATTCCGTGAGCGAGTCGAAGTGTGAATGATTTGGGGCGTTCTAATGGATTGCTTCCCTCCCTTTCTCCAGCTTGTAACACGAATGTGAGCGTCTCCGTCTCATTTGGAGGCCAGACGTGGTCCATCGATCCCCAAGACATGAATCAAGGACCCGTCTCGAGTGGCAGCGACCAGTGCTTTGGTGCGATAGGCGGCATCACCGGATCTCCGTCACCGCTGGAGGCTCGGCCATGCCCTTCTTGGTGCGGATCCCTCCCATTCTCCGCGCCCTTCACTTACACCTGCTATATTCCAGCGGAATGTCTACTCTGTATTCCGCGAGCTCCCCCCGTCGATTGGATTCGCGCAATTGTCCACAGTAGCAGGGGGCACGGGTTCGTCGCCGTCGTTTATATTCACCGGCGTTTCTGATGAATTGAGCAGGTACACCCAACGCGACCGTATCCACTGGAAGAAGCTCCTCGTCGTCCTCCAGAAGCTCCGCAAGCAGCTCAACTTCTAGCAGCACGGCTGTCAGTCCGGGCCCCTCAAAAAACAAGTCCAACATAGGTGCGATTGCGGGCGGCGTCAGCGCAGGCGTTGTAGTGGTGATTATCCTTTTGGGCCTCACCCTCTTCCTCTGCCGACGCAGAAGAAGAACAGACCCTTCGGATCACACTGTCTCCCTCTTCCCCAGGGATGTGGGAGCACCGCCCTCTTCCGCTGGGATGAAACAATCCCCCACGACTACGCGTCCTGGGTCAAGCTCAGCGGCGTTGCTGTCCATGAAGCGCGCGCAGACAGCCGCGGTGGGCAACTACAGGCAGGCGTCAGACAGCCTGGTCCAAACCCCGAAGGGACTACAGCTACCCCCGGGTTCATCATCCTACCTCAGTGAAGCCTCACTTCGCGACAGTCATGCACCGTCATCGAGCGTAACATCGACGCTCCCTCCGCTGCCGCCTGGGGCGCGACCCGCAAGTTTGCCTGTATCGCCTGCCTCAGATCCTGTAATTTTGCAAGAACTGCAGACTCTGCGCGATGAAGTCCAATGGCTGCGAGCGCGTGACGATCCACCACCGGTATATACATGATGTGCCCCTAATACCCCACAAGTACTTGTACATCACACACATTCTAGGTTGTCTCTAGGTTTGGGCTGGAGCGCAATAGTTACCGCAGTAGATTCTAATCAACTACGGATTTTACGGCTCCACAAATATCATCGGACTGGCGCCACTAGCGCAAGCGCGCGCTACCTCGGTTCTGACGGATTGGCGCCTGAATTCACGCGAAGTGGAACAAGGGATCGCGACCGACCAAACAGGTGCCACAATAACAGCTTCTTCCCAGCTTTCATGGTCCCAGAATTGTCTGCCGCAATCAGCGAGTTGAAGAGACCTTCAACTTCCAACAGCCGTCGCTCTCACGCGTCGTCTAACTCGAAAAGCTCCGTCTCTCCTGCTAGCGGTGGTGATCCTCCCCAGGATGCTACTGAGGTTAATGAAGACATGCAAAAGATTCCCCAGAACGCCAACCAGTCCTCCACCCTTTCTAATTATGTTCCCCATTCTGTACCACAAGGTGAGCCCACCCAAGGGGACACGCCTGTGTGACCCTCGGCTGAACATGATCCAGGTGTGCAGGCGGTTCCGAATTCGGGAGACGAAGGCATCGGGCTGGGAATCCTCTTCCGCCTAAGCTGTTTGCTTTGAGCAGGGGCGAACCAGGCGTTCAAGGACGTAAGTCGCTTTGTAAAATTCACGAGTCATACATCTCAAACCTCCTTACTTCCTTCCGTTTAGCGCCGACAGACTACAGGCTGAAGTACGCCGAAGACCCGCCCTATAAGGAACTGGACCCTGAGCCCCGCGTGTGGCACGTGACGACGTCTACAACAACGAAAGTGCCATTTTTGACAACGATATGATCATGATGATCGAGTCCGGCGACAGTTTGGATATCCTCCTAGTTTTCGTGTGTTACTTCTTTTCGCTTCAGCGAGACGTGCGATGATGACCTGTTATGTAGGCCGGCCTCTTCTCCGGCGTGCTTACAACCTTCGTCGCGCAGACCTCATAGGCCCTAAGCCCTTGCGTCAGATAATGGTGCCATATCAAATTCCATCCTCCTGGAGCTTGTCGCCCTCCAGCGAGCCCAGGCCAACGGCACTTCGTTCGACTCAGTTCCTCCCGCCGACACATTGTTTACTATGGCCCGTACCGATATCTGGGTGAACGGTCTTTGGCTCACGAGCTTGGCACTCAGTCTTACCACTGCCCTCCTCGCCGTACTTGCGAAGCAGTGGTTGCGCCAGTACTCCTCTTTCATCACCGGCTCGGCTCGTGAGCAGGCCTTGATCCGCCAGTTTCGCTATGCATGCTTCGACAAGTGGGATGTACAGTTCATAATTGGCCTGCTCCCTACGGTTTTGCATCTAGCTCTCTTCAGGTTTATGGCTGGTCTCGTGGTCTTCTTGTATGCGTTGGACCACATAATCGGGCGATACATGGGTGGATATCTAGTTGTTCGAGGGAATGTCGACTGCCTACATATTGGTGACAATCCCTTGCCTTTTTTACCACGGCCAAATGATACTAGGACACAATACAATTCTGAACGCACTCTTCCTGGTCCGATTGTGAGGAGGTTGAGCTGCCTATTAGACCACTACTAGTCTGTCAATTTCACTGTCACGCGCGTCTGAATCCCTTGTCTTTCATTTCATTTTCCGGATAAATAAAAGCAACACAAGATTCGAATGGAAATGGAGCTACTTCTCCTCATTTGTTATTCGAACACGGAACTTCGATAGTGTCGCGTGCGGAGAAGACTTTGGGGATGGGTATCAGAATGCAGTCTGACAACGGGGGCAAAGAGCCACGCATGCGGACCACTAGTGCGTTAAACGCATGTGGTTCGCATGTGGGCGTGACAATTGACCAATGACAAAGCTGTTCATCAGCAAATTTATTAGTCCTTTTGAGCTGGCTTTTCCGACCATTTCCAACTTTCACCTTTTTCGGTGTCTTTTCAAGTGACTTTTTCAGACTTTATTGACTTTCGTGTCTTTTTGGCTTTCCATATTGTGGACATGGGCTGTAACTTTATGAGTAGTAATAAGTTAATTGTGGCGCGAGGGTTTGTTGGCAAAACAATTAGCACCTGCTCTTGCAACCTCACCGAGTCCCAGTTGTTCTATTACTGCGGGAATCAGTCGGCCGCTCTAGGTTGACGATCATTTGTATGGCGTTCACATTGTACATTTATTTGCGCGCAATGTTTTGGCATATTTCGCGCACAATAATCGCCAGATTCGCGCTTTTCCAGAATTCGCCTTTTGGGAATGTTTGCCCCTGTGTCTCTACTCCCTCAACCTAAGGAACCCCATGTGCACACTGCACGGCGCTCATTGTGTCGCCCGATTCAACCAACATTCAGCTCCCTTTTGCTCATCACGTTGATCCGGACATTGGCAGTGCTTTCACCTTGGCATTTTGGCGCTCGGACGCAGTCACGCAAGTGCCTGTATCTGTGGCTCCGGCTTCGTGATGAAAAATCCATCCATCCCTGGTGCCGCAAACAATACTCTCACCTTACATCCGTGTTCTGCGCGCGCCTTGGACCCTGCCGAAGATGCAGAGACATAATTTTTACATAATTACCCATCCGGAGATTTGAGCTGAAGCGTAAAATCGAGAATCTACGCACCCTGTCTGGCCCCGTTTGACGGAACCGATTCCTCCCAAGTAACAGACAAATGTCTTCTTCAGTACTAGTGACTTGATCAATCCAACTGGACTGCTTCTCCGGGACTCTGAGAGAAGATGTGTTGACAACGGGGCTCTTGATCCATCAGGAAAATCCAGATTCCCCAATTGTGCGTCAATTGTTGGCAATTTTCAACAATCCAGTATTCAACCTCAATCCTTCCCATTTTGTAAAATCTTTGGACAATCAACATTTTTATGCTTTGGAAGAGTGGGAATTACATCCTGATATATGCCCAGGTACATTAGACAGGTGCCAGACCTTTGAATTCTTTACAGGAAGAAATGGTGCACAGTGAAAGGTGTCCTTAAAGCCAACCGAGAGCCACCCTAAACGTCGCGTAAAGCCGCCCGGGGCCGTTCAACACGTAACGGAATACGTGAGCCCAGAAGTTGGTTGCTTTTGATGAACGCAACAACATCATCAAACACCTTTCTTCCTTTCCGTCCACCTTCTCTCTCACTCACAACACACTCCCCTCCCCTCCCTGTCCTCAAGCACCCTACCGGGCTAATCCCAGGTATGTTTCCTGCCCCACCATCTTCATTTCGTTCATTGACGACCTGCGGCCAGTCATAGAGCCCCAAATCTGGATTTTCACTCGGGACACATTGTCTACTATCGGTGAGTCCAGACTGAACTTCCTACTGGCCGTTCTTACCACACTGTTCCCCGTGCTCCTCGTGATACTGACATCCATTTCAGAGTGAATTCGATCCAGCAAGTCCGTTGGACATGTCACATCACCGCCCGTGGCCACCCGCATCACGGAGCTGCCGAGTGTAGCCCTCCCAGTTCAGCAGGTGCATGGTTGCCCCATTTTTCTTCCTCTATAGTAACACCTCCTGCACAGGCACTGGGCTGCCTGAGCATCCCCCCCTCCTCCCTCTCCCATGCTTGTGACTCGGAGTCACCTCGACTCTAGCCGCGGTGTGTTATCCCCTGCTGCTCCCATGTTAACCCAGCCTTGTCAGAATTATGATTATCTTGTTTTCGCTGTGTGCAGCAAGGGCTGTTCTATGCATGGGAATGCAAAGGGCCCTGTCGGCAATGAGCTGCTGCCTGTTGTAGAAGTGAATCATGACTCGGAGTGTCCTTGGGGACGAGGCATTCTCCTTAATCCCGTATCCTACATGTCTACTACATACATACCCAATGAATGATAGTTTCTAGTATTTCTTTGCAAAGTTCTGGCCAGGTCTGCATAAGCGTCCCCAAGCCTCGATAATGGCGACAAATTGGTGCCAAATCCGTGATATTTGGCCAGAATTGGTGAAACCGGAAAGGGACTTACGCAATGTCGGAATCCATCACAATCGCCGTCAATCTTCGGATTGGTGAAAATTATCGACAATTCCTCGCAATTATGAACTTCGGGTTTTCCTGATGTCCATGACACCAATACACCGGAACACAAAACTGCAGGTAAGTAACAGTGGCCCCTGCACTCCCTGAGTTTCCATGAATTGCAGTGGGACATTGGCTGTCGGAGTTGATGTCAATTTCGTCAAGTCGATGGGTCCGTGCGCCTACAGAGGTAGTTCTTCCTTGCGAGCCGCGAGTTAGCCGCAGATAGTGCCGACAAGCGACGGCATGATGCGGCCGTAGAAGCCCGAGAAATCAGTCACGCCCTCGTGAAGAGACAGCGTCGCAGCCGCATTGGCTTGATGCTCCCGCCACGCTCTCATTGATCGCACCCATAACTGGTCCTAACCCTAGAGTTCAACTTGAGGTACCAAGTACCAAACACGCAGGACACTGTTGCTAGATACTAGTTACCAGAAAAAGCAGCACAATGCTGACCTTTTGAAAGACTTAAAGGCTGCGGGACGCAGGCCTTTCAAGTTAGAAGGCTGCAAGATGCGGGCCCTCGAGATGTAAAAGGCTGCACGACGTGAACCTTTGAGAGAGGCTGCAAGGCGCTAGCCTGTAAGAGAGACTTAGATTCATGCAGAGAGAGCAGGTGAGAGTTGTATTCAAGATGGGATGTCCAAGTATCAAGACTGTTTGCTACTTATACTAATTCTATTATACAAAGCATGCCATCGCTCCGCTCTGGCGCAAGAATGGGTCTCAGCGGGAGGTAAATCACATATAATTCAAGACACAATCACTGTACAGAACACGTCAGCCAGAGGCGCAGAAAATCTAAATTTTCATCTGAGAAAGTATAACATTTGGAGCTGTCGTATTTCTACACGGCATGGAGGTTGCTGCAGCCAGTCGTCAAACCACTGACAGCTTGAAACGGCGATGTTGGCATTACTATAAAATCTAATCTAAAGTGATATAACCTCTATACTATGGAGTCCTTTGTAGTAGTATATGTGGGGTAAATATGGGTAACCTGCAGCACTGGTCCCAGTGCTCAAGAAAATCACAATTGCTGTCAAGGCCCTTGGTATTTCTGGAGTAATACGGATACAAAATACTAGGATCTGGTGTACCTTTTCATCCTGTGGACTTAGGAACGGCACAAACCATTTCAGGAGTTCTGCGAAGAACAAAAAACAAGGCCAGTCATTATACGGGGAGAAGAACTGGAATTGCCCAAAATTCCATGCTCAACATCACGTCTTCGATGACATCGAAAAGAAGAGAGCAAGTAGAAATTTCGGAACCAAGACCAGTGAAACGATGCACGGTACCACGCAAAAAACCTACCGTTGACCAATTTTAAAGACGTCACTTCGCAAGCAAGTTCAATTCTTTATCCCTACAAATTGAACACTCAGTTGGTCAAACATGATCTTTATTCGAATTTGGAACAGACGGGCGGAGAACCACAAGGACTTCCATACCAAGATCAGCCACACGCCGCAAAACCACCTGCACCGCGGTATCGCAAATCGTATCTGCAGCAAGCGGTCTGTGAATGTCAATTCAAGAACCACGAGCGGATCCGCACCTCAGAGTATTCACTGCGTTCAGCCGGCCCTTAGATCACTTTCGGGTCTGAGTGGCTGGGCAGACTGCCGCGGAGTTACGCCTGGCTAGACGCCCATGTGTGTCTAGATCAACCAGACCACACGTGCCAAGCCGCGTTTAGCCGGCCATACCTGGCTCTATCTGTTTCGACGCCTGTCGTCTATATCTGTGCTGCCTCCATAGCTGCCTCGAAACACAGAATTTTATCTCAAGCGGACGGCCGCCTCAATGCCCTTGGTAAAGCCCTGTGAGTGTGTGAGGGTTCAGGAAAGAGAGCGGCGGCGTCACCAGAGAGCACCCAAATCACAAAGCTTAATCATCGGTGAGAGCATAAATTAGCTGAGAACACATGTGCAGGGTCGTACGGTATTAATAATTATGCGCATCGGCGGTGAAGAGGCTGTGGGGTACAGAGATATTGATGGGGTATAGAGATATTGAAAGGATGCAGAAGAGCTGGAGGGTGCTCCCTCAACACGCACGCGGCCAGTCAGTAAAGCATACATAGACGGATCGGTCGAGGGAAGCCCGGCCGGCCTGCATGCCGGTAGGCAACCTCTAGTCTCAGTAGTGCCCAAGTGGCCCAGAGCATCATGATCTGGCCACCTCAACCTCAACCGAAATAGATGCTGATAGTCGGGGCTGTGTGCCGGTAGACCAAGCCGGGTCTAAGGCCCGGCTGAACGCAGTGATTCACCGGCACCCCGAGACATTAATATCTCCGCGCACCCTAAACCTAGGCTCGTTTCAGCCTCTGTAGTCTGCCTGGCATGAAATCTGAAGACAGTCGTTCAGATCACGTATACTATAGAGGCTGGAGTTTACGAGTACAGGCGATTAGGAACCGCCTCGGAGTCTACTCGCCTGTATTTGTAACTCCAAGCCTACCCCAAACCACGCCACCAAGGTACAGTAGCACTCGATAGACCAATCAGCATGCCACTAGTCGAGCTGCAGCGTAATTTGCTGTCGTGGTTCATTGCGGATGATCGCAATGACAGGGTATCCGCACAGGTCGTTCGAATCTGTGCACTGCGATGTCCATGTGGTTAGCGACTGCGAGGATCAGGTCGACGTAGGGCGGTCACAGTTATCAACTGCACATTGCGTGCGACGACTCGGACGTCTAGGCTGAGCTCCTCCCTATTTGCCTCCGACCTATGGTGAGCCTTCGCCCGTCATCGTCCCAGTAGCTGGCATGGTGCATGGATGGAGGTGGTGTTAGAAGAAGAACTCAGTCGGGCACGATCAGGTGAATGACTATATATTATCAGTACCTGTTAGAAGAAGAACTAAAGGATAAATAAGTAAGAGAGAAATCGGAAGTAAGTAGAAGGAGAACATACCTCAGTCGGGCACGATCAGGTGAACGACTGAGGATGCTCTCCGTAAGTATGGCAGCTTAAGTAACAAACCAAAGCTGTATGAAGCTGTAACTAAACTATACGTAGAGCTGTAGACAATGGGAGAAATAGCTGTAGACAATGGAACAGAAATAGCTGTTACATGATTAAAGGGGATCGGTCTACGCAGGCGGGCGATGCCCGCCTTCCGGCTATATGGCTAGCCGAGCCACCACTTCAACAGGGGGGACCGCGGAACCAGGCTCTGAGCGGCAAAAATCACCGAGTTTCTCTTGAGATAAGACATCGCAAAATCAAACAGCACGCTAAGCGACTATCGCAACACGAACAACTCACGTTTGCCTTGGGGACTAACGTGGTCTTCAGGGCTGAGATCTCACCGGCGCACTGTTGCTACGTTTTTCCGCTCGAAATGCTAATGGCACACTGAGTACTACCACCCCCTTCCCATCACCTTCGCTGGCATCACCATCCCAGCATCCATCAGCGCAAAATTGCTCGGGGTTGTGCTGGACCACAAGCTGTCCTTCTGGAGACATGTCAAGCTGGCGCGGAGCTGGGGAATGAAGGCAATGCTCATGCTGTCTCGCATCTCCATGCCCACCTTCGGCTTCCCCCACTTGTATGTGCGGCAACTCTTCCAGACGGTCGTGGTCCCGTGTATGGAGTACGCACTCCCGGTTTGGTACAAGCCCGTATCAGCCAACGCAGATGTGCACTGCTCAGGTATGGTTTGCATCGCGAAGGCGTTGGGGAAGGTCCAGCGCCTTGCCTGCAAAGTCATCATCGGAGCGCTGCGCATCACGGCCACGGACAGCTTGGAATTCCACGTGAACCTCCTCCCTGTCCACATCTGCCTCAACCGCTCCGTCTTCAATGCTGCTGTCCGCCTTAGTGTGCTCCCTCCCTCGCACCCCCTTCACCATGTTGTCAGACGTTGCCGCCGTGGCACGTGCCCCCTCTACCACCACTCCGCCATCCACCATCCTTGCCGCATACCCGGTACTCCACAAGGACTTCGAGATGATCGACCCGCACCTCACTATCACTCCAGTGCCTCCAGGCTCTAGACTCGTAACTAGTCTGCCTACAACTGGAAAAAATGTGGTGAGCACTTTGCCGTAGGCAGACTGGTACTATTCGGAGCTGTGAATCGAGAGGGGCGGAGTTTTGAGGCCGTCCGCCCTATGCTCAATTCAAATGTATTATACCGGATTAAAAGAGATAGTATGGGCCAATTGTACTTGTGTTGAATTCTGTGTACTCAGATTTTTTGGCAGGTATGCGGGCGGCCCGTGCAATGGACCTGAAGTTGCATCGAAATTGATGGCAAAGCTCAGCATGTTAGATATATGAGTTAACTCAGTCATAGGGGGAAACGACTCCAGTAATACTACGATAGCTGTTAGATATATGAGTTAAATAGAAAAGTCAATAAGTATCGGAAGTAAGTGGAAATAGTAGGTATAACTCACCTCAGTCGTAGGGGGAAACAACTGACACTGGGGACAATAAGCAATATACGGGGCCTGTATATCCTCAGTATATCCTCAGTATTTTACAAAAATCCCCAGAATATACCCCCAATATATGGAGTCTGTATATGCTCAGTATTTTTGAAACATACTGAGGATATCCTTACAAGATCCCAAGGTCTGATGGCTACCATATATGGACTCGGGATATGCTCAGTATTTAGAAACACAACATATACAAACAATGTCCAAAAATAGAAATAAAAGACCTTCCTTGTAAGGAGAAGGCTTAGCTGAGGTGAAATTGGGAACTTGATGCTAGGGTTAGGGTTTCCATATAAGGTATATCTTATCTTATCTATTTCCCTATAAGGCAACCCTAACCCTAACTTTAAAATTTCTTAATTGCCCTCAGCTGAGCCTCTCCTTACAAGGCAGGTCTTTTATTCTATTTTGGACATTGTTTGTACATGTTGTATTACAAAATACTGAGCATATCCTGAGTCCATATATGGTAGCCATCAGACCTCGGGATATTGTAAGGATATCTTTAGTATGTTTCAAAAATACTGAGCATATACAGACCCTGTATATTGGGGGTATATTCTGGGGATTTTTGTAAAATACTGAGGATATACTGAGGATATACAGGCTCCGTATATTGCTTATTGTCCCCAGTGTGAGGGAGGAAATGTGAAGTATCAAATATATATATGATGTCGTGTAGCTAGAAGTTGGCGTGTGCGCATCAGATGCGCGCGCACCATCATCTTGTGTCAGGAATGGGGAGATGGCTCGGGAGCCGAGTCAAATCATAACACAGCCACCGTGATGCCGGGATCGGCACCGCCAAAAAAATTCAAACTCAGCCCCGTCTTAATTGAATGGTACCACTCTGCCTACAGCAAAGTGCTTGCCACATTTTTGCCACTCATAGGCAGACTGGTTACGAGTCTATCCGGGCTCACTGACAGTGCGGATCGCACCGGACAAGGACACTGTGAAGGCCGAGATGGAGAAAGTTACGTGCTACGGAGGTTTATGTGTGTACACAGATAGGTCGGGGTTTGAGGGCAGAGTGGGAGCGATGGCAATTGCATGGAATGGGAACAGAGAAGGTGAGTGGAGGATGAAGCACCTCGGCACGGAGGATGAGCACACTGTGTTTGAGTCGGAGGTTACAGGTGCCATCCTCACCCTCGACATTGTCAAGAGCACTTGGCAGCTAACCAGCATGGTCATCTTCACAGACTGCCAGCCTGCCGTCACTGCCCTCACCGTGCCCAAACCCCAACCCGGCCAATACCTCCTCGCAGCCTTGCACACCCTCCATCGCTGTCTCCTCCGCACTTGTCCCACCCTCAAGGTCTGCTTCCACTGGGTACCAGCTCATGTGGGCATCCCCGGGAATGAGGCTGTCGATGCGTGTGCAAAGGAGGAGGCCAAAGGCGCCTCTTCTGCCCTCGTGTCGCGGATCTGCCTCTTCTAATCCCCCCTCCTGCTGAGCAAGGCTGCGGCACAGGCAGGCGGCGCGAAGATGTTCCAGGTGCGTTGGCTCAAGGAATGGTCCACGTCACCACGCCACCGCCGCCTCTCCCTCTTCAACAGCATGAAGCCTTCCAATGCCGTCGCATGCCTGTATGATGACCTGAGCTGCCCGCAGTGCAGCATACTCATGCAGCTGCGCAGGATGCACTTCATGCTCAATGTGTACCTGTATCGCTTCTGCCTCACCCCCTCCCCCGACTGTGTGCTGTGTCTCCTCCCCACTACCTACTCTGTTGCCCCCTCTACCACCGACAGTGCCTCGACCTCATCCGCTGTCTAGGGACTGCACGCCTCTCGCTTAGTGATGGCAAGGTTCGGTTCGGTTCAGGTTCGGGCCCTTTTCCCCGAACCTTGAACCTGAACCTGCGTTCAAGTTCGGTTCAGCGTTCGAACGTGCTCGAGTCTGTTGAACCTGAAAGCTTTTCCCAGGCACAAAACGACCTACCTGGGGCTAAAAAAATGCTATCAGTGGCCCGTTATATTGGAACTTAACAATTGCAAGCACATACAACGCCTACAGAGCAGCAATCTGAACAACTCCGTACTCAACAGATCATGTGACAACACACCGGCTGAGTCCTGCGAGGGTAAAACCATGGTGAGGAATCTTTAGAGCCATTCGGAAGGAGGATGACGGATGATAGAGAGTATAAGCAGTGAAATTGTGTGCGAAATTCGGGAAAACAAGACGCAATTGGGTTCAAACACGGCCTTTAAAATTCATCGTTAGAAATTCAAACTTCAACTCAGTGAGATGAAAAATAATGTAGGAGCGGGATTCAACTCATGGGTTGTTTTTGTGCTCGGTTGGATCATTTGGGCGGGAACAAGAAGAGGATTGTCTTGAAAAAATATAAAAATATAAAAAGACCCTGAATGGTCACATCACCCGACTCGGTCGAACGAGGCCGTCCTGCATATCATCGGGGGACTCGAACACGAAGAGCAGCAGCTCATCATGTGCCATCATTTCAGACGTGGGTGAGACTCGGCTGATTTAGATCAAGTTGAATCCAAGGTTGAAGATAGTGGTTGAAATTGGGCTTCGAAATTCAACCTGGTACCGGGGAGCGGTGTGTGGCGGGGATTAAAATCATGGGTGGTTACGAGCATGAGGAGTTTAGATGCTTGTTTAAATCGTTTGCGCAGAAGGAGAAAGAATCCACACATATTTGCGATCACCCGGCTCCTAGTCTTCTGGGCTTCAAGGGAAGCAGATGCACACCATGTGCTACCGGGTGTTGGTCAACGAGAAAATTACTTCCGCTCTGCGTGAGTCGAGTCCGGGGTATGAATACGGAGAGAGAAAAGACAGAAGCTGCCAGAGGCAGCCTAGCGATAAAAATCTGCGCACAATTTATAATCACCCGGCCCCGAGTCGAACGGGGGCCTTCTGCACAGTAACGGTAAGGACCGGCTGGTTCAAATGCATCACGCAGATTCGCACAATGTACTACTGGGTGCTAATACCCTTTTATCTTCCCTCATAACATCTGCAAATTTTCGACATGGATTCTGTTCAACCAAAGTGAATTTGAAGAGGTCCGGCCGAAAAAACAAAGTATTCAAGCGGGTTGTAGTTAGCGGTTGAAACCTTTTAACACAGTACCATGTGGAGCAGTGTGTGATGAGGTGTAGTGGATAATTAAACTCGTGGGTGATTGAGTTTAGCTTCTGGGTATGCGGGAGAAGAGCCTGAAGGGGAAAAAAAAGCTAGGCTTATAACAGGGAATCACCCGGCCCTGAGTCGAACGGGGCCTTTCTGCACGGCCATTCTGCACAGCCATCACGATTATGTGAACACGCAGTGTGCTACCGAATGTTAATTTCCCTCTATCTTTCCTCATGAAATCTGCAACTTTTAAACACAGATTTGTTCAACCGTGAGTGGGATTAATCATGGATTTGAGAGGAGGTATCCCGCAAGACAGAAAGAGTATAGGTATTGTCAAGAGAGGATTGGTTAGGATTTAACGGGAGGCATTGTTCCAGGAGGCGATGAACAGGATTCAGAGGAAGCAGGTGAGCGGACGGCAACAGGCCACAAAAAAGAGTGACCGAAAGCGCTATCACCCGAACCCGAGTCGAACGGGGGCCTTCTGCTTACCAGAGGGGACACTTATTAGGCTCAACAGATGCACGCCCTGTGGTACCAGGTGCTACTCCCCCTAGTCCGACGTGCGTGATACTCAGCCTATTGAGCCTCGGGTTGCAGATTGTGGTTGGTTTTAGCAAATTAAACACGGTACAATGAGGAGCGGTATAGTGGATAGCTAAATTCTTGGCTGGTTTTGAAAGTCAGCTGCTGGGTAGGCGGGAGAGGAGCCGGAAGGAAAAACTGTGCGGCCACTAATCACCCGACCCCGAGTCGAACGGGGGCCTTCTGCATATGAACTTCGCAAGGTGGTAAGATGCACGCCGTGTGCTACCCGGTGTTAATACCCCGACGCCTCTGCTTTCTAAATGCTCAAATTTCGACGCGGATTTAGTTTCAATTGACTC
Organism: Mycena rosella; assembly: GCA_029378255.1. Taxonomy (NCBI): domain Eukaryota; kingdom Fungi; phylum Basidiomycota; class Agaricomycetes; order Agaricales; family Mycenaceae; genus Mycena; species Mycena rosella. Next base: position 135,392 of record JARKIE010000050.1, read on the forward strand.
GGAGGGAGAATCGTAGTTGGACTTCCGAAATTCCGAAACACGGGGAGCGGTGTAGTGGATAGCTAGATTCTGTCGCTGGTTATGAAAGTGAGCTGGCAAGTACAGCGAAGCCTGAAGGAAAAAATGTACCTGACAATGCCCAAATCACCCGACCCCGAGTCGAACGGGGGCCTTCTGCACATTGCATTCAAGACTTGGTACGGCGGGGAGATGCACGCCGTGTGCGACCGGGTGTTAATACCCCTACGTCTTTCCTTTTTAAATGCTCAAATCTCAACGCAGATTCAGTTTAAACTGACTCAGAGTGAGGATCGTGGTTAGACTTCCGAAATTCCGAAATTCAACATTCAACGTGGGACCGGGATTAAAAGTCGTGGGGGCGGGTGGGGCGAGGTTTATATCCTTGGTGGGTTTCCTCCATTCCGGGAGAAGGTTGGCCTGAAGGAGAAAAAAATTCGTCAGAACTCATGCGGCCGAATCATCCGACCCCGAGTCGAACAGGGGTCTTCTGCATACTCTGCTAAGCATCCATCACTATAAGCAGATGCACACCGTGTGCTACCGGGTGTTGTTCCTCCTCTATCTTTCCTTATGAGATGCGCGTGGCAGATCCAGCTCAGCGGGTTTGAGAGGCAGGAACAAAGATTGATATTGGCAAGAGAACTTGGGGCGGCCTCGGAGGATGAGGATGTGAATTAATTCAGAGGGGAGGAGCGTTCAAGGAAGGGAGGTAAGTGGAAAGCTGCACGGCCGACCTCCCACGCTATACGACCCAGGCTATACGATGCAGGCCCAGGTTCTGAACCAGAGGGCATTTTGAGGGTCTGGCTGAATGCGGATGCGGATGCGAGTCGGGGTAGAATGTGAAAGGAGTCGGTTGCGCTTGATCTGTAGACCGGGATCTCGAGGGGAAGTAGATCTGAATCTGGCTGGGGTACAGCTTAAGCTTAAGCTTACCGGTATCGCAGCGATCGCGATATCCGGGATCTCTCTGCATCCTGGGTATTATTATTATACGGTGAGGTATAGACGCCGTGCGCGAAATTTTAAAGAGCGGTTACGTTGATGCGCTGCGGGGACGGAACTTGGGGATCTTGAAGGCAGCAGGCGAGGAACGCAGACTGCAGGGACCGGGGGGGGGGGGGGAGGGGGGATCACCAGTCCATCGAGATGCCCGCAAGTGAAGGGAAGACAAATTCAAGTCAAGGGGCGGCAGCCGAGAATTGAGGGGAGAGAAGGGAGATGAGTGAACGATGCAAAGCCTAAGAGAAGGGCGCGTGAAGAGAAGGTCGGATGAGCACTGATAGCGCGCGCGGGGCCGGGGACTGGGTTTGGAGCGCGCGATTAGCTTCGCGGGGAGGTCGGCGCCAAGTTTCAGGTGTGTTCAGCTTCAGCTTTCGGTTCCGTATTCCGTCCGTGGTTCACAAGCCCCGACTTGCCTGGAGATTGCAGGATCGGAATGGAATGAACTAAACGCGAAATGGGATCGGAAACGCAGACGGCGGGAAAGACACTGCGATGGTAGGGAACACAACGCGGGGGATTAGAGTGCTCGACATGGCAGCAGACTTTGAGCAGACTGAGATAAGAGGCCAACCGGCCCAACCGGCCCTGATGACGCCATCAAACCCTCGGGAGGCCGCCGCTGCCTTGCTCCTCCAACGCTATCCCGATGCGCTCCGTTCTCCCTTCGACCGCCTCGCGCCCCGACTCATTCCCTCCCGCCGGCCTTCTTCCTCCTCGATGCGTCCTCTAGCGCGCGCGTATATCACGCTCGGAGGGATGCGCTTGAGCTTGAAATTTTGAAGGAGCAGGTACGTGCCGTGCCTTTTCCTGGCCGCTTTTCGGGACTTTGCATCCCTTCTCCCCCCACTGGCATAACCAAGTGCACTGGCGCCCTGTCGTTTCCTGGCGATTCGTCTGCGTATCCTACCCGCTCGCCCCGATCTCCTGCTTCCTCCCCTTCCCTTCGATGCTTCCTCCGTGCTTTCTGAATCCTCCTCCCCATACACCCGCTAATCCACTCCTTCCAGGTTCCCGCGTCCGCAAATCAGTCGTCCAACGCAGAGAAGACCATCGCCATCGTGCCGGGGAGGGGGTGCGTTTCTCGTTCTCGTTCTCGCTTCTTCCTCTCGAACGCTGCGTACGGTAGGAGAGGCGCGAGCCGCGTCCGAAACAGACGGGGGTGTCCCTGCGGCGTTGGTGCCGCTGGCGAGTGTTTGTGCGTACAGGCGCGGTGCAGGGTGCAACACAATCCTCTACTCATCGTCTCAGCGGGCTGGGGCAGGGCCGCCGTCGACCGCGAGGCGAGCGGCTCGGAGTGAAGGCGCAGACTGGAGCTCCACACGCCCTCAGCGTCGCCGCCGTCCGCGCGTCCCGGAGCGCTTCCTCCGTACCGCGCGCGTTGCGTCCCGCCTCTTCTCCTTCCCGTGACGAGCCCGCAGCGCTCGACGTTGCGTCCCGCCTCTTCTCCTTCCCGCGACGAGCCCGCAGCGCTCGACGGTGATACACCGAGTTGTCCTCAACGCTGGACACGATCGCTTGGAGCTGTCGCCGCACGCGATCCCGTCCATGGAGCATGCGCGATGCAAGCAAAGAAGCCGCCCGGCCGTATCCGCAGCGTCCCACGTCTATGCTTGCAAAGAAGCCGTCTGTGCGCACGCGGCGGTCGCCGTGGATCTTTGGTGCTCGCGGGTGTGGGCGGCGCCGGCGCTGTCCTCGCTTGAGGATACTTGGGATGTCACGGTATCCGACACTTGGGGGGTATCCGCTGCCGCCTTGCGTCGAAAAGAAGCCGCTGGGCGGGATCTTTGCAGCGATTGGTATGGGCGGCGGTGCGTGTTAGCGGGGAGACGAGTGCGGTGTACTATTTGCATGCGCACTGGTGTGCGCTTTGTCCGCGGATAACAATAATATTGCACGGCGGGCGGTCGTACCGCACCAGGCGCCAGCTCGTTTTGGAGTCTCCTTCCGGCCATGCATGTTAATGGCCACCGACGGAGGGGTTCGCAAGTGGCAGGCTGTCCGTGCGCTTCGTCGCAGCTCAGCCCGCGCGGCGTACTGGAATTAATATTTACGGGCACGGAACGCTGCTGCGGCTCGGACTCGATTATCCGTCAATTGACGATCCTTGTTGGACTTGCAATTGGAGCACTTCGAGAGGGGGGTACAATTTTCGCGAATGGGTCCGAGGTCGCCATGTTTGCTGCGCTCCTCCAGTTGAACGCTCGGCGTCTACTTTCTACTTTCTCCCTTTTCTCTGTTGTTCATTCCACCCTCCCTGGACATATTCTTTATTGCGTCCGCCGGCTCTGGATTCTAGGCCTCCGGGTTTCCCTAGAATTTATTTCTTTTGCACTTATGTAGACCACAACTTGCTCAAGTTTAACGGGTTCGTCCTCGTTATATCTGCGGGTGCGGACGCTTCGATCGTACATGTAAATCAGGGTGCTGCCAGTGCCGGTGGGGGAAATTTTGCATACGAGACGGCTCAATTCCAAGGGAAGGAATGAAAAAATACCAGCCATTGCCCGGATCACCCGACCCCGAGTCGAACGGGGGTCTTCAACTCATATTCGCTACTGTACTGTCCTTATAAGATAGACTGTATGCCACCGGCTGGTTATACTCCCTGTTACATTCCTGACTTAGTGCCGTTCGACGGGCAGTGTACATAGCTAGATAAAGCAGGTAAGGCCGACAAGCGGCACGGCCCGCTACCTTGAGTCAGTCGGGAAAGGTCGGGAAGTCACTGAAACTTGATACTATTAAATGAGAATGTAATGTACATATCATAAATTATGTACTTTGTAGGTAACGATAGACGGTGTTAGCTTGCGTGCGAGTGGTATATTTAATGGTAAGTAAATTTAAAGAGAGATCTAAACTACTTTGTCTTGTTTTTCTTCGGAGAGAAATTATTGAAAGCGTCATCAACATCATTGTGGTCAGATTCCGGCTCCCTATGGCGTTTCGTTGGCATTGACGGGCCTGATGGCGACAAGAGCGATGTAATGGGCGGGAACCAGGCCCTGCCGTAGCCTTTGTCGAGGACCTGGAGTCGTTAGACATAGATATGATATATTTGGGAACAGATTTGGATTTGAATGGGAAAGGTGGGTGGATGTGAGTACATACCTTTGAAGGATATTTGCCCTCCTTGAAGATGAAGGTCTCAAAGGAGATGTATGCGCAGAACAGTGTGCCCTCGGTAAGTTGACTGTAAAGCTCATGGGGCGCGATGAATTTTTCGTCCGCATCAATGTGGTCGTGTTGGACCAGTTTTGAGACTTGGTGGGTGAAGTATGGGCCTCGATGGTCGGGTAGTAAGTCGGGGTCGTACGTATCTCCAATTCGTCTATCTGTCACGAGATAAGTGGAGCAACTACTGTAAATTTGGGAGATGATGTACCGTTGACAGATGGGATTGACGTGACGGGGGGGCTCATCTCGACATTGTCTGCTTTCGCTGTGTCGGCCGTTTTCGTTGTCGCTCTTGGTGGGCTTCTTTTTTCTGGGCACGACTTTGGGTTGGAGTTGTCTCTGCCTTTCGGCCCTGGTCATCTGCCTTGCAGGGCTTCTGATCAAAATGTTGAGTCGAGAAAAGGAAGAGTTGTTTGGTTTCACACCTCATAGACGGGTGGAAGTTGCAACAACATGATGTTCCCTGGCTCTGTTAGGTTTCCATCGGGACGCACAACCCACTCGACGATGTTGCTGAATGTCTGCGCAAATCTGAGCACGAAGAAAATAGGAGACTGGATCCATTTACCTCGCAATTAGCTTGTTCTTTAGAGATGTCGTCTTCGTGAACTTTGTCGGCGACGGCCAGAAGATCTCCGAACATGTCTGCGAGCTCCTTAGGGGCACCGGTGGTGCATCGCGCCGCGATAATCATATGGTGTGCTGTCGATGAATCACCGAAAGGCTGAGAAATGGTGAGATAAGCTTGGAGCAGTGAGCACTATCAAAGACGCACCAATTTGTTCGCGGACATTTCTTTGGGATAGGCCGTGAACCAGTTCACAGTGCAGAGATGAAACTGAGTCTCTTTTGCTCGAGGGGTTACCAAAACAAGCACCAGTAATATGATGGAATGAGAGCATGGCGGCATTGGCTTAGTGTCATATCCTGGTGGGAGACCCATGCAGTTCGAGGGTGTGTTTGATCGCAGGCAAATCAGCATGAAAGACAGATGTGCGTGAGCACGTAGAATGATGGCCAATGAAAATATCTCGGATAATATTCAATGAATTCAAGGAGTTTATAGGCATATTCTTCATCGGAGTAGCAGATGTAGATGGAAAATGACAGACAGACTGGTCTGTGCAAACACATTCAAAAGATGGGTCTATTCATAATTTAATAGCTGGGGAAGAATAACGAGGGAAACACACACACCACGTTCACGAAGGTCTAGATTGGGGCCACCGACATAGGTGGAGGCCGGTCCAGGAAAGGCAGGGCTCGGCTCGGTGAAGGCAGGTGTCATTCTAGGAGAAGGTGGAAGTAGTACAAATTGTTGCAGCAAAGTAGAAAGTATAGGGTCAAGGATTTACCAATTCGAGGGATCCGAAGATCCACAGGACCAGAGGACAGGTGGAAACATGTTTGCGGGACGACCGACTCAAGGCAGAATTGCGACCAGTCTTGCCCAAGGACAAGGCCAGCTGTTAGAGAGGAAACAACAGGAAGGGTCATCTGAAGAGCCAAGACACCGTGGATGCAGGGAAGTGCGATGATGCCCGAAGCTGCAGCGCCGTCCGTGCGAATGCCCGTAGTCAAAACCCAGTCCAGAGATAAAACAGAGATCGCTCTCTCGAGGTCGAAGGTGGAGGTCAGAGGAAGATGGCGGAACATGCAGGTTGCGGCAGGTGCTAGAGGGCTTGAAGCAATACTAATAGCCATAGTGGTAGACGACAGAAGAGAATCACGTCAATATCGACCACATAAGTCGAAATGACAAAGCCCGAAAAACTAGGAAGCCATGCTTACGCGAAAAGAATGACAAAAATGTGATGGTCCGCCAAAAGGTGGTGGATTGGGAGCTATATAAGAGCCCGTACAGAGGTAGTAGGAGGCTCGCATTCGGGCCAAGGTTGTAACAGAGTGTATCTCTCAACCAGTCAGACGGTATATCTCGGGCTCAAACGAAGTTATAGGCTCATTACACACCAGAAATGACAAAGAGCTTGCCAAAAACGGAGAAAATGTGATGGTCCGCCAAAACGCACTTTGATGGGGCGCTATATAAGAACCCGTACCTAAAGGTAGCGGGAATTTCTAAGTTGGGCAAGTTCTACACCATTTCATGTTCAACTTTCGGAGGATTCTGTCAAAAATTCAGCAGAGGGATCCCGGGATCATTCCGCTCTGAGTTCCTTTCCTGTCTTCTGTTTCGGATCCCACCCCACCGCCTAGATATACATACTATACGGAGTTCAATTTTTTCTCCTCACCTACTGGGAGCTCGGGCTACACGAACTTTCTGCACTAGATGCATCATTTGTTCATCCTCGATGGATCTACATACGGTGTGGAAGCTTCCATTTAAATCAAGCGTGCCTGGGAGTTCAATGTACTCGTGAATGGAGCTTATGCACTAGTGGTGATTGAGTTATTGTTCGACTTCGACGGAAGGAATGCAAAAAAGGAACGAATTCAGGATCATGACCATCCCCCGACCCCGAGTCGAACGGCGGCGTTCTGGCTAGGTGCAAATATTCTCAGGGACAGCAGATGCACACCGTGTGCTACCGGGTGGTTATACTCCCTGCTGTGTGCTTGGTTAAATGTCGTTCGACGGGCAGTGTGCATAAGTAGTTGGATTTTACGTTAGGCAAGTTGGACACCATTCAATTCATTTTCAAGCTTCTGTCAAAAATTCAGCCGAGCCCGGGAAAATTACTTCTGGTTTTCTGAGCGAGTCTACTTTCCCCCTTTCTTTCCTCTGTTTTGTTTTGTATTCCACCCCGCCACCTGGACAACCAGACTACGTGGCGTTCATATTTTTCTCGTCGCCTACTAGGAACTTGGGCTAAACATATTTATTTTCTTCACTACATGGACCAGTGTGTTCCTCCTCGTTATATGATATATCTGTGCACGCGGAAGCTTCCAAGCAAATCACGCGCGCCTGCGAGCTCAACATATGTGCGGATGGGGTTTACTAGCGGTGGTTGGATTATTGTTCGACGTCGACGGAAGGAATTCAAAAAGGAAGCTTTTCAGGATTATTAGCACCCGCCCCGAGTCAAACAGGGTCTTCTGCTCATATTGGCCGTGCTAAGAGCCTTCAACATAGGCAGATTCACGTCGTGTGCTACCGGGTGTTACTCCTCTTTGAATGTGCGTGATACTCAGTGATTTAGACACGGGTTGAAGATCGTGGTTGGTTTTAGGAAATTCAACATGGTACTGAGAGGGAAAATAATGCATGAGCGGGATCAGATTCAACTCATTAGTACCGAGCGTGCGTGAATGGGGTTTAATGCTTAGTTGCTTCGTTTGCGCGGAACCAAGAGGAGGAATCAAAACAAAATCTCGACTAGTACCGTGCCACATCACCGGTCAAACAAGGGCCTTCCGCACACATTTTTTTCTCATGCCAAGAAAGGACGGGGTGTGAGCATAGTTAAATTTCAAGTTAAACCAGTTTCATTTTCCATGAGATTATGTAAAAAGAAATCAGCAGAGGGACCCGACAATTCAACATAGTGATCACCATGGGTCTCCCGCGGGTCCCTCGAACGAGACCCGCACCCGTACCCGCCGTTGAACCCGACCCGTGGCACGGGTACGGGTTACCCGTGACTTGACCCGCGGAGTCGCGGGTGACCCTCGACCCGCCGGACCCGTAGCACTAATCCACGGGCTATGTGTCAAGAATCGTGTATTTAGACGGCAGATTGAGAGTACATAAACTAGATATTAATTACCACCTTCTCCTTGCCCTTCTTCGACCCTCCAGACTCCAACTCCGGCATTTTAGCAACAGCAGAAATATCCTCGTCGTCTACGAAACCTTGAAGGCTCCAGCAGCCCAGGCACATGAGCATGCGACCAGTCTCACCGGTTAGACGATTACGGATACTCGAAATGAGCAGTCGACCACGAGAGAACTGGCGTTCAACGTAAACCGAAGTGGCTGGAGAAGGAAGAGTCAGGTCTCAAGTTGAACAACGGTTGAATGAAAAACTCACGCGGAACAGACAAATAATCCCGGGCCATCCGAGAAAGAACAGGGTATTTGGACGCATTCTTCAGCCACCAGACGAGGACATCATCAACACCGGGTGCACGAGGGTCAGCAAGGTAAGCCTGAAGCTCATCCGTCTTCGATCTAGAAGTGGAGGCGGTGTTCTGTTCGACGACATCCATCATGTCAAAATAGTTGGCGGATGTGGACTCGGATGTCTGATTAACAATCAGAACTCGAACGCAAACCAGAAACAAGGGACTACCGTAGGCATGTCATCCGAGGTATCGTCGTCTAACTCGATAACCGCGGCATCATATGCGTCATTGTACATGTCGAAGACTTCTTGTAGTTCTGCCTTTGCCGTTTTTATGTCGTCTGCCTCCCAGTCATTGTCCTCTAGATAGCCAATCTTGTAGCGAGGATGGAGAACTAACGAGATAAATATCAGCAGGGATGGCAAGTGTAAAGTAAACACGTACTTAGCGCAATGCGATAGATGCGGCTGTGATAGGCAAGGGAGTAATAACGATTGAGGGTGTGCTTCGACTTCAACAGCGCTGCCTTGATCGGCGCCGAGAAGGTTTTGTCACCAGTAGGGCGTTTGAGGATAGCCGTTGCCAAGAGCGCATCAATCTTGTCCATTGCGGGAATGACGCTCGCCAGTGTTGCTGAGAAAGGATTTTGCCGGCCCGAGAGGCGGTAGAAGACACAGAGCCGGAATCAGAGCCGCCCTTACGGCGCCTCTTAGCCGGTGGCTTGGTCGGTGGCATCGGAATTAAGAAGACGGTGGTGCGAATAGTGGGAAAGATCGAACGAATGCAACGAAGGACTCGCTCGGGTGTTTTAAAGTACTCTCAAATACTCCTATCCCCTGTCTAAGATGCTCTGGTCCCTGTGGATTAAATTGGGGCCTGCGTATTGAATGGATGGGTCAAGTTTGAGGCAGGGTATTAATTTCACTCAGGAGAAATGCGGGTTCCTGAGGCCTGATGTCATTGGATTATTGACAGCCGCACCCCCGAAATTGACCTTCGTCATCGTCGCGAAGAGTTGGAGCGACACTTACCTGGGAATGGAAAGGCGGTCAAAGGCCGCGGGTTGCCACGGGTCACGCGGGTGCAGGCGGGTTGGAGAAGGCCGACCCGTACCCGTACCCGTGGTCACCCGTACCCGTGACCCGTGACGGGTGACCCGACCCGTGGTGATCACTAATTCAACATCAACAGTTTTCGGGTAATGTCACTTTTGATTTGCGTCGTAGGCTTCGCGTCTTAAGAGTCGCGCACAACGAGCCAGAAAACAAGGGAGCGAGCGGGACTAAACAGAAGTGCACAGGTTTATCACCCAGCCCCGAGTCGAACGGGGGTCTTCTGCATCCGAGAGTCTTTTGCTTTTCTCTTAAGGGAAGTAGATGCATATCGTGTGCCACCAGGTGTTAGACGCAGTGGATGAGCGTCGGGAGGTAGGTGGCTTGGTTTACCTTGGTGACTCAACCTCAAGTTGAAGTCCAAGGTTGAAATTTGGAATTCAACATGGTACCATGTGGAGCGGTGTGTGAGGCGAATAAAATCATGGGTGGTTGCGAAAGGGAATGGGGTTTAGGTGGTTGTTTGGATCGTTGGGCTGAGAGATCCGCCTGGAGGGGGGGGGGGGGGAAGTCACGGAATACATTGTATTCCCCGGCCCCGAGTCGAACGGGGGTCTTCTGGAGAGAAGGAGGCCGAGGCTGCAGCCGAAATGCTCAGACTTCAGGCAATTGTTGTAATCACTGATCCTGTCGCGCTCAAGGCTCTCCCTCTCAAGCAGTCAAAGAAGAAAGATCCCGAGCCAACTCTACGGGAGCAACTGGACGTTCGCTGGCAGCCCTGGAAGGCTGAGGTGCTGGTGAATACAAAACTCAAGGACACGACCAAGAAATCCACTATGTTGGCCGCGATTTTATCCGCAGACCAACGGTACATTTTTGTCGGACCTTCACCTGATTGGAATCTGATTTCGATTGTTTTACAGCGGACTGACGAGTATTGCCAGCCCAGATTAGCTTGCATACAGTCATATGTTGTGTTTTTTGAATGCGACTGTGTCCAGAGAGTCAAATTAGTTGCTTGAATGGGGATCAATCGAGCAACCGTTGAGATCAACTTGACAGTTCCAAGTGACAATTACACAACAACCACAGCACAGATCGTCCTGAAATTTGAGATCGGGGGTAAATAATCATCGCAGGAACATCCAAGCCAATTCCTAGATTTTCCTGCGTTGTTTCCACCTTTTGGTGTGATGTTCAGGAAATCCGGAGGAGCCGGGGAGATAAAGGACTCAAACGTGGTTCCGGACGCATCAAAAAATGTGAAAATCGAACAGGGGCTAGGCATCAATGTGAAGTTCGCGATTCTGCCAAAAAATCGGTGCGTAGCGGGGCAGGTAGGTTCCAGCAGTATGAACAATCAAAAAACCACCTGTTATCGGATTTATACCGGACTCGGTCCGTTTTCCGATCTATAAATGGGTTGCTATTCCCTCAGCCATCCATGCACGGATAGCCGGTTCGGCCAACCTTAACAATAGCTTCTCCCCGGTCATTTGGCTCGATTGCGCAACTCCGTGAGACGATGGTGCAATCACTACTTACCAAAAGAACACCACCATCTACCTCGGCCGTCTCACTATGCCTTCAACGACCATCGAGACTGTAACAGCCTCCCTCTTCTACTTCTCCCCTCCCACCGACGGCTCTGCGCCCTACAACCGTGTAAACTCCCCCAACTGGCCTTCCTCCGACCCCACATCCCAGCTCCCCCTTTCGAACTGGACCCCAGAGAAACACAATGTCCAGATCGAGAACGTCCGCGGCAAGGAAGACGCTTACCTCCTTGACGAAGCGGGATTCCAGTTCTTTCACTCGCCCGCCAGCCACGAATCGTTCATAGACGAGGAGGAGATCAAGGCAGAGTATTACCCGGAGAGCGTGGAGCTGATTAAAGGGATAACTGGGGCGAGCAGGGTGGTTTTGTTTGATCATAGTGCGTCCCGGCACCGTCTATCAAATTACTACTATTTGTACTGAGTGGGAGCTGCACCAGCGATCCGCCGTCGAATTCCGGGCCAAGCCGACATGGTATCCAAACGCCAACCAGTCACGGAAGTCCACGTCGACCAAACGCTCACCTCCGCAACCGCCCGTGTCCATCTACACCTCCCTCCCGAGCTCGCCCCTTCGCTTCTCGAACACAGATTCCAAATTATAAACCTCTGGCGACCTATTGGGCACCCTGCATTCGACATGCCGCTTACGCTCTGTGATTTCCGTACCGTCGATGCGGAACGGGACTTGGTCGGGGTTGCGCGGCTGGCTCCGGAACGCAAGGGCGAGACGTACAGGGTGCGGTGGAATCCCGAGCATAGATGGAAATATTTGAAGGGGATGACGCCGGAGGAGTTCGTGTTGATCAAGTGGTGCGTGCCTGGAGTTGCTATATACTTCACAGCGATGATGACCGTTTTGCAGCTTCGACTCTGCAGAGGGTGTCTCAGTATTCACACCCCATACTGCGTTCCTGGACCCGTCGATGCTGGAGGGAAGTCCCCCGAGAGAGTCGATTGAGTTAAGGGCACTTGTGTTTTATGATTGAACTGATGTCGCATCGAACCAAATTCCATCGTGCAAGTCTTCCTGTTGTATTTCTTTATTATTCAATGATCAACTGGAGTGTGTGGGGTTATTCAATTGGTACAATCGGGGTTGAACGTGAAGCGGGACCATGTTATTTGACATGAACCGGGCTACCCCCGGTTCAACCAACGAGGGGATCAAACCCGTAACCTCAGCCACAACCAAGCAAGCGATTGAACTCTGGTTGCACGACGGCGTTTTCGAATTCTGATTCGAGTCAACTCACCTAGTACATCCTTATACACTGAATGGAATTACCTAATCCCCTGAGCCCTGGAAGCGTGCCAGATTGCGGTGGTTCTGTGTTGCGGTTCCCAACGCCACTGTATCTGGGTTTGATGGCTGCTTGATGGCTGCCAATGTCGTCGGGATGCTGCCACACCTTTTGTCCTTGGGGCGGCCAACCCTCGTTCGCCCGCAGCGCGACGTGTCTGTTTTTTGCTGCTCGGTGCTGCCATCCGTCGGCGGGGGTCTGGTAGAAATGACACGGGGAGACGCAGACCGGCGCGGACTGACGCGGCGGTGGAGGTGCTATTGACGCGCATCGGCGCGCCGCCTTGGCGCCGTCTCTAGCTCTTCACCAAATTATCCCTGCACCCCAATTCAAGTTTGCGCAAGGTTCACACATCTAAATACGTCGTTTGGTTATCATAAGTCCCCCTATACTCATCGAGCCGAAACTTCATGACTATTTTTTCGTACGTTGGATTTGCAAAGATCTGGGTGTTCTGAGCCCCAAACGTCGGGAAAGTAGCTTCAAATTGGCGATTAACAATGCTAAGGCTCCAACTGTTTTCATTTACAACTGTTTTTAAATCGTAAAATCCATTTATTTTTCCATTTACTACTGTATTTTTTCATTCAATTCGACCGTCATGTGTCACTCCCCCCTTGGTCGATGGCGAACATTGGTATTTTGTCACACATCACCCACCCTCTGGTCAAACACATTTTGTATCACGCGGCCCTCGAAATTCCCCCAAAATTGTGTCCGTGACGCGCAAAAATCGAAAATATTCATTTCCAGCAGTCAAAAATTTTGCATGCATCACGCAAAATTTCGGCCGCGGTCGAATGGTGATTTGAGTCACGTGTCACCTCCCTGGTCGGATTGAATGAAAAAAATACAGTAGTTTACGGACCCTTGTAAACGGTAAACAAACAGTAAACAAATGGTTTAAACGGTTGAATAATACAGCACCTTATTAGGTGCTGCACAACAGATTTCAGAGCATCCCCAAGCATCAATTAGGCACACAGCTATGTGCAGAGACCAATATCCCGAGGGACCGACTCATTGCCGGGCTTCGGGACCTGACTGGCAGGATGCATTCCCAATATAGGAATTCGACGTGTAATTGATGGCGGGCGGATCAATTGATGCGCACAGGCGGGCCGCTCCGTGTCTTCCCTCTGAGTCTTCAACAAGTATGGGTAACCATGTGGGCAGTCTGAATTTTTGACTACTACTACTGCTATTTCTGTTGGTTCTGCCAAGGCCTTGCCGATGTCATCGAGAGCTTCCGAGTCGGGTTGATGTGCCGTGCAAGTCAGTCTGGACCAAGTCTGCCCACCCAAATCTCACCCATAACTGATGTACAACAATTTATGTTGCCAATCGAAAAAAATATGGGGAAAGAAACACTCGAGACAGTGGAATTCACCCTGGGTGCGAGTCCCCTTCAAAAAATACCATTTATAAAATGTTCTCTCGTTTCTGTTTAGTTTACGGACATCCGTAAACGAAAACTAAATGGTTGGAGCCTTAAATTCGACGTGTAATTGATGACGGGCGGATCAATTGAAACACTCATATTTGAGCTTAGTCTCCCACATTCGGGCCTAGAGGCAGATGAGATGGTAAGTCAATTATTTTCCTTGGAGGCATATCGGTACCAACCCGTGGCCCCGTGTATGGCTGTAAATTCGATTCACACAGGTTCATTGATTTGGTTTATCATTCATCCCCATTACTAGGTCGAAAGAACCTCATGAAAGTCATACCCAAGCTTAACAACAACTGCAACCAGGTGATTCAACCTTGTCTCCCGGGACTAACTTGCTCGGGGCCTCTTTTTCAAGTGGACAATGCTTTGTATTTATTGAGTAGATGGGTAAATCATAAGTGGCAAAAATATTGGTGCTCGCGTTGCCGATACACCGAGATTCGGGAGTACTACTCATGGGTGGGGTGACACGCAGGCGGCGCGACGGGGTCGATCCAATTGTCCTCGATCTCGACCTCCCCGCCTGCGTCGGCGAAGCCGTTGTCGCCCTCGAGCTCGGCGTACGCGTCGCCTGCCGTGCCCTTGCCCTTGTCCTTCGAGAGCAGAGGCGCGCGCCACTGAGGTCGAAGCGCGCGCCGGGGAGGGCGCAATGCGCGCGACAAAATCCTCCTCGGTGTCAATTTCCTTGCTGCGCGCGCTGCTGCTGCTTCTCGAAGCTGAGTGAGTGGTGGAATTGGAATTGTGATGCTGTTGCGTATGAGAGAACGTCGAGGCCGTGACGTGCGACGAGGTGGAGACACCGTGCGAGGTGTTCGATGACGGCGCATGCGAGGCGCTCGAGACGTCGCCGGCATCCATCCCGGCCTCCTCCACCTCGTCCGGATCGAAGATGCTTTCCAGACCCATCTCGTGGTCATCCGCACGGAGCCGCAGCAGTGGCTCGTCAGCATTGGCGAAGATCGTACGGGGTAGCTGTGGATGAGACTTAGTACGAGCGCCGAATAGGAGAGGAAGGAAGCCACATACCTCTTCAACCCTCCGCCTCATCCTTCACCACAAACCCAAGAAGCATGCTCGGGTCGAGTCCACTCAGCGTCATCTTGCGCACCCGCTCGGAGTGGAACGTGCGCATCTCCGCCGCCGAGTAAGCCTGTGCGAATTAGGCGCGATGCCGACGGAATGGGGAAAGGTGTAGAGGAGCTATGAGTAATGTCAGCGATTGGTATTCGAGAGCGAGCAAGGGTGGAGAGGAGGATGCGACGGAAAGGCAGAGTGCGAGAAGAGAAAGACAGAATATGAGAGAGAGAAGCGAAGACACGCACCTTAATATATCAGATTAACACCGTCCAGCCCCAGCCGTATCTCGAGCAAGGGCAGCACAGGCCGATCACCCCACTTTTTCGATTCCTTCCCCTTCTTCGAGCCGGGCCCGTGCGACGACGACGAATGTCCGTGCAATGATACGGACGTGGCTGACAACGAGGGTGCAAAAGCCGGTGAATGCGAGGGGGCGAGGGGACCTTCCCTGCCGCCTTGCCCGCCAGCGCCATGCGGTACAGGCCGAACGGCGCCGCCGGTGCGTCGAGGAACCATGAGGAGCCGCGCGTGCAGGGCATGTGCGTGCCGGGTTTGCGGAGGCAAGGGTGGGGCGAGGGTGGAGATGAGGGGAGGTTCTAGAATAAAGAAGTCAGTACGAAGTCGAGACGGAGAATGGTAAGAAAGAAACCCGAGAAACGCGCAAAGCTCTCGAAATCCGCCGGGCAGCCGACCTCCCTAAAAATAAAAAACCCGCAAACCCCACATACTCGCCGAAGGCCCGCAGCCACCAAAGCGCACACCCCCAACGCTCCCCCTCCCCAGCGCGCTAAGCCATCGTCGCATCCACTCTCTCACACTTCATCACCCACCGCGCCATCTCCGAAAATGGTCATCCCCGAAACCCCTCCAAACACCAATACACGGCGGGTGCGGGTGCGCATACGACCCAGTACTATCCACCTCGAGGAGCCGCTAGGCTCTCGTCTAGACGACGGTCGAGAAAGAGGATGAAGGTGGGGAGGGAGCACAGCCACAGGCGCTGAGGACGACATAAGGCAAAGACGGAAACGAAAGGGACGAGACGCGGCATCCGCAAACCCGGACAGCATCTCCACCGTAAAAGACAAGCGCCCCCATCGAATCGGCGACATTCATCGAGGCAGGATGGAGGATGTCCCGCACGGCATTCGCGATCTTCCACATCAAAGAAGAGGAAGAAAATCGTCCGTGCTCCCCCCCTCGGAGTCCCCCGTCGACCGCAGCCCAAGACGTGGGGACGACCGCACTCGACGCACTTTCTGCGAGGGTGTTGTGAGAAGGGGAGGGAGGCGGACAGGGAAACGCGAAAGGAGGAGGGAGAGAGGATAAGGACAGTAGATCACGGATGGGCTTGAACCCCGCGCGGTAGGTGCGCCAGACCTGTGCGTAGAACGCGGCGTGGAAGAGCGCAGGCCAGGGACCTGCGTCGGGCGGGGAGGTGTCATTCTCTTCGTCGTACACCCATCCGCTGCGTCCCCAGCGACGTGAGGAAGAGGGAGGGTGCGAGGGCGTAGGCGGAGGTTGGGGGCGCGGTAGGTGCACCAGACCTGTGCGTAGAACGCGGCGTGGAAGAGCGCGGGCCAGGGACCTGCGTCGGGCGGGGAGGTGCCATTCTCTTCGTCGTACGCCCCGTCCGCTGCGTCCCCAGCGACGTGTGAGGAAGAGGGAGGCTGCGAGGACGTAGGCGGAGGTTGGGGTGATCGCGACTTTGAGGTCGAGCGTCGTTTCAGACTGAGCAGGTTCCCGTGGTGGTGCCCATGATGCGATTGGGAGTGCGAGTTGGAAGATTTGTCGACCGCCGCAGCAGCTACGCGCTCCTCGTCCTCCATGCCCCACCCCGGCAGCCGCACGCCCAGGAGCCAGATCCTCCGTGTTACGGTCGGGGTTCGCATCGCCGTCGAAAAGATAACGCACGGCTTTGTCACGGAGGGACGTCTTGCTGCCGCCGGACCTGGACGTGTCGGCTTTACTCGACGTAGATTTCGAATTGGCGTTAGATGAGGGCTTGGCGTCGGATTTACGGGAGGTGGAAGATGCGAGGGCAGCCGCGGTGCCGCCGGCTTGGGAAAGGGAGCCGCTGATGGTCAGGGCCAGGCTGAGATCGCTCGTACTCCCCGCCAAGTGCGCAAAGCACCCGCTCAGCCAGGTCGCGAGCGCCCCACTCTCGGTGCCGAGGCGGGAGGGCGTGCGCGCGAGGGTCAGGTCGCCGCCGTGGCTGTTGCTCGACCCAGATGTAGACGAAGGCGGCGTCGACGCGGAGAAGTGTAGCTCCGACCTGGTACGCGGGCGCCGCAGTCGCATACGCAGAGCGCGTTGACGAGGACATCGCAAAGTCCTACGACGTAGGCGATTTGGTGGGCTGCTGTTCGCATTCCTGCAGCGCGAGGACTTCAGCCGCAGAGGGCGGACCGCGGTCGACCTCTCGCGAATGCATCGGTGCGCGGCATTTTTATGCTAGTGCTTGCCTGGCCCGAGGAAGCAGGTCGCGCCGCGCCAGCCTGACGCAAAGGAGATGGAAGTCGAGTGGGATGTGTTTGAGGCGGAGGTGGCGTGGAATGTAGAGAACGACGCAGTCGGATGTCGTAGACCCTTTGAATGGAAAGAGTGATGGTAAGTCGCGTCGCTGTCGTGCAGTTCTTGACGTGTCCTGGAATCACGATCAGCAAACGGCGCAGTCGGCTGAAGGGGATATAGTCGAGGCACTTCAGTTTTTGAAATGCTTGATTCGTCGGGATCTGTTCAGAGTCCCCGAAGCCTTAGTAGATGACAAGGACGAGGTGGAGGTTGACACAGGGGACGTGGATTCAGAGAATGGGATGTTTTCGTTGACGATGATCCGGACAAATATGACTTACCTCTTAACGTAGCTATGGAGTTGTAATCCTGTCCGATGCCTTCGCGCTCCTAAACCGTGAAAATATATATTTCAAGCCCGGGCCTAAGCCCGAGGCCTGGGCTTGAAACCCTGCCTGAGGGCTCGGGCTCGGGCCTAGGATATCCGAAGCCCAGGCCGCGTCAAGCCGAGTCCAAGCCGCGGCTTCCAGGCCGGGCCGGGCCTTGAACATCACTACGTAGGCGACGTGGTAACAGAGAAAAAAATCGCAGGGGCAGCGGGCGCAGCTTGGTGGTGCCGGCGGACCTGCTGGTTTGTTCGAGAATGACGAGGACGGCGCAGCCATCCCGATACCGGTTGGCATGGAACTTATGTGGAAGTAATACTGCAATTTGGCAATGATCAGCCATGCCAGCAAACCAACGAGTGAGAGGGTCAAGAGAAAATGATACATAAGAAAGAGAAGGGTTGTGAAGGTATTAAAGAAATATGCTTACGGATTAGACCAAGCGGCGAGCAAGTGGATGAAGTCGAGATCAAGGGTAATGCCACCCGATGCGCTGAGTGGTCGTGTTTGGCTTGGGCGTCTATCGGATGTCGGCCCGCGCTCTCCCTGCTCCGGGTCTTGCCCTTTACAATGTATCTCCACTCGATGGCACACATCGTTCATCCTCAACTGAATACCCGACATCCACCTACTGTCAATCGGCTCGCCTTTCATAAATTCATTCATCTCTTCTTTTCGATTCCAACTTCTATTCCCTGCGCTGGATGCAGGCACATGTACAATATAAAGACTTGGCTTCAACAGGCTCGGCAGAAGCTCTTCTCAGTCCGTTCCTGCTCTTGCTGGCCTTCGCCGCTCGACATAGTTCCTGGTGCATTCTGGATCCTCCCGGGCCACTCGGAATTTTTTGAGTGCTGTGCGACGGCCAGCGGTTATTATTCGGAACATTTTCCTCCTCAGGCAGCATCACGGCGCGGATTGGATTAGATCTGCCGCGCAGCTCCGTCTTGCGCAGTCCCGCGGAACGCCGGGTTCCAGGCGTACAAAGCATTGTGAATACTAGATAGCCGAGCTCACGCGGCTGGCGCTGCGACTTCCCTTATCACGGAAACATTGGTTTTTAACAAAAGCCTGGCGGCCCATCGCTTGCGCCGCAGAGTGTTTCCGCCTACTCTTTTACGAATATTTATTTTGCGATCCTAGGTGCACACAACCCTGCACTTCGCTCTCACTCCATTATTGATGGCGGTAGCACGCGGTTGAAGGTTCGGAGAAGAGCGGTATGGGAAAACAGCTGATCGAGCTTGCCCCTTCTTAAGCACTTCTTTTCCTCACGGTGCTCACGCTTTCTCTTCACGACCACTATCGCACTGTACTGCGCCCCGAGCAGAATGCAACTCATTTCCACTATGACCTACTCCGCTACTGCAATCCTCCCCTTCCTTGTCCCCCTCGGACTCGTCCTATTCTCAACTATTCGGCAACAGAGAAGTATCCAGCGCATCCCCGGACCTCCTCCGTCGTCTTGGCTCCTCGGTGCGTCAGCGCTGATCAGTGTCGGATTCGCCATCCATTCTGATCATGGTGAACACACCAGGCAATATGTTGCAGCTGTTTCTCCCACCATACGGCTACTACGACGAT
This sequence comes from Mycena rosella, assembly GCA_029378255.1. Classification (NCBI taxonomy): domain Eukaryota; kingdom Fungi; phylum Basidiomycota; class Agaricomycetes; order Agaricales; family Mycenaceae; genus Mycena; species Mycena rosella. Next base: position 154,553 of record JARKIE010000050.1, read on the forward strand.
ATTTGGCGAAAGACCTACGGCACCGTGTACAGATTCCAGGGATGTTTTGGGGTGTGTCGTGCTCCTCATTGCCTCGCGGCGCTTGCCCATGGTTTGAAACATGGCAGCGCGACCGCCTCATGATCTCCGATCCTCTTGCACTCCAACATATCCTGAACAGTGGCGAGTTCGAGTTTGCACCCATTTTCGACACTCTGTTCCGCTGGTTGTTTGGCGAACGGAATATGGCCGTTTTGAAAGGTGTGTTGCAATCAACGATAATATACTATTTGCGATATTGATCATCTACAGGCGAAGAGCATCGAAACCTGCGTACAGCATGGAATGCCGCGTTCACTGCTGGCGCGGTGCGTCAATACCAGCCCATCCTTGAGAAGGTGGCACAGGGAGTGAGCACGATTTCTAATTTTCAAACCAATTTGCATTCTAAATTAGAGCTTCATAGATCTCAGAGAAACTAGACCCATCCGACTCGCCAGCCATCGATATCTGTCCCCTAATTAGTAGTGCAACAGTCGGCTCAACCACCGAAGGTCTCCTTTGTCATATCCCTGCCCCATAATCTGCTGACATCTCGCAATTAAAGTGGTATTTGGCTGCGCAGTCGACGACCTCGGAGCCGAGTTCGTAGAAAGTAACAGTAACATAATGTGCGCCGGGCGGCAGTTCCTCAAATATTCCACTGACCCAGTTTATTCTCACAGGGCGTCTTCTGCAAGCCAATCCTCAGCGCAAATCCTTATAGACGAGTTCGGCGGCCTACTTCCGTCGTGGCTTTTCCGCCGAACGATCTACCTCCCCACGAAGGCGTCTCAAGCACTTCGCACCCACGTCGAACTTGCCAGTCGGGAGGGCTGGCGGCTTGTCCATGAGAAGATGGACGCAGCGAAGCAGGGGCTCGATGGTGGGGACGATGTTTATAGCATGCTATGCGAATACATTTGCGCTTTTGTCTGGATGATACAGTCGTTGATCAGTGTGTCTAGTGAGACCTGATGCTCAGACAAATAAATCTTTGCGTCCGGAGGACATTGTTGCGCAAACGTCTGTGATGATGATTGGGGGGTCTGACACGACGGTAAGCTTTGCACGATAAGTTTTGCTAAATTCAAAGCTCTCTGACGTATCTATCGTACGTAGGCTTACACGTTAGTATGGGCACTAGTCGAGCTCGCGAAGAACCCGGAGCTACAAGATTCCTTGCGAGCGGAGATACACGGGCGCCCGAGAACCAGCCGCGGGGATGTTGCATACGATAGCATGCCTCTGCTCAATGCGACCATAAAGGTATGTCTCCAGTGAACCAACTTACACACGATTCAAAGGACATCTTCAACATCGCAGGAGTCGCTCAGGATGTATCCAGTCAGGCCATGGACGTATCGTGTCGCGACGAAGGACACGTTCATCCCACTTTCTCAGAGCATCCTCTCTACCAATGGGGAGCGTTTGAGCCAAATCCAAGTCAAAAAAGGCCAGCTCGTGACTCTCGGTTTTGCGTCTTATCAGAAGTACGTTCCTTCATCGTAGGCTGTTGTAACTCGCTAATGTCTGTAAAAGGCTCGAGTCGCGCTGGGGAGAAGACTCCGGTCAGTTCAACCCAGGACGCTGGCTAGAGAGCAGAGTGCCACAGAGTGCTGCAATCGGTCCATATGCGAACTTGTGCGTGCTATTCAACCTGAATGAAAGAACCCAAATTCTAACTTGATGCTGCCTAAACAGGCTTGCGTTCTCCGGTGGCTCACACACCTGTGTTGGGTGAGTAATTCTCCCGCTGTGATTCAGAAACCAAGGAGCCAATGTTCGCTGTGCAGGTGGCGGCTTGCGTAAGCCCTGTCGTTCCTTGATATCAACTAGACACTGCTCATACAGCAGCAGGGTACTGGAAATGCAGGTTATTCTGAGCGAATTAATCGACAAGTTCGCCTTTTCCTTGCCTGTTGAAGAGTCCATCGAGCCCCGCTACATGACTAACCTCATGCCGACAAACGCGGACGGTCAAAAACGTGCTGCATTTTGCGTCAAGCGGGTGTTGTAGGCAAAGGATACTTTTACGAGGTGCCATAACTTCGATTCAGCTTTGTCTTTTTGTACCCTTGTATCTTGTTCTGAGTTCAGTGGCTTGTTTTTGCCGCTTTCCTTCTGGCAATGTCACTCTTTCTGGCGTTAAAGAGGTTATGCTTCATCCCCGCGATTTGGTCTCCTAACCCACTCTTTATTCCGACCACGAACATGGTTCTCAATTTCTCCCCCTCTTCTCAAGCTAACCGGAGTGATTTCACTTCGTGCTCTTCCCTTTCAATTTTTTTCAACTCACCTATCCGATCACTCTAGCTGACCTCCGGATCATCTGGATCGCATTCCCACACTCCACCTGTGTCCATAACTAGCTCCGTTGGTGCACTTTCAGCCCCTGCCTCACCTTCTTCGCCTTCCTTGCCTTCTTTTTCTGTGGACCTTTCCAACATCTCTTTCCTATGAGGGTCCAAATGCACATTTAATATTCCCCCAACTTTTTAAGTGTCTTTTTGGTATTCCTCCTCCTTTTAACGCCACTTTAAGCCGGCCAGAAAAAGTTGGGGGAATGCTGATTTCCCCCAACTTTTTCTTGGTGCAACACGAGTTCCCCCAACTTTTTTTTTTTGAGCTCCCCCAACTTTTCCCTAGCAACTTACACATGTTGTGATCTGAGAAAGCTCACATTTTTCACAGCCACCAGGAGCCTCTGATTGTTGTTATTCCCGCGTGAGTCTGAATTTGGACAGGTCACGTGTCCGCTTCAATGCTCTCACAAATAGGGACACAGCACATGGGGGGCGCCATGAAGAATTCTCCTAAATCCTTCAGGAACAGGACCAGCATTACTTTTCTATGTATCATCCTTTCACACAGTCAACACCCTTAATCACTGTTACTAGTGTTCAACAATATACTCCAGAATCCGAAACAGTAATACATTGAATGTTATGCCATGCCTAATAATTGCCTTGCTGAACAATTGAAGCCTGGTATGCTCATGGCAGTGTGGTCCGATCCTGAAAAGGTGTCCGGAGCACCTATCAGGCTTGATAAGCAGATCCGACCAGCCCGAGCCGACTTCAACCCCATTCCAACACCTGTCGGAGATGGATGAAGACCCAATATGAGAACACCTTTCACTCTGTATCACTGATCCAATTGTTTGAAACTGGCAGCATCGTAGACTGAGATGTGGATTACAAGTGTTGTTGTACATATGTTGTTTGGTGTCGCTCAAGAGGTGAGCGGCAATGTCCGATCAGACACAGACCTCTTTGACAACCCCCCCAAATGGGGAATGCCGAGGCCCCTGGCCGATTTCACTTGGTCTCACCTCTAGGTTTTGCATTGTGAGCCCAGATGCTCTCCGTTCACCCCAGGATTTGGCAAGACCCCCCATTATGAGACATTTTACACCAGCCTAGATACTTGTACTATTATTTTTCGATCACCGAGGCCTTGAACCGCAATTTCCAGCCGTTGCCACCGGATTTGATTGGCTGATGTCTTCACGTAATAATCGCGACGTGACGTGCATCGGTGCCATTTTCTTTCATCCTCCATGTACATCTCGGCTCTCGCTGTATGACAACTATAGCACTCTATCTCACGGCTCAAGCTTCCGACTTCCTTCTCAGCCCCCAGGCTCATCCTCTATTCTGACGGAGATGAGCTCGGAGAACTTGGCCGAGAAACACCCGGAATATGCCTAGCCCCGGAGGCGTAGGTCCCGCAGCATCGAAACGACCGCGAGCAGGGTGCGAACGGGAGGGAACCGCGGTCGTGTCAGTCGTGGAGATGGAGCGGCGGCGAGGACATGTACATACAATTATCAATAGCTGCCATTGGGAGTAGTAATTACACAGAAAAGTCATCAGCATATTCAGAAGCAAGGACTGAGAGATCCCGGGGCTGCAGCCGACACTATACACAATGGGGGATGGCTGAGCTGAGTTGCGCGGGCGACTGAAAATACCCTCACCGGAGATATGCCCTTATCCGTGCATACCGGTTGATCCGAGACCCCCCCCCCCCCCTTTGAAAAAGGTCCCGAAGAATTGATGTCACCGATTTTGATGCCGCTCACCTCTTGGTGTCGCTCCGCAATGGTTTGGATCACTGTAAGAGTAGCAAGCCAGTAGAAAATTAAAGAAGATAGGATATATCATGTACATCCACTGGAGGCCGGTGTCCGTCCACTGGACTCCGGCGGACAGCACTGCCTGTGGAGGTGCACATGTATTACTGTCGCAATTTGGTTGTCTCGCCTGTAATACCACCTACCTGAAGGGTTCCATATTAAAAAGTACACCTGGGGGTCTGAAGCTACAAGGAATATTACATTGCATAAAATATCTGCTTCACAGAAGCGGTGTCTGCAAAATATGCCCAGAGGCATGGTCACGTGGATGTCCGACTCCGGTGATCGGGCCGAAGCAGACACGACTGACACGCTTCTAGGACCCAATCGGAGGCTCCTGGTGGCTGTGAATAATGTGAGCTTTCTCAGATCACAATATGTGAAAGTCACTGGAACTCCTAGGAAAAAGTTGGGGGAACTCAAAAAAAAAGTTGGGGGAACTCGCATTGCACCAAGAAAAAGTTGGGGGAAATCAGCATTCCCCCAACTTTTTCTGGCCGGCTTAAAGTGGCGTTAAAAGGAGGGGGAATACCAAAAAGACACTTAAAAAGTTGGGGGAATGCAAAAAAGTTGGGGGAATATTAAATGTGCATTTGGACCCTCATACTTTCCCTTCATCACCGACCCTATCCAACAATTCTTTCGAGGGCGATTTGTCCATAATTCCCACGTTCGACGCCGACGACGGATGGCTTGTCGTTCACACTGTTCTCCATCTGAAACACCTTTTGTGCACATAGAGCCCTGGGCCACGCCATAGATGGCCGGTTACAACATACAGTGGCGGCTAAAAGAAATGAGTGCAGTTGCTTGAGCTCATTTCGGGATCAAATGGCTGCAAAAAAAAATTCCTACATGAACCTTGAGCAGACTCATGACCTTCGGCATCATTGAATCCATACATCACCTGTCCCAATTCCCCAGAATAGAAATAATAGGGGCTCTCTGAAAGACCAAATTCGTGGATCCAAAATTTGTGATGATAGGATGAAAGTGATTGAAAAATAGATCCCAGGCATATATAATTCAATATACATTCATTGCAATTTGGGCTCACAACAAGGCTCTCAAAGTGGCCATTTTGAGCAAAAATGAGCCAATGTGGCCCTAAAAATGAGCACTTTGAGAGCCTTGTTTTGAGCTCAAATTGCAATCGATCTATATTGAATTGTATATCACTGTGATCCATTTTTCAGGTACTTTCACACTATCTACACAGATTTTGCATACAAGGTGGATCCAAAATTGAGACAGATAAGGTATGGGCTAAACACTATTGAGAGTCATGAATATACTGAAGGTTCATGTGAGAATTTTATTTGGAGTCATTTGACCCCAAAATGAACTCAAACAACTGTGCTCATTTCTTTTGGCCGCCACTGTAGTTACCGGTAGGGATGACACTTCTCTATAGAGCTCCATAGACACCCTGTTCCACCGTGCTCTACCTAGAACCCGCAGCCCTATCACAGATTCTCTTCTCTCCACCGTTGCGCATAGAGCCACCGCTCCACCTGTGTTTTCCGATGCGCTGGCAGCCGGCGGCTGATCTTGGGATTTCATATGAAGTGGCACATTGAGGATCCACCCTTCTCCCCCCGACTTCCATCTTCCCCCAACTTACTACCACTGCTCCCTTGGTCAGCCTCCGAGTCAATGCTCAAGTCTAGTCTGTTCCACCAAGCCTCTTCAAGCCCTATATTTCTATTCAATGCACCAAGTGCTTCAAGTATTTCAAGGTTCTGGCTTCAAGTCATGTATGCAAGGATCAAGTCATCTATAACTCTTGTCAAGCTCTCTCAGAAAGCTGGAATCTTTTCTGGGTCTCTCCAACTGTCTTGTCCCGGGTGCTCTGGCATATTGTAGTTTTCCCTTATTCTTGCTACACTACCTATGTATCTTCAGTCATCCCTTGTGCAATGCATTTTCTCTTCTCCGTCATCTTGCCTGATCATCGATCAGCACCTGATATTGTACGATACAAACCGGGTAATAATCCACGTGACGCGTCGGCTGCGCTCTATGGTAGAAACATGTGCTCTAAGTCGCTCTATGGCGCCCTATGCATCAGGAAAAACCTCCTTCCCTAAATTACCTCCAATTTGGGGTAATTTGGTGAGTGGTTCCCAAAGCGGTCCAACTCAGGGTAATTAGCCAAATTGTCGGCATTTCCTGGATTTGTGTGGGGTCTTTTTTTTTTTGAGCTTATAAGCACCTAAGTTGAATGGGGAACAATTGGTATCAAGCCCACAATATATATGTTGGGGGGTTAATATGGAAATCAAAGACTAGTGGAATCAATACACGCCGTGAGAGGGAAATTTTTATTATCAACTCGAATTTGCTCCAACCCTAAACTCCGATGTCGCGCATCAACGAGCGCCGTTGGATCAAAGCGTTGAATAACAACGCACGTGGGCGCGAAGCGTGGTTGGTTTTGATCATCAAGAGATCATCAAGATGGAGGCGACAACAACATCAAGCATCTTTCTTCCTTTCCCCCCATGTCCTCCCGACGTCCTCCTGCCATCGCTCTCGTACCTCGTCTCTCAGCATTTTAGCCTGTAGATAGTCAACCAATTCTCTCTCTCTCTCTCTCGGAGTCTCGTATCTCATCTCTGTTTATGCCCGACTTTTGTCCCTGCCTTTTTTTAGGACCCCCACCGTCTAGGTGCACGCTAACATTGCTCTCTCACAGGTGGTCGACCACCACAATCTCCCAAAGACCGTCAGCAAGGAGCGCTCCGCCAGCAAGAAGACTATTATCTACGCTGTTCGCTTTTTTTCCCACCGGCGACTAGTACGTGATCTTTCCATCTTTCCCTCCTTCATTTTTTCACCCTCCCTCCTCCTTTTTTCTTCCCAATCATGCTCTTCCTTCCCCCGTCGTGCATCTTACTGACATTCCCATAGTGTGTGGCTCCCGCCCAAGGAGCTCAAGCGCCTCACCACCACCGATATCAAGGTGTTCGTTGGCAACGCAGGGACGGGGCGCAAGAGCAGGGACATGATGGAGGGCTATCACATGGTGTGTTTCTTTCCCTCCTTTGTGTTTCTTTGGTTTTGCGGCGGCTTTGCGTTCCCCGTCGTCAATTCTTTCAATTCCCTTTGTAAGACTTGATTTTCCCCCGGATTCTTTTGCGTGGGCGGGGGCCGTCCAGCGCGGAGCGCTCCGGGTCGTCGCGTGTTCTAGGAGAGGCCTACGTGCCGGTGCCTGTCACACGCGCATGTCCCGCGAGCGTGTCGCGGGAATGCTCCCATGGTTGTGGCATTGGGGTGAATGTGGGTGTGTGGATACGGTATAGGATAGTATAGTAAATATTTTCTGTATCATACATCATCATTTAATCGACATGCTCTTATCATTCTACTGCATTTGTGAGGAATATGAGTATCCACAAGAGCCCTGGTGCATACCAAATCCCGCGATAATCAAAGGCAATGCAAGGTAATTTACCTCCAAATTGGAGGTAACTAGATAGCAACGTTACTAGGAAGGAAATCGTCCAAAGCGCCCATATTCAGCCCAATTTGGACTGTATTGGAGGCAATACGGCCACATTGCCGAAGGAGGTCTTTCCTGATGTGGCCGCGGCTCTACAGCTCTATGGCTCTATCTGTCTACGAGGCTCTCTGATAGACGGGTCCACTCTCTGATAGGGGGTACATGTCTATGAGCCTCCCGCTCTACCGGCCCCTCCGTAGCTCAACGTAGACATGGGTGTTTTCCAGATGTCGGCTGTCCCACTTTGCATTCTCTTGTTTGGCTCGCCATCAGCTCACCTCCTACGCTGATGTCATTCCCATGATTCACAACAAACAACTTATTTGCACTTTGGATCCGGTGGTGTCAAATATGATCTCTGACATCTCACGGTAGTGATGTTCAGGGCCCGGCTTCAAGCCCTGTGCCCGCCAGGCCAAGCCCTGGGCTTACCAGGCCGGGCCGGGCCCGATGCAGGGCTTGAGTGGGCCCAGGGCTCAGGCTTCAAAAATTTCAAGCCCAAGCACGGGCTTCAGGCCCGGGCTTGAGTACCAGTTACAGTTGGAACATCCAGCTTCAATTTCAGGTCCAGAATCTCTATGCTTTTGGCAGCCAGCTCACAAAAAAATAGTGACGGCTCACAAAGGGTGAAAATTCAACTCTGTAGTCCGAATATGGACATTTTTTCTGACATTCTTTCTGCACGGACGGTTCAGAAATGCGACATGAAGTCAGAGACTATCATTGTAATTCAGGATGAGAGTCACACACCTTTCCAGAAGCCCCCTCACCACAAAAAAATCAACACTTTGGGTGAGTCAGCCGACGGTTGAAGCCCGGGCCTGAGCCCAAGCCCTGGGCTTGAGGCCCCACCTGAGGGCTCGAGCTTGGGCCTGGGATATCTCAAGCCGAGGCCGCCTCACGATACTCGGAGTTCAACTCCCTGCCACCGACGAAATCCGACTGCGAAGACCGTGGAGGCATATAACCAATGCATGCTTGGGTTGACATTGGGTGCTCTACGGTGAGAAACAATTATTTGTCAGGGACATAAAGTAGCTAAAGGACAGGACAGAAGATGAATCAACCTAATAAACTGTGCAAAACTGGTGTGAAACCCGAGGTAACGACATAAACATCTCACTGGTACAGCTCCACCAGTTTCTCGCCGTAATTCAGCTCGAACGGTCCAACGGTCTGATTGTGCGTCGCAGCAAGGAATTTTTTGGAAAACGCCTGCACCGCGGGCGATGCCCCCAGCGTCTCGATGACCTTCTGCGCGTCCTGGATGATTACCTCGAGCGGCGGGCGGCTCGCCGCATTGATACCTTGCTTGGTGCCCGCAATTCCTGCAGCGGGGAATAGCGCAATGCGCGCCGCGAGCCCCTGCACATAGGAGTGCAGCTCGCGCGAGGTGTCGAACGCGCGGTTGATCCACCCGATGCGGTCCGCGGTGACCGCATCAATGTCCGTCGACGAAACCACGTATTCGAACGTGCGGCCGCGCCCGATCTCGTGCGCGAGGTACATCGAGCCGCCGGAGCCGGGGTTGCCTCCGAAAGACGTCTCGAGCTGCGAGAGGAGCACGGACGGTGACTTGCTGGCGAAGCGCATGTCGCAGGACATCAGGAACTCGTTGCCAATTCCGCGTGCGCGCTGTGGGGCGGCGGTCAGCAAGGAGTGTTAGGTGATTCAAAGTGAAGGGGTTAGTACTCACGCCTTCGATGACGGCGATGGTCGCTTGGGGCAGCTGCGTAATGTTCCACAGAAGGGCCACGGGGAAGGTCAATTCCGGAATAGACACGTCGAACACCGGTAGGGGAGATTCTGTCCTCTGAGTCAATTACTGGTCGGGGGTGAAATATTAGCTCGCACCATAGCCGGGGAGGAAGTAATTGATGTCGATGTGCGCAAGGAAGAACTCCGGGTTGGCGCTGGAGAAGACCACAACACGAACGTCGGTGTCGTTTGCCTGCAGCGTTTCGATGAGGTTGGCGAGATCGGACTGCACAAATTGGTCGAAGAGGTTAATTGGCGAATGGGTGTTGTTGATCGCGACGTTGAGCACGCCGGAAGACTTGGTTGTCTGCAGCGTCCCGTACGACGGATAGCGCGCCGCAGAAGTGGAGAGCGAAAGGAGTGCAACGGTGGTGAGAAGGAGTGCAAAGGTGGTGAGGAGTCTGGGAAACATCGCTGGGAAGTTGAGGTGTCTCACTAATTTGGACTTTCCTTGCTTTTATAGCGCTGGGCTCGGTCTGATACGCGAGCCCACCGAATTCCGTACTTCGCTGTCATCCCTTGCGTCCCCGACGGTACCTATCTGCTGACTGAGCCCGGTCGATTCCGTTCGTTCTCTGGAAGTGGTCGATATTGGACGGTGCGACCCATTGCTTTGCAGGCAAATGTAAACGGGGAGAACAAAGGGGGACGGGTCAACTCCCACAGGGTATGTTTTTTACGGCGGTGAGCGGTCGCCGGGAAAATAAATCGCGTGCAGTGTACGGTCAATTCGGCGGATACCGGCATGTGGGCAGGATAGCAACCAAAGAAAAGAAATAATGCTGTCTTTATCGGCTGTCGAGTCTGGGAATATGGCGTCAATTGACAAGAAGACTGAATGACTTTGGGTCGACACACAGATCAAGATCTCTCCTTCTCCACCAGCGTAAAATGCAAGCCTCGATCTCACATCGCCAGGAGCTGGGTTTTCAACCCAACCTCTAGCACGGGTGTGGTGGCCTCCAAAACGTCCAGGTAATCGCTGCCAGCAAGCGGATCCCACCGAGACTTGACGATGCGCGCGACCAGGGCGGCAAGAAGCTTGGTGTCGATTTTCAAGATGCGCAGTGCCCGGAGTGGGAAGGAGCCGGAGTTGTCGTGTGTGAGCCCAACCATGGTGGTGGGTGTGATGCTCGGGTACTCCAGGCTGAGCTGCGGTGTAAGACTGGAAGAATGAGCGCAGTGAGATGCTTGAAAGGCGCGTAGTCGGAGGGCTGTCCGACAGTGACCCTTCGTGGATTAGCGACAGCTTGCGCAAATGTGCGAGTTCAACGGCGGGAAATATCGTTGCGTCGTCTTCGGTCCTCGTTCATCCGGTAATTCTTACCTTCCATTGGCCTTGGTTTTCTGCGACTCCATCGGTTAGTTTTCGAGCAACGACAGCTGCAGGTAGCCCACGGATCACGATTCGATGAACTGCGTGCCCGGGGTCGCTGAGAGTCCAATGAGAGTCGTCTGCAAGGGAAATCGACGTGGCCGCAGGTGCGGCATTAGGTGCCGAAATGATGGCAGAGCCGAACTCCATCACGTCATCACTCGGCACCGATCACTCCCGTTGTTACCATCATGGCATGCTGGCCTGCTTGCCTCTCGTCACATACCACACTGCCAGTGCACAGTCCACGGGCATCGACCGGAGAACGCGACTCGAGCTACACTGGTACCAACAACTAAATTTTAAAGCTCGCTTATCCCAGAGCTCACCAGACTCACGCGTTTCTGCGTGCGATCTCAAGGGATTTCAGTACGGTCGGCGGTCATTGTTGCTTTTGTTTCCCGCTATGTACCGAAACTGGCCCGCAGAACTCTCACTTCTCGAATGACATCGCCATTCGATCAGTACCTGAACACCAACTACGCGCCATCCGATTCGGAAGTCAAGAAAATTCAAGTGCATCTCATCCATCATTCTTTAGAGGCAGCGCCAAGAGGTGTTTGATCTCCTTATCGTGGATATATTCCCACGGGGGACCTACCCCCCAAATAAGGCAAGTCTGAGTCAGCGGCGCTCGCTCGGCCATCAGTCTACCAAACACCTGCAACTGACCACGACACCCGACGCGTTAAGCACGTCCCATTCACCCGTTCAGCGCATTTCGGCGCCAAATTGCAGCACCAAAAATGGAGGGCTAGTAACCATGGGAATATTGTACATGCCCCACTACTGTCAAATAATTGAAATCTATCTTGGAAAAATGGCTCGTCTACATCTTGGCAAGACGCATCGACATCTTGGCAAAACACATCGACATTCACCTTCAGCATAGCTCAAACTCCTCCCTCCCCTTTTCTTGACATCCAAAATCAACATCCGCCTTCCGAGATCGGAGATGTCCGAGCCGGGCCCAAGCCCAGGCCGCCTCAAGCTGGGCCCAAGCCCAGGCCTCCAGGCCGGGCCAGGCCCTGAACATCACTATCTCACGGATTTCATCTTATGTGCAGCCAATGATCATGATTCTTCTCACGAACGTGGCTGCCCCGACATCCACACATTCATTCTGAGGCACGAGAACTTTAGTAGCATAGGCATTTGTGAACGAGCTGTGGCTGTAAAATACAGGCAAATTGTAACCCTAACCCTAACCTAACCTCTAACTCTAACACTAACAGCTAGCTCTAACCCTCTAACCCTAACCCCTAACCCCTAACTCTCACCAAGGCCCCTAAGGTGGGGCCAGTGCAGTGGGACTACATGCTAAATATGTAATACAAAACATAGGATGATCATAGTATATTGCTTGTTGCCCATGCCTTCTTAGCTCAGCTGCTTTTATTCCCTATTGGTACCTGTAATGTGAAGGTTTTGGGTTTGATCCCCGCTACTGTCATTTTAATTCTGGTCGCTTTTAGTCTTAAACCAGGCCTCTAGCCACAGCCTGGCCGTGCACAGTCTCCTACCCACCCTCGGTTACGGGGTTGTGAATCCCAGTAGTGGTATTTACAGTGGAAATACAAAATTGGAAATTCTATGATGGCCCAGCTCTAGAACACATTTCAAACTTCGAACTTCAGGCCCAACCCCTCCACGGAGGCTGGCCTTTCACAGATGTAAACAACACAGCCACCCACCTAAGGCTGTTTCCGCGAATGTGTCAAACCCAAATCATGCCTCTCCCCAAATTGGCCCCCGAGGTCCGGGGATAATAAGAAAGGCTTCGGGGCTAACAAACCATTTTTTTTGGGAGAGAGGATGTCGAGGAAAAAAACATCCAAAATGTGGCTGTGTTGTTTACATTTGTTAAAGGCCAGCCTCCGTGGAGGGGTTGGGCCTGAAGTTCGGAGTTTGAAATGTGTTCCAGAGCTGATGGATTGATGGGCCATCATAGAATTTCCAATTTTGTGTTTCCACAATACCACTACTGGGATTCCCAACCCCGTAACCGAGGGTGGGTAGGAGACTGGGCCGTGCAGCCAAATCACACTTTGGCTAGGGCCAGAGCATGAGGGTATGACCTACAGCCACGGGTGCGTGAACGCCTATTGATCGCGCGAATGCCTATCCGATCTATTCGAACACCTATTATTGTGCACACATCTGCTTATTTCAGCGCCAGCCCTCTGCCGGTCGCAGTACTGCTTGGCGTGTTTCGAAGTCTTGAAGGAATTTTCTCCGCGTAAATTTTGATGAAAGCATATTCACCTCGCGGAGATTATGGTGTTATTATTTGTTGAACGGATGCCCAGTATATACACCCTATTATATGCACCCTATCCGATGGTAGCGGCATCAAATGCGTAGCACCAATAGCCCTGTCCTTTTGAGCGCGGGCCAAGGGCAGAATGAAAAAAACCCAGTGAAAACCAAATAATTATTGAATTATCGAAAATTGGAACGTTGGCAAATAGGAACCTGTCAGCAACTCCTTTTACCTCGCAAGCGTCGAGGGAGGGCGTAGATCGAGTGAAGGCGACAATTTCCGTGTTGCATGAGGTGGTGAGTTGGTTGTGAGAGAGAGAGAAATATCACGGTGCTAGCGGCGCATCACGGCTTGAGTTCGGCCATCAGGCGCGATAGATTGATACGCGATGGCCTTAGCCGGTACGCATAGGCGTTCGGCTTCCCAATAGGCATTCAACTTCACAGTAGGCGCTCAGAGCCATCAATAGGCATTCCGGAACGCCTATGCTACTATCGTTGTATGTACTCATTCATTCCCCAGGAAGCTCTCAATGAAATTCATATGAATATTCCGGGTAGGTAGGTAGGTAGGTAGAATTACATGGCACAGTCCCACTCAGGAACACCGGACCCCGGAATTATCTGAGTGTACAGGCAGTAATGTACACTACGGTCCCTGGACTTCTCTATAACGCCGTAGCCGAGCTCACGGTCACTATGGGAAGATATAATTGATGGGGGTTCGCAAGTAAAGAACAGACTAAATATATTGGTGAGGCAGGCGGGTATTTATACAAGTCTCTTATCTATATCTATGAGTCATAGGTAATTGAAATAAGACCATGCGGTCTGAAAAAAGAGCATATGGTCGCATAACTACAATCTGGCTAGACCACATGTAAGTGCGAGATAATGAAAGAGAATATGAAATTCAGTAGGGCTTGGCACAAGTCAGCTTATCACGGGTTGTATTTTCAACAGTCACAGCCTTTTGACTTGCCGCGGTAGAACTAAAGGGATAAAGAGAAGCAGTTGGTAGATTATGGAACCTCGAAGCAAGCTCGCGACAGGAACAACTTAGATCTTGGGAGGACAATATACATGCATTACAAACTTCGACGGCAACTGATGATAACAGGAGAGCGGCAGAGAGGTCAAGCCCTCTTGATGCTGAGTGTTCACCATTGATATGTAGTGTCGATTCTTTTGAAGTGAGCTATACTTTAGTTTGTCCTTCTAACATCCAAATCGTCCTGAAGTAAGGAGAGCCTGTCATTCGAGTCGATTGACTCCTGTAGCCTTCCCACCATTCAATTGCATATCCACCGATTTGCTGTAGATGTGTCTGGATGCTAGTCGAGGTAGCACCCGTTTGAAGCAGCACGGGGAAGCGAAATGGGGGGTCATCTGGACACCATCTTCAGCTCACTTATCACACCAAGAGCGGTGTGAGCGTAATCCTTGTAATGAAGGCGGTCAGGGTGACAAGGGGTCGTCGAATCAGCTCGAAGAGGAATTAACCTATATTCTGTGGATGGCGGGGGAAGCGTGGAGTCCCCATGGAGACTCAGATTGCGGCAAATGGAAGGAACTTGTAATTGATTTGTCGTTGGTTGTACGTGCATTCCAGACATTTTTTTTTGTGTTCCTTTTTACGACAATCTGCAGTGCATGTCTAGGATCACCAGTACTCTCGCAATGGTAACCCGCCAGTGCCCGAATATTTGGAATCAACTGTTGAGAATGTAATGTATTAATCTCCACGCATTCTTTGCTTTTGGCTATGACAATTCTCCTGAGGGCAGTTGGGAGCACCTGAGAATAGGGTTAAATTTGCTTACTCGAGTCCATTATGATGAAGTCGTTCGGAACACTCTGTTTCACTGAAGGGACTGGCTTCATATGGCAAAGCCCAGAGATTCTCTGACAGACAAAGAGAAAATGCTACCCAAGCATGCTAAATAATCCGACAAAACATTGCATGGATGTTAAATCTGCGTCCAGTATACTTCGCTATTGGAACAGTTACGCAGACAGCGACCAATCTTATGTGGTACTTGTTATTTCAGGCATGCTTTGAAGTGGGTAATATGTCAAGGGGTAACAATGTGGATAGTATTTTGTTCTTGCATTACAGTGCCAGTGTATCCAGTATCCATTTCGTCGCATGGTTGACCATAGAAAGTGTAGACAGCCGATGGAATACTACCAACTTAGTTTGAGGATGAGAAGGACCACGACGGAGAAACTCCGAGAGTAGGGTTCAAGTCTGGCGTCGAGGGCAGCGGCCGTAATTAGGAGCTCAATATTCAGCACTCAATATTGATGATGCCACACTAAGGAACTTATATAATTTCACTTAGCCTGCCAAAGTTAACTTACAGCTGATTGCAGTACCGAAGGCGCGAATCAAAATTTCCTGTTTTGGGACATTTTCAAATAATTCCCGATATCTCAGCCAGTTCTTCACCGATTCACTTGAAAATTGGATAGATCTACTGGGCTAATTTACTCGCAATTAGTGATAGAGATGAATTTACGAAAATATCATGTATTACACATTTTCTGATTCCGGGCTGTTTTCGGACTGAAAGCCGTCTAGCATGCCGAGTGCATGTCCCAGCAGCATAATATTTTGGTTTGGACACCAGATTCAAATGAGAAAACATGTGATAGAGCCAAAGGCATGGATAACACACTTACAGTCCCTCCAGATTTCATGGACGCATCTGCCAGTTTTGGCATCAAGAGATATTGTAAGGATTACATTTATCCATGAATTTCATAGATTTATGGCTCTATCACATGTTTCCTCAGTTTAATATGGTGTCCAAACCAAAATATTACGCTGCTGGGACATGCTCTCGGTATGCTAGACGGCTTTTGGTCTGAAAACAGCCCGGAATCAGAAAATGTGTAATACGTGATATTTTAACATATTTCTCTCCATCAATAATTGCGAGTGAATTAGCCCAGTAGATTTATCTAATTTTCACGTGAATCGGTGAAGAACTGGCTGAGATATCGAGAATTCTTTGAAACTGTCCCAAAACAGGAAATTTTGATTCGCGCCTTCGGTACTGCAATCGGCTGTAAGCGAACTGATGGCAGGCCAAGTTAGATTCGCAATAAAGTAAAATGAAAGTACGAGTTGAGTAAAACTAAGGAACTTTAAGTTCATATAAGTTAAGTCGAGTTCAACCAAGATAACCGGCTTTCGAACCATTCAGCCCCTCGTACATAAGTTCTAGGTCAGGGAACTATTGTCTGACATCAATATTTAACGGGTACAAGCAACAAGGTATGCAGAGTCTGCCTGTAAATTATGGAAAGCAATGTCTTGAGCCTCAGGAGCATCGTCTAGTGCCTGGGAAACATTTTAAAATGCCCAGAATATCCATCCGCACAGTCTGGACAGGATGAACGACTCACAGAATGTAGGTGGGTATATCTGGACATTTGATTCCTTCACAATTCCAGGGAGTACGAGAATTTGTAAGGTAGTCGAATTTGGGGGGTAAAAACCTCCCTTGGGCCGCAAGTATCAAATGGAATGCATTTCTGATTGCATTGCCCTGGCCTCCGTTTAAACTGTGCGCAACTTGCGGTTTTGATGGAACTTGGCAGCGTTTGATGCCATCTGATGGCATAAGTTAAATTCCGTGATGGAACCTGGCGCGCAACAAGTCACTTACAAGTACCTTCAAGTTATCTGAAGTAAGAGTGAGTCAAGTGAATTTGAATGTATACATGACAAGTTGAAGCCGTGGGCTGCTCCAGAACCTCAGGAACAGACTGTGACGGCGGCAAAGACATGGAATTGATCGAGCCTCCGGCCTGCCGGAAAATTAATCGAAACATTGAATATGTAGGGAGGCACATAGAAAATATTCCTGCTATGGATGCTAGATGCTCATGAGGACTCCTCCCCTGGTAGAAATCGAACTACTGAATGTTCAATGGGAAAGATGTTGTACTGGCAGAACGAGTAGCACGAAAATGATGTCCGAACAGATCAAAATAAATCCCAGGCTCAACGGAATGTAAAGCCAGGAGACAGCAGTCCGGCTCTGTAATTATGGTCTCTCACTGGTCCACTAACTGAGGTACCACATCAACTCCCTTTGTCTTAGGGCTCAGATCAATGCAACTATAAAACCCGGTGATACTCTGGGAGAATTTACGCAAATGGGATGTATGAACTGACATGAAGCAAAGAAAGGTAATAATGATCAGTTTTTTGAGGCCTTTATCAACACTGAAAGAAGTTGTTGTGCACCCAGGTGGTAGCCGTGAGGGCGGAGTTTGAATAAGCTAAGTTCGCTAAGCGTGTGAAAAGCTAAGTAAAGTGCGGCCCACCTAACCCGAAGAGCCAAGTTAACTTGTCAAGTTAACAAATGAGTTCCTTTATGCGGACTCAATATTGATCCTTCCGTTCCAGAAGACAAATATTATTATTTCCAAAATCTTAAATCACACTACGAGTCCAGACGTCTTTCCCACAGAATTCCGCTAGTTCCGGTTCTCCACGTCAAAGAGTGATGGGGATGCAGTTGATGGCAATGAGGCTGCCCCACTCCTGCTCCGGAGCATCGCAGGTGACCGTAGTCCCACCGCTAGCGGCACGGGTTAGCGGCTGATATCATTCTCGACATATGTGATCACCGACCAGTTGTTGCCGATGACGGTGATGGGACTGCAGCCCAAGCCGACGGGGACGTCAAGGCCGGAAAGGTCGAGGCCGAGGAGGGCCGCAACCGCGGAGACGGCGCTGCTGCTGGACGACTGGACGCTGCTGCAGCACTGGTTCGAGGTAGGGGGGGTCACCGGGGGTGTCGTGTTGGGAATGGCGGCAGCAAGGGTCTGGACAGCCGATTAGTATATGAATCCTATACAAAAAATGAAGGCTCACAATGAGCACCGAAGTGACGACGACTGAGAGCTTGGAGAACATCTTTAGAGGATTGTTGGAGAGCTTGAACTACAGAGGGAGGAGTTCGAGTGAAGAATTTGAGGGAGACGGCCCTACCTTTTATACATTTTCTTGGGATGACGCAGCGACAGGGCTGCATCCCTCAAGTAAAGGAACTACGCGCTCGTAAACTGTGGAGCGGTGGAGCGGTGGAGCCATTCGATATTGCAAACCACTCACGGCGCATATAGCATAGCGTTCTCACGTCAGGTTGGTCAACTGGGCGCTGGGTATCAGAAAGAGTGGAGCGGTGGTTTCATATAACACATTCCCGGCGGTGACGCTACGGAATACCTAAATAGGCGAGTTAATTTAAATTAATACACGCTCCGACGGCAGACCTGACGTGATGGACGTAATGGTGTTAAGGCGGCGAAAGGGAAGTTGTTCGAGGATTCGGGCACGCACCCGGGATTTAGGGAGACGGTGAACAATAACAGAATCCCGGCACAGTCGATTATTAGACAAGGCAGAATATGACCGAAGTTTGCCCAGTCCTGAAAATCCTGGATCCAAGACTATGGATTCTGAGTGGAAGCCCGAAGATCCCCAAATTTCACTGCTATTTTCGGCGGTCAATTCCGACGGTGACACCTCCACGGCGTGTACATCCAGTGTCATATCAGTAATTATTATACAGTAATATAGTGCATGGCCAAACATCACGTGATCGCGTCGAACCGCGCGCTTTATGGACCTCTGGTCCATCCGCCAAAGGTTATTTCTCGTGTCGTCCAAAATATAGTACCTGTGCCCGTCATTTTACCAACCATCTTCCGGTGCAAATTTGATCATAGCTGACACAGCGCGCATCCGGAATACCGTGTCATCTATTGCTGGAATCCCCGGCGCTAAGCGGCGGATGACGAGCGTGACACAACCAGTGATTTCTACCAAGTGTTTAACCCGGAACATCCAGATGTACATTGTATTCAGTCGGCTTTGTGGCGTGGATCCGATCATTTGCATTGATTTCGTACGGAGCCCGCACGGCCGGGCCTGGTGTTCTGGATTGAAGGACATTACCTGACAACTTCTGATCGGGACAGTATTCCGAGCCGTATTCATCCCAGGTTCAAGGAGTCAGCGAACTCCACAGATCCCCCCGTGCCATGACGTCGAGTTGTTGACATGCGGCATCGGACACTCGGGCGTCCTCCGCGCTGGAGTATGTCCGAGTTGGTTATATTAGACTCTCGTCCTCCATACTCTCCGTCGCTGGTAGGTGCTGATTCTAGGTCCTCTTGTTCGCAGCGTAATACCAGGGGTCCATTTGATTTAAATCAGATTTGCTGTCACCATTCCTAGTAGCACTTCCGCCATCATTCTCCTGACCTCCAGCCGCCAGTGCTGCAGC
Source organism: Mycena rosella (assembly GCA_029378255.1). Classification (NCBI taxonomy): domain Eukaryota; kingdom Fungi; phylum Basidiomycota; class Agaricomycetes; order Agaricales; family Mycenaceae; genus Mycena; species Mycena rosella. The sequence goes on from JARKIE010000050.1 coordinate 173,923, forward strand.
AGTGTCGTCCCGTCGAGAAGCAATTCTGCCTCCTCCATCGCCGCGGTTTTTGAGCTTGAGCTGGACCTCACTGGCCTCCTCCCATATTGGCCGCACCCAATCACCGTCATCGGAATTCAGTAGTACATCTATGTAGCTCAATTGGCGTGTACGTATTATCTGAGAATGGGATAGCGCAGGCACCACGGTGGTCTGCGAGGCCTTGATAAGCAGTTAGGAAATGGCTTACTGCATCTGCTGGGTCGCGATCAACTGCGTCCCCATCACCGTCCGAAGCCTGCACAAGGTTTTAGTCCGGGTGCCAATATATCTTGAAATAATACTGCCTGTTATGTTTCCTGTTAGTAACATCGGTCGACGGATTTATCTCCCAAAATGAGAATCGATATGCTAAACACATTCAGACTCGTGGTTGCTCGTATGATAAAGGCCACGGATTAAGGAGAGGATTAGATGGCTGCTCCTGCCGCGTCTCTCCCCATGTTTCATAATCCGCCTTTCTAGCAAGACGTTGTGGGCCGGGACTGGTACATAATGCAATGGAGTTCAAATTTTCAAACCCAATGTCACCGGTTTTGCCGAGATTTGATGTCGGCAAGTATCAGTGCGGTTGCCGACTCATCGGCATACCGGCCAGGTTGATGATTCGTCCCTATATTTTAATACTTCGACGAGCGTTGCCCGGGGAAAGTGACGGACAACACGGGGAAGGACGACAGCATGAATTAAATCTGACGTGATTACCGCCGTGATTCGGACCTATGCAATCGGCCGGCGTCGACAGAGTGGAATTGACGAGTTGAGCTTGGTCATCCTCGTCTTTCGGTATTGTTCAGCAGTCAGAAAAAGAACTGAAGGATGGACGCGGTCTCACAGAGTCATAAGAGGAACGCGGAGCAAAGACCCGCCCCTCACAGGCCGCTCTCCTCCGGGCTACGCGAGGGATCCCATCGGCGTCCTTGCAATTTATAAGTAGCTCGGCCAGATCGAATCGGAACAGCTCCGTATATTACGCGACTACCATGGAACCTGATGCTCATTCTGCACCTGGGGGAGAGCGTACGACCTGGCACAATGCTGACAGTGACATTGACGAGCCGCCCACCTCCCTGCACTACTAAGATACCACATGAATCCAAAATATGCTTGACAGCAGCCAGGCTTAGAATTCCCTGCCGTTCCCGGCACTATGTCTCGCTAGGACCTCCGGAACCTTACGAAATCGCCGAGGAAGGAAATAAATACTCCGAGACGCGGGAACTCCACTTGGAAGGGCTGCCCGGCGCTGCGCGATATTCGGAAATGAAGTGGTAATAATACCCCAGCGTATATAATGGGCTCTCTAGAACACAGAGAACCTGCCACCTTGTGCCGCATTTCCTCTTGGTCTCGTCGCAGGTACGTCAAGTCCTCATCGGGATTAATGCAGCATTGAAACTAGTTGTGAAGATCCAGCCAATGGTTCCATACGCTGAGAGTCAATTCCACCTACGACGAGGCCCGACAGAAGTGCACCATTCTGGACACAACCATGCTAGTAGCTACTCATGGAGCACCGCACTCAACAATCCGGTGGAACTGCGTCCAACTCGAGGAACGAGAAAGCCACCGTCGCGAACCGCTCCCGGGCAGCGACATCACCTTGGCTGAAATCTGAATGAAAACGCCGGAGAGCTTGGAGAACATGTTTTGTTCAGAGGCTTGTTAGAGAGCTTGAACTACAGAGGGATTTGTTCTAGTATCTAATACTGTCGATGAGCATGCCGCTCTCCAAAACACTCACAAATTTTGGGTGAAATGGCTAAGACCGTGTACTGTATTATACAGAGGGCCCTCCGGGCAGCCCTGGTCCTTCTTTTGAAGTGAGCTAAGTTGTAATACTAGTAGTCCTGTTTTTAGCTTCGGGCCGCCCTTAGCCACTCGTCACCGACCTTTGCTCACTCCTCGCGGCACACGCGGCACATGATCTCGACTCGGAGATTGGTTGAGTAAAATAGTGAGAGTGTTTTAAAGGATGGCTTCTATGAAAGTCGAACGAGCGACTGTTTGACATGGTTTACGTCATCTACAAACGGACACAAAAACCTGCGCACATACTAGGGACATAAGACTGGTCTCGTTTGATGTTACTTCTAAGAGCAGTGAATCGCGGGAGCCACAGAATCCTATCCGGAGATATCGGAAGAGGATCCGAGGCAGTTTTTGATGAAAATTTGATGGTGATTCACTGCTTGTTCACTGCCCTATAACGTCTGGTGCAGTTTAACCGTAGAATTTGTGCTTGCGGCACACAGTGAGTCTCCGGCCACAAAATAATGGGTTCCTCCTCCAAATCTGCTCGGTTTGATCCAGAACTTCGTGTCAGCATTCCTGTTATGCATTTAAGCTCCTCTGAGTTGTCTCTGCAATTTTCTGAGTCGTATTGCTGAAGTAATTAATTTTCCACTTCAAGCCTGAATTTTCAGAATACAGGCTAAAATTCGGTGGTTGTCGAATTGTCGAACTGGTTTTTTTGTGGTCACAGGTCACACCCCCTGTCGGATTGATTCAAATAATACAGTATGAGTCAGTCTGTCGAGAGTACACTGCAGTGATACAGTTGACTCCCTCTTAACCCATATCCTTCATAACCCATAACCCGCAATAACCCATACTTTTTCCAGTCCACCACCTCCATTCTTAGGTAAAATAGTAGCAAAACCCATAAAATTCTAATACTCCATAATCCATATGTTTTTTGGGGGTCATAACCCATATGTTCCTTAAGATTTTTGAGTTTTTGGCAGTCATCCTGCATAGAAATAGCATGGGACCTGTTCAACCATCATTATTGGGTGGTGATTCGGGCTGATACACCATTTACCCCTACACTTATGCCCAATGAGACTTGATACCCTTCTCGAAAGTGTTGATTTGGTTGAAGAAACTTTAAAAAAGCGGCTGGCTGAGCTTATAAAATGTCTCAGGATTGAAGACAAGACACATCTGATTTTTGTTTGTACATGGTTATCTAAAATCTTTCGATAATTATTTCTCAACCTCCCTTGGAGCCCATACTCCCTGACAACCCATACCTTTCAGTGTCCACCAGCGCCTATGGGTTAAGAGGGAGTTGACTGTATATGCTTCTAGGAAGCACCCTCAGATCTAACGAGGCAAATACAAAATTGGATGCTGATCTTCGTGGAGTATGTCGACTCACGTGGAAACGGGAGATATCTCGTCCATAATTGAATGGCTCACAGGGTTCACTATTCAGAAGTAAATCCAGGGTTATTGCATCGCGGTGAAGAGAATCCCGTCAGTGGATCCTCGGCATCCAAACACGACTATCGAGCTACTGACGCCGGCCAGTAATCCTAACCGACTGGCAGCGCTGTATACTAGTACGTGGAACAAGTCTTTTTTTTGTTTCATAGTCGTGACTCGTGAGGCGAAAAGTACGCAACTGTCCGCGTCCCCTCCTGATTTATCCTCTCAAATTGCCACTTAGACTTCTGAGGTCACCTCGGCGACTCTTGGATCTAAGGGTGGAGCCTCGTCTGCTGCTTTTGCCGATGTGATTCCTCGTCACTTCGCAGGTTTTGTGGTCCAAGTCCGGACGATGCTAATCACTACACGAAGTTCATGAGTGGGGGTTCCTTCCCTCAGGTCTTGAGGAGAAGTTCATATATCTTACCAATATAATACCATGAATATGGATCGCTATCCGTGTCCTAAAACTGGACGGAAGTCTGGAACGACGAAATGGAACTCGCCGAGTACCACTCGTTATGAGCCACCTGAAATCGTAGGGAGGAATGCAGCGGATGATGGGAAGGTCGTGGGCCCTCAAGGCATTTTCAAAAAACCAAACAGCATAATTTGCACGGGGAGATCTGAGTAACACGACTACTAGTCCGCTCCGAACACGCCGCCGTCAAAAATTGCGTGGGCTTTCAACTCAAAGAGTGATGGGAATGCAGTTAATCGCGATGAGGCTGCCCCACTCCTTCTCGGGAGCATCGCAGGTGACCGTGGTTCCACCGCTGGCAGTGCGCGTCAGTCTTTCGGTTTTTGGAACACAACAGGAAAACCCACCAGTTGTTCCCGATGACGGTGATGGGGCTGCACCCCAGGCCGATGGGGATGTCGAGGCCGGAGAGGTCGAGGCCGAGGAGGGCCGCAACCGCGGAGACGACGTTGCTGCTGGACGACTGGACGCTGCTGCAGCACTGGTTCGAGGTCGGGGGGGTCACCGGGGGTGTGGTGTTGGGAATGGCGGCAGCAAGGGTCTGGACAGCGAATTAGTATGTTAATACTGTATAAAAGATGAAGGCTCACAATGAGCACCGAAGTGACGACGATTGAGAGCTTGGAGAACATCTTGGAAGCTTGGTAGAGAGCTTGAACTACAGAGGAAGGAGTTCGAGTGAGGGATAGGGATGGATGCCTGACTTTTTATAATTCTATCGGGAATTTAAAAATGCACCGCGAAATGTATGTCGTATGTGTTTTCTGAGCGCCAGGAACGACCAGGACGGGAACTGTGGAGCGGTGGAGCCACTAGACAGCTTCCAAAGCTCTTGCAGCGCGTGAACCTACCCGATGGGACCGCGCGCAGAGGACTCTCATGTCAGGCTTGAAACGCGGGGAATCAAGAAGAGTGGAGCGGGCATTGTTATATTATGTTCCGACGTTGCCGCTGCCGAGAGGCGGAAAAGGATCTAGAATGTCGAAGAGGTAGTTCAAAGATTGATGGCATCAGCTCAAGTCGAGAAATCCAAGGCGGACATTGCTGCAACTCACAAAGTATGGCCCAACTTCGATTGATGCCACCGATACCCTGAAAGCGTACCGGCCAGACTCCAAGGGAGTTCAGGGTTTTCTCTGCAGACGTCAGCCGAGCGTCAGGACCAATTTAGCACCGCACTCAAGTGATAGGACCGCACCGTACCCTGATATTACACGTCATCTGGGACCGATGATCAGGCAATTTGGCTGTTATACATAGACCACGGCACACTTCACACCTCAATTGAACACATAAAACTTCCGAGCAGATGTTTAGTTCGTCTAAATTAGTGTTTCGATCGGTCTCGATGCTTGTCAGGTGTCATCTCTTCCCACAAAATGTAAGGTGCGGAGAGTAATTTCCAGGGTGATCTTTGTGCAGAGACTGGACCAGACCGGCCCTTGACGTAAAAATGCATGCGTTAGCTGCATGCCACTACATTGAAATATACACACGCACCCTAAATTCGGGGAGAAATGCGGATTACATACGTCAAGACCGGAAGCTTGACGTTCAGCCACAAACAGAATTCCGCGATGCAAGTCCACGGGAACAGAAACCCAGATGGGGACGTTGGTGATGTCTCAGAGGCGTTAGTAGTAGGCCGCATTTATCCCGCGCAGAAATCAGTCACACTGATTTGATTCTGGGCGCCACGTGCAACCGTCTATTGAATGTCCTCAAAAAGCCAATTCATAGGCACTTGCGTGAATCTGACGTCAATACCATGGTACCAGATTACACGACTGGCCTGGTTGCAATCAGTATAAGTTAGACCAATGACTGGTCTGCCTATGACGACAGAGGACCTCTAGATGAAGGCGCCCGGTGAGCGGGATTGACCAAACTCGACCGGCAGGTAGATGCCATGCCCGGTACATTCGGCCCCATCCACGGTACATCACCGCAAACCCGGCACATTCGCCGACAATGTACCGCCCCTGGGCTCAAACACAGTACATGCTGCGGCATCCCATTAGTATTGGCAGATGCCATGGCTGAGCGCTCCTGCCATTAAAATTGCTCAATCTGTTCACATCTCGGAAAGAACAGCTTGAATTGACTACGAAAATTGAGACTACGAGTGGAAGTTCTACGCCTGAAATCGCGAGTTAGTTAGTGCGCCGGATATCAAGCAACAAGTCATACCCGCTGCTTTCCCTTCTTTCGCGAACGGTCCGAGGGATCCCCTTCAGTGGCCCTGCGCTTCTCTGTGGGCCCTCTGGAACGCGTGGAGGTGAGTATATTAGCCTCGTCAACTTCTTGTCGAGACCGCCTTGCTTTGGGTGCACAGGACCTGCCTCTGAGAAAATTTTAAAGGGTGGGGCGGCTGGCGCGGGAGACTGGGGTGGCGGCGGAGGGAGGAGAGGTAAGTTATTAAAAGCTGCATCTGTGAAAGAGAGCGGATGTGATTCTGTAAAGTATTAATATTAGCCCAAGAATAATATGATCGGAGAGAGCGACGGATACCGAGATCGGTCGGAAAAAATGGTGCGAACGAGTTCGTATAGTCCGGCTGCAGATATTCAGCAGGGGGAACCGAAGGGATCGATGTATTGAAGGTCGGATCGAAACCGAAGAACACATCTATGTCGAAAGTGCTGAAATCAATCCCGGAAAACTCCATGGGCGCTATATTTGAGGTGGTCGGCGGGAACTCTAGCGCCGGGGGGGCTTTCAGGGCACCAAAGGGGAGCGGATCGTATGAGGGTATGAAGAACTCCGAGAAATCGGGCGTGGGTTGAGGCGGGATGAATGTGGACATCGGCTCCAAAAAGTGTATGGTGGGAATTAATATAGTGTTTTTCGACGGCATCGTGGAGGGTACGTGCACCGGCACTGTTGTAGCAATTATTACCGGGGTTTTAGGACGAGAATAGATTTTACCTGATCGAGCCGGCACTGCTTTGACTCGCCCGCTGGAACTCGCAGTGAGAATCTCGGAAGATCCCTCCTTCGCCGCCTTGAGCTGCGCCTTCAGCGCCTTGGTCAACTCAGTGGATTCGCGGCGTTTCTCCACCTCAGCACTGCACGCTTCGCGTCACGGACGAGACCCCTCTTGACCCGTTTGTTATGCAATGCTGGCGCAAAGGCACTAGGGGTCTTTCCGTTAAGGATCATTTTGGTTGATTGCGCTGCGAAAGCATCTGAGCCTGCAAGATACACATACAACGATACTTACCATTGTCGATTTTAGAGACAGTAGCCCCGAGAACTCCATTCCCCTTGATGCACTCCCGATACGTCGCCTTGGTGCCGAACGAGACTTTAGTGAGGGATGGCATGGAATGGTTGTGGCCGGTGTTGTTAGTGACCAGAAGGGCCTTACGAATCGAGGTGTCCATTGGAACGTAAATTGAGCGGGTTCGCGAAGCAGCGATAATTCATAATGCGAGACCGTACTTGGGTTCCATTGATGATGTGGGCGTGCGCTGCTGAAGAGTTAGCACATATGTTCGACATTATACGAAACGGACAGATCCTACGACAAAGTTTTTGCCTCAGGCCGGTGTGCGGGTGGATGATCCGGCTGCAAGGTTTGGTATCCTTGTCCGGGTCGGTTGTAAGTGGCTGGCCGGCAAGCCCTTTGGCTAGAAGATTCGCGTTCACAAAATCGGGGATTGAATGAGTTCGATGCGTTTCGTGGCTTCGAGGTGCCCAGCCACTGCACGTTATGAAGTAATCCTGGCCCCTGGACTTGCCCTACAAAGGGCTACAGATCAGATCGTTGCATGTCAATGGGGGCTCGCTTACATTGGGTTTGGCTTTCATCATCGGGCCACCGTCACATTTCTTGCCGTTCGAATCGACGGCAAGGCATTTGGCGTCTCTCACGACCTTCAGAAATCTAGGGGGAAACATATATCAGCCAGCGTGAGCAGAGATCGAAACAGATTCTCACAGAGCGACATGCTGTTCGGGGGTAGTGCCCTCGTTCCGCCGGGTGTCTGCCAGCGCAGCGAGAACGGCGTCGCGTGATGTGGAGTCCAACTCGAAACGGACAGGGGTACGGAGGGCTGGATCTATCCGCTCGCATGCGTAAGCGCCTTTACACTCAGAGCGAGCGCGTCGGCACTGGATAAATGGTCCCCCTGGCTCAAACCTGACAGAGGCTTTAGAGTGGCTTCCGCCGCCATCAGGAAAAACCACTATTGCCTTTTGGGGGCAAGTGCGAAGAATTCAGGTGAAATGTTGCTAATTCATGACAATTGTTGGAAAATGGCTGATTGTTGAAATGTTTCAGTCCCTGATAATTAGTGCCATTTTCTCGATAATTGGCTACCATTTGCTCGACAATTGGCTACCATTTGCGAAGAATTGACATACAGTTAAGCAGAATGTTACCTTATGAAAACAGTTTCAGGTCACTGGATACAGCACACATCGAATATAATCATTCACACTACTTACTTACACATACCAACACATATACTAACTACATAGGATACCCCTTCCTGCCCACATCCATGGATCCCATCGGCTGCAGAGTAACACATGAGGAAAGATCGGGATCAAAGGCGACGGGAGAACATACAGTATGAAGTTAGTGATGGCGGACAGGGCACAGGGTCTCCCGAAGATGCTCATAGATGGTCTGCCGGCATGCGGATGAGCATTGTACTCTGCTGTAAGAGAAAAGGTGAGCGAAAGAAGATAAATGCATGGGGAACATCATACCGAGTATCGCGTAACGGTCTGTTGCGCAGCCGGCGGTAACAAGAGGTGAGACGGACCTACGACTGATGTGGCCGCATACTTACTGGTCCAGATAGTCCAGAAGGAGAACCTGGGACAGCTAGAACAATAAGATCAGCAGTGGGACCGGGCAGCGAACAACAGCGAGTACCTAGCGACGGCCTTAATCCATGATGTCGGTTTTACGTGTTCGCACCTATCGCAGACAGTGAAGTTAGCGGTCGAAGGCGGATGGCTAGACAGTTCTAATGAAGAACTGTTAGTACATGCAGAAGAAGCAGAAGAGTTTGTAAACCTGTCAATCAATGTGCACGATCATGGTGGAGAAGTGCTGGTGCGAGAACTTGGCGAGGACCAGGAGCGGGCGGCGGCACGGTAAGAGTGCTGTGAATCCCCGGAATGTTAAGCTGAAGTATGTTGGTTAAGATGTGAGATAGAAGACGGCAAAGGACATACTAAAGATGTCTGCAGCCTGCGCAGGCTTGTGCGGGTCAAACCCGCAATGAAGGTTATCAGGGGCAGTTGTGAAGGGGGCATACCTTGCAAAAACCAGCTGGGACGGGGAAGACCCCAAAAAGCGGCAATTGGTGGAAGAGGATGGGGGGAAAGAAAGAAAGGAATGCATGGCCTCATCAACATTTGGCTTTGTGTGACTCCTGATCGACACTTGATCGGCGAACTCACCGAAGCAAGCGATCAACGTTTCATCCGGAGCGGTCCGAGCGGAGTTTGAATGACTTGTAGAGAATTTAGAAAGCTGCGCGAAGAAAGTGAGGGAAATTCACTTTACCCATCACAAGCAATTAACCCCCTCCCACAAGTACCAATGATATGAATGCATCCTGCTTGCACCTCCTAGGCCTGTTTTGATCATGCCGTCTGGGATTGCTCCGGAAATGGTGCGGAATGTTGGGAAAATGTCAGCATTTCTGGACAATTCTGGTTTCTAGGCGGGTGTCGTGCCATTGCCATTCGGACTCCTGTGGCACTCAATATATGTGCTGTTCCATACTGTGCCATTCACAGGTATTGCCTAATACCTCTTCCAGCAGCGTTGAAAACTGAGGTCACACTGGAAGTTGAGAGTGACAATAGAACAACACAGCCGCTGATGCGGATCAATTGTCGCATTTGCGAACAAAATGTCCCAATTTCTTCACAATTGTTGTAAATTGCACTCTCTCAAAATTTGTTGCCAATTGTCAACAAAATTTCTGAAAATTGGTAAAGGGTGTTTTTCCTGATGGCCCGCACCGTCCCACGAGTCATTGTCCTGCCACAAACAGGGTATCAGTTGTGCAATTAAATCCAAAAAACCACGAACTGCATTTCGAATGAGATGGTCGAGTGTATAGGGCTCCCCAGTTTTGATGTTATCGAGGTCATATTTAGGATCACTGAGATCGACAACAATTACGGTGTCACGGATAATCGGATAAATGGAGGCGAGGTCAGAAATATACTTGATGCGCTGTGCGGAAACTTTCTGGGTCAGTTTGAAGTTGCCGGTGCGCACAAGCGACGTGATGTCATCTTGCCAGACGGTGTCGGATTCAACTAAATCATCGAGGTCCTCAAAATCCTCGGCTGGAAGATCATCAGACACGATAAGCAATGACATTGTAAATATACGCACGTGGACTGGATGCTGCGCCAAATATTGCCGATTCGGTGTCGTCGGAGCCAGGAATAAAATCTGGCGCACGTGGGAGAACAGAATAATGAGTATATGAGGAAATATGAAGAAAGAAAAAACAGCACACCAAAAGGGATTATGCTGGGCGACCGGGAGGTCGGTTTGAGTGCTTGGACCACCTCCAGGTCGGATTCTACTCCCGACGCGTCCGGTTCCGAGTCTGAAAAAAGCTCTAGGACCTCTCGGCCTCCTTCGGTTAGAACCCGCGTCTTAATGGGGGCCGACCGTGAGGGCAAGCCCGGCACTTCTGGCTCCGCTTTGACCGCGACAGCTGAAGCCCTGAGCACCGGGAGCAGTGGCGCTTCGATTTTGACAGACACCGGATGGCGGATCAGGAACAATTGGGCGCGTTGACGGCGCATCCAGACTGGCGCATGGCACTGGGACTGCGAGGTGCTGTCTCAGACTGCAGATGTCGATCCACTCATGGTCCAGGAACATCCCGACATTCGCTGCGATGTAGCCGGGGTTGTACATCTGGTGTGACACCTCAGTATACCGCGACGATATACGCGTCGTACGCGCAACGTATGTGACGTACGTGGTTCCGGAAGTCCATCAGCTGTCGCGCCGAAAGGCCATCGAGGAGTTCCAGGTCGGCAGCAGTGTGCTTTGATCTCTCAACACCGTTGATGGCCATTTTGACGCGCCCGTCGCAGTGCAAAAGCGGGGATGGTGGTGGGGAGAAGGAAAGCAGCAGTGAAAAAACCTGTGGCACGTGTCGACTGCCCAGATGGTGTTTGCCGAGGTACGCGACATCCGAAGAAGGCAAGTGCCGCCTTTGAGGTCAAACACGGTCTATTCCCATCAATGTACCGCCTTTGACTAGGATGTACCCCTTCTCCCATCTTCCTGCTTCCCTGTTTGGTATATCCTCCCCGGTGAGATTGGGTAGCAAGTCCATGATAAATGCAACACCAGTCAGCACGCAATGCCGCCGTTTGCGCCGTTCGTTGACAGGACTCGGTACATCGTCCGACTGGACGGTCGTTTGTCGATCCCGGCTTGATCCCGGCTGGGCATCCTAACTGGCGACCCCGGCTCCCTCATGTATGGGACCTCTTCATGTCGGATTTCGTCCTGCAAGGACAAAGTTCCGACCACGATTTCCGAGCCACGCGCCACTTCCGGGGCAGATGTATTCACATAATAGTAATGATTGTAATCTACTAATCCTATGTTTTGCGAGCTAAGAAGGCGAGTGAGTGTGCGCTGTATTTCTTTTGTATGTAGGACGCCGAGAAGCCGATTGATGCCGACTCAGCGAGATGTTCGGATATTACAAATCTGTCGCTCGCGTGGCCACATCAGAGGACAAGATCTTCAACTGGCCCACGCCTCCCCCACTCTGACTTGCCTTATTTGGGCAAAGATAAGATGATATCAAAGATAAGCCGAGAAAGGAAGTCTCGGCCGGTGCGGATGCCTTCAGGCTACCAGTTTGTCACTGAGCTCATTGGTCTCCTTGCTGAGTGGTTATACTCTCCATTGAAGCAACCCTACATAACTTTTATTTTTCATGTCGTGCGATCGAGCCAGACTGCGCACGTTTAGATTCTTTTTTTTTTGCCTTGCGCGCCGCGCAGCGGGCCCAGCGGCGAGCGCAGCACCAAGCAGTGGGCCCCGCGATGAGCACAAGGGGGTCCACGGGGGTCTCCCCCGTGTAAGATGACTTCCATACCCTGAAAAAGCAGAAAAAACCCCACAACACGCGAGAATATTTTTACAAAAGCTCCACGCAGTGGGCCCCCCACGGCGAGCAGAACCACCACGCAGTGGGCCTTGCGGCGAGCATTGGGGAGGTCCGCGGGGGTCTCCCCCGCGCCTCATTCGTTGTTTTTACTCGGACTGAGCTTAAGCGATATCTCATCATGATTTGTGCGGCATATTTCCTTTTTAGGATGTGAGGTGGGGGAGGCGAAGGGGGTTTAAGATCTTCCGGTTACTCACCTCTTGGCTTGCTTCGCTCGCAACTATTCGCGCTGCAGAGTCTTCTGCTGCCCGTCCACGCCCCGCCGACGCCCCGCACGATGGGGACCCTACTGCCCTGCAGACTGGATTTCAAGGAGCCGCTGTATGACAGCCGAGGAGGCGCGACGCGATATTGAGGGGTGTCGGAGGGCGCGTGGAAGGAGGCCGCTGTCTGCTTCGTCCAACGCTCTCCTGCCAGGTTCCACACGGAGCTTCGTCCTAAACGACCTAATTGCCCTCTACACCGGACGCGACTTCAAACTCACTTTCGCCTCGCGCACCGCGTCATCCACCGCCTACGAACTCCGGTACGGCGCGCACGGATGTTAGGCTCGGAGGAATGCCAGGGAGGGATGCGCTTGAGCTTTTAAAGGTGTGTACCCTTGTGTACCGCTCTTCTTTTCTGGCGGGTTTTTTGCTTGGCCTCCCCATCCAACTCCATCCAATCCCATCGATCGCGCCCATGCATCTTCCCTTTCGATTTGCTACCCTACTCGTCCCTCCGTGATATCCCGGATCTCCCGCTTCCTCCTCGTCCCACTCTCTTTCCTCGTACACCTCGCTAACCCACCTCCGAGGCCGCGCCGCCTCCCGCGTCTCGCGACAGACGAGCTTTCGCCCGTAGAAGATTTCGGGCGCATGCAAGGGGGATGATGGGCAAGTTACACCGTGCATTTCTGTTTCTTTCGCTTTGGCTTTGGGTGCGATGGATGCGCGAAGCGCGACGCACGAGCCACGAGCACCCGTCCGGAACGAGCGAGGTCCCACTGCGGCGCTGCGTTGGTGCCGTCGAGCAGGTGTTTGCAGCAGGGTAATGGGCCGTGCAGGTGCGGTGGAGTGCGGATGCTGCGCCCGTCTGCGGCTCGTCTGGCGGGCTGCGGCTGGGGCCGTCGATGCCCAGGCGAGCGGCTTCGCTCGGAGAGGGAATCGTCTCCGCGCAGGAGCGGAGGGGCGCGTTGGAGGTGTTGGAGGCGCTGCGCGTCTGCGCGTCCAGGTGTGGCTTCGTCTGCACCGCCTTCTCCTTTGACTGCCGTTTAACGCTTGGCGCTTCACGTTTAACGCGCGCTGACGCTGGCGCTGCTCGCTGACGCGTGTCCCGTAGGTACTCGAGCTGGACGGGCCCGTGTGGCGCGCGAGGCGAGGTGGCGCGCGAGAGTCAGAGTCGAGACTCGACATGGCGAGATGGCGCATGGGCCGCGTACGTCAGAGTCGCGCTGGCGGGATGGCGGGGCGCGATGCGGGCGCGGGTGCATTCTCGCTTCTCTTTTCCTTCCTTCCCCCCGCTTTTGTGTATACTTTCGCGTGTGCCGGGTCGTTGGGCGGGGATCTTTCGAGCTATAGGGTGCGGGCGGCGGGTGTAGGCCACGCGGGGAGACGATTGCGCGTCGCACGATTACGTGCGGCCGGTGTGCTCCGCCGTGGAATGCGCCGCCGGTCGTACCGCACCCAGGCGCCTCGTTTTGATTTCTGGCCGCGCGTGTCCCGATGGCCACCGATGCGCTGGACACGGGGGAGGTTCGCGAGGGGCACGCTGTTCTTGCGCTTCGTCGCAGACGCTCTCCTGCACGGCGTACTCGAGTTAATGGACGTGGAGCCGTTCGATCCGTTGCGACTCGCTTTTGTTCCAGCCACGATTTTCTCGAGTCGTCGCGATCGTGATGTTTGCTGTTTTCCTTCATTGAACGCTCGTAGTCTACTGCCCTCCCTTCCTTTTTTACATTCCACACATACTGTACCCAAAGGGTCTAGATCTCCGGGACCTCGAGCCAAATGTATTTTCTGCATTTACATAGACCAGGACCAGTGCTCGTCCTCGCTATATCTGTCTGTGATCCTGCAAGTTCAACGTATGCGCGAATGGAGTGTGCCAGTGGCTCGGTCGAATTATTTGGATGTGGGACGGTTCAAATTCAAGGGAAGGAATGGAAAAAATGCCCGAGTTGTCTCAGATTGGAATCATCACCCGACCCCGAGTCGAACGGGGACCTTCTGCATACTCTGGAGAACCCGGGATTTGACTAAGAGGAGCAGATGCGCACCATGTGCTACCGAGTGTTAATGCCCCTCTATCTTGCCCTGTTAGCTGCGGGATTTTTTTAGATACACCGAATGTTCAACGGCTGGCGAGGAAAGGTGTCCTGCAAGAGGAAACGCGGATGCGGTGTGAGCCTATTTTCTACACTTACGTGGACCATTGTTCGTTCTTAATCGATTTAGAGTGCGGAAGCTTACATGTAAATCAAAGTTGCCGGTCCAATTTTTGATATAGTATAAGATGGTTGAACTTCAATGGAAGGAATGAAAAAAATCCGCCGATTGTGTTAAATCATCACCTGACCGCGAGTCGAACGGGGGCCTTCTGCAGAAGAAAGAAATTTTGACACTAGTGGGAGCAGATGCACACCGTGTGCTACCGGGTGTTATCCTCCTTGCGGCGTACCTCATTCAATGTGCAGCAGCAGTGCAGCTGCATTTCTTACATGGTGTCCCACATTCAACAAAGAATTCAAGTATCTCCAATCCGAGCGCGTCGAGTCCGGGCTTTGAAGAGTCGAAGAAAGATCACAATGGCTTAGTCCTGCTTAGTCACTCGTAGACAGACAGTATTTACAACAAATTGTGCCCTTCACACAGAGATCAGGAGGAAAGCGGGACAGAAGTTGAAGTATGCAGACCTCGCCATCACCCGACCCCGAGTCGAACGGGGGCCTTCTGCACACGGTCGACAACAAACTTCAATGCAGGGAAGACACACGCAATGTGCTACCGGGTGTTACTCCTCCCCTTCAAATGCGGGTGATACTCAGCCTATTCAGATGTGGGTTGAAGATCGTGGTTGGAATTGGACTTGGAAAATGCAACATGGTACCGCGATGAGCGGCGTGTAAGGGGATTGAACTTGTGGGTGGTTGAGAATGCGTGAGCTGCTTGTTGGCTTAAGGGATGCCTGAAAAAAAGAAAACCGTGATTGGTTACATGCCATATCACCTGACCTCGAGTCGAACGAGGACTTTCTGCCCAGCGATCACGGCTCAAACAAGGAGAGCCGATGCACGCCGTGTGTGACCGGGTGTTACCCGTCGGACGTGTCACTTGTGTGATACCTTCAATGCCGATTCAGCCTCAGGTTGAAATCTATGGTTGGAATTTGGAAATAAAACGTGATGGGTGCGGATGTGGGTGAAGTTCAGATCCTTGGTTGGATCGGTTTGGCTGAGAGGTCCGCCTGAAGAAAAAAAAACTGTAATTGGATACATGTATCACCCGACCCCGAGCTGAACGGGGCCTTCTGCATCATAGTTTTCCTTCTCGTGTAATGGAAACAGATGTGCGCGGTGTGCTCCCGGATTTTTCTCTTCCTCTTTGGACGGGGGTAATACTTAGCTGATTCCGACGCGAGTCGAAGATCGTGGTTGAAATTCCGACATTGAACATGGTACCGTGAGGAGCGGTGTAGTGGATGATTACATTCGGGGGTGTTTTCGAAAGTAAGTGAGCTGCTTGGTGGGCTGGAGATGGGTCCACCTGAAGGAAAAAAGGCACAATGGATACGAACCTATCACCCGACCCCGAGTCGAACGGGGATCTACTGCATAGCAACTAAGCTTGAACTCCCTCTTAAATTACGCAGAGGCACGCCGTGTGCGACCGGGTGTTAATACCCCTCCACCCTGCCTCATAACATCTGCAACTTTCAACGCAGATTTGTTCAACCATGAGTACTGAAATCATTCATGAATTTGAGAGGAATTAAAGAGGTATCCCGCAGGGAAAAGAAGTATTCAGAGGGGAAATTGGGTGAGTACTCAAGAGAGGAATTGGTTGGGATTGAGTGAGAGGCGTTTCTCGAGGCGATGAGCAGAGTTTGAGGAAGAAGATGATGAAGGAGCGCAATAGATCACAAAAAAAGAAGCATGGTAATTTCAAGTGCTATCACCCGACCCAGAGTCGAACGGGGACCTTCTGCATCAGCGAGGTTCTCAGTCTTCAAGGGAAGCAGATGCACACTCTGTGCTACCGAGTTTTATTCTTCCTGTGAAGATGGGGCTGATACCTTCAATGCTGATGCAAATTTAAATGCGGGTGAAGTTCAAGTTTGGAAATTGCATATTCAATACGGCACTGAGATGAAAGCAATGTATGAGCGGGATTGGACTCATGGGGCTGGTCAGTATAGGTGAATGAAGTTTGCGTGGTTGCTTGATTGGTTGGGGCCCGGACCAAGAGGAATCGAAAGACAGAAAAAACTGATTCTTACTCAACGGCACATCAACCGACCCTGAGTCGAACGGGGATTTCCTGCATAGTCATTGTGACTGTTGATAAGAAGAGCAGAAGCACACCTTATGCTACCGGGTTTTACTCCTCCCCTTCAGATCTGAATAATACTCAGCCGATTCAGCCTCGGGTTGAACATCATGGTTGGAAATTGGAAATTCAACATGCACCAAGATGAAAACTGATGCATTAGCGGTATTCAACTACTCAGGGTGGGTGGCAGCGAGCATTAGTGACTGTCTGGGCAGGACCAAGAGGAGGAATAAAGAATAAAGAAAACTTGAACTATATCCGACGCCATCATGATCACCCGATCCCGAGTCGAACGGGGACCTTTGCACAAATCTTTCATTGTCAAGTTCCAATGTTTCACCGTCAAAGGTGGGCAGATGTGCTATCGAGTGGATAGCCTCCCTCCGATGTACTGTATTATTACATTCAATTCGACCATCACGCGACACTCCCCCCTTGGTCGATGGCGAATATTGGTGTTTCGTCACATATCACCCACCCTTTGGTCGAATGTAATTTTTGTCACGCAGGCGTCAAAGCTGCTCAAAATCCTCCGTGATGCATAAATTTGAAAATTTTTGTTCTGGTGGTCGAAATTTTCGGTTCTGTCACGCGAAATTTCGGCCCTGATCAAATGGTCGAACTGGTGATTTAGGTCACGTGTCACACCCCCCGGTCGAATTGAATGTAATTATACAGTACCTGGTTTAATGCCTTTTGGCGGGCAGTGAGCATAGTTTAACTTAGGCCAGTTGAACACTGGCTCGTTTTCAGGCTTGAAGGAAAAAAAATGTAACTGGAAATACAAACACATCACCCGACCGAGTCGAACCGAGGTCTCCCTCCTTCAGACTCGATGGAATGTGGTTGGATGTAGCAGCAGCACAGCTGCTTTTCGTACATGATGTCTCAAATTCAATGTGGAATCTATCTCCGATCTGGGCGAGTCCTAGAGATCTATGGCACATATACTGTGCAAAAATTATCTGATTACATCTGTCAGCTGGAAACTGGGATTTGGCTTACAACTTTGCACCAATCCGTGAAACTGCTAACATCTTTTCATGTGTGCATGCATCTCTCACCCAAATTGGTGACTGACTGTTAGAATACATATGCAGCTCCATCACATCCATTTGGGACTTGGTCTTGAGAAATTTCGCCCAGAATGATGGGACTAATACCAACAGTGATGCTATTCCAGAAGTCCCGATGTAGAAACTACTCAATATGTCAAGGTGTAGTGGATGGAAAATCTGACATTTTCTTTCAAACATCACTAATCACAGCGGAAATCGACCGGTTTACGTGCAGCCAAAAATGAAACTGAAACCTAATGTTTCAGTAGCCGGGTCATGTGATTTGCCTTATATAGGAGTTCACGTGACCTGATTACTGAAACAATAGGTTTCAGATTCATTTTCGGTCCCCTCGAAACTGGTCAATTTTCGCTGTGAATGGGTCATTTGGCCATGAGCTCCGCTTCACGGGCAATATTCTGACTCCACACAGGGTGGAAGTGCGAATTGCAACATATAACCGTGAATTGTCCTTTGTTCGTGGATTTACACTCCAGATGTTCTACGAAGGCACCTAATGGAGTGTGTAATCATTATTAACCTTACAGTAGCCATCCGAGGAGTCTCCGGACACAAAAGGACACAGAGGGCTCAATTCTCTGGTTTTGCCGAACATATGGCATAGCCAAAAATGATGTGATCCAATTTCGAGTTGCAACCCTGTAAGCTACCTGTTAGTTGTCAGCAAAAAATCGGAGATGTAAACCAGAAGTAATAATTCAGTTGTAAGTTGTGTGTAGAAACCCTGTAAAAAGGGATGAATTTTTGCACAGTGTATCGCTGAAACGGTGCACCTAAGTATGGCCGTGCCTAGGACTGACTGAGATGCTGCTATGAAACAGACATCAAAACCAACCAACACACACACACCAACAACACAACCAATACAAAGTGCTAACAAGTACGTTCGGGTCGTCCTGAAGTATACAGGTAAGATTGAACTCCTCGAGGGGCGTTGGGACAGAGATCAACTCAAAGATGTTCGAATAGAACTGTCCTAGGAGCTTCCAGTAGTTGCAAACCACCAAACTTGGGGTTCCCGGGCCACGGAATGTGGGGGTGGGAGAGAAATAAAGTGTCGTAGGACTGCCAACAATGGGGCCTAGGGGTCTGGGAACTCCGACCAACCTGCTAAACGGGGTTAATTCCAAGAGTTATCTCCCACCAGCCTGCTAAATGGGGCTGATTCCAATGGCTCGTTCGATACACGACCAACCTGCTAAATGGGGTTGATTCCAATGCCTGACCTTGCCCCTTAACAAGGGACCTTTGAATACAAACTGCTGCAGCAGGACCACAACACATTAGGGGCTTAGATGACCTTAAAGCACAAAGTAGCCAACAATTGAACTTCCTATTAATGAATCTACACAGGAGGATAGATTTTATAAATGAATCTCTGCGCTGATACAGAGAACACAAGGCCCTTGGACAAGCAAATGCTGTTGGCAACCGCCTAGGCAAGAACTGGGGCACGAATGAACTGCTGTAGGGTGTGTTCTACGTGGTCTTTTATAGTAAATAGAGAGGTACATGACAGGGTGGAACTGAGTAATGAGAAATACGATGAGATAAGAGAAACAGACAGTCCGGGCGGGATAGGAAGGGTATACACGGCGAGCCGCTCTAGTTTTGGGTGTCCTCGGCACCTAGTAGTCATATCCTTTGACTCCTAGGACCTATATTGGGTATATTTCAAATGCCCTCGAACTGGCAAAACCTATTTGTGTTCGTCCCGGTTCCTCGGACACTTGTGTCCTGCCCCGGCATGGTTGCTAATCCATCCCATTTGTCCAGCTTAGTGAGTAAGCCATGGAGTACCTCTGTCGGCCGTCTGCGTCCTCGATGGCTCAGCCTCAACGTTTTAGCCTGCTGTGATCGATCATCCACTGATCACTTTGGTCTAGTTTGGTTCCTTGGGACGTGTCGCGTCCGTCACATGTTCTGATCATTCCCGGGATCCACCGGAAGTGTGTCCATGGAACAACTTAGAGCGGTCCCGGGACATCCGTGGTGGACTCCTAGGACATCTAAGTGTTCTTGTTGTAAGTGTGTGAGTGGTCAATGGACACCCGCAAGGGCTCCTCGGACGTCAACAATGTCTCCTATTGCCCATATGATCGGTCCAGGGGCACCCGCAAAGGTCCTCGGGACATCATAAGTATGCTATTCAACATAGTCCTCGGACTGTAGTAAGTCCTCGAACATGATCATGTCCGGTCACAGTCCTTGTCCTTGGACGGTGACTTATTGTTCCTCGGACTGGTTCCATCCAGCCGTCTGTGTCTAACTTGGTACTTAATCTTTGTCTAGGCTTTTGGTTTAACCTCCTTAGTAATACCTACCTCTTTGTAGTGTAACCCGCCCCTAGGTATAGGTTGTGGACTACATCTAACAAACTTCCTGATACCCCTCGGACTACTATGCCGACCCCCATGGAATGGGACCAAGCCGTAGTATGCCCAGGATAACATTACGGTTCTCTCAGCATCATTCATATATGACCAGCAGCTTCGGAGCTCAGCTCTGATCCTAAATGTATAGCACCGGGCAAGGTAGCCCTAGGACTCGGAATAGCCCTAGGACTTGCAAAATAGCGGGATTTCACGGTTAGCGCCAGACGCACCATATCATCGCCCATAGAGATCAGACAAGAAACCGGGACAAAAGTTGGGATCGGCAACAACTGGGTATCACGCGACCCCGAGTCGAACGGGGGCCTGCTGGCTACTAGTAGTGTCTCACCGGCCGTCAAAGTAAGCAGATGCACACTGTGTGCTACGAGGTATTACTACTCCTCCCAGCAGATATGTGTGATGGTCAATTAGACTTCATGGTGGAAATTGGGCTTCGGAAATTCAACATGATACCGGGATTAAACAGTTGTGGGGAGCGGTGTGAATGAAGTTTTACTGCTTGTTGGGTGGGAGCTAGGTTCGCCTGAAGAAAGAAAAACAGGATCAAATGTCTCGATGAATCACCCGGCCCCGAGTCGAACGGGGAGAAGGAACTTTCGTTAGGCACAGCAGATGCACGCCATGTGCTACCGGGTGTTACTCCTCTCCTTCGTTGTGGGTGATACTCAGCCGATTTAGACACAGGCTGAACATCGTAGTTGAAATTGGAAATTAACAAGGTATCTATGTTGGTGATGATTTAACTCATGGATCGTGGTTTCTTACGTGGTTCGATCGTTTGGGCGGGAACAAGTTGAAGAGGAGGCATCAAAAATTAAACCGGATTGGACACCTCGAATCACCCGACCCCGAGTCGAACGGGGACCTCCTGCGTACATGCAGCACCTATTAGGCTCAGCAGATGCACACCGTGTGTCACCGGGTGTTACCCTCCTCTTTGAATGTGGATGATACCCAGTGATTTAGACGCGAGTTCAAGTTCAAGTTTGGAAATTCGAAATTCAACACGGTACCACGAGGAGCAATTTGCGTGTCCAATGAAGGTTTAGATCTTTGGCTGGATCGGTTGGGAAAATTTGGTCGAAGATGACCAACAAAAAGCGATATCCACATTACGACGATCACCTGGCCCCGAGTCAAATGGGGGTCTTCTGCGCACAAATGACTATGTACAGGATGGTCAATGCACATCATGTGCTGCTGAGTGTTCTCCTTCCTGTTTGAGGTCATACTCAACTAATTCTGACTCGAGTTGAAGTTTATGGTTGGAAATTCGAAATTCAATAGGGTACCAAGAGGAGCGGTGTCTGAGGGTTACAATATCATGGGGGTGGTCAGTGTGAGTGAATGGAGGCGCTTGCTTGAATCGGTTGGGCGGGACCAAGACGGAATCAAAAGTTATATGGCCTAACAATGCATCGCCCGACCCCGAGTCGAGCGAGGGCCTTCTGCAGCAGAGCCACAGTGGGTGATTAGTGGAAGCAGACGCACACCGTGTGCGACCGGGTGTTAAATACCTCTTATTTTTGTCTTGTTAGATGCACGACTTGTTTAATTCAGACAGTGCTCAACCGATCCTACAGAGTCGGTGGAATGCAGTTGGATGATAGACATTTCGTACATGTCCAACATGTATTTCCGATCTGAGCGAGTGGTGCCCCAGTTCAACAAAGTCAAGAAGATACCAGGAAAGAGAGGGACAAAACGGACTTATGCCGACATAATATCACCCGACCCCAAGTCGAACGAGGGTCTTCTGCTCATTTTACCGTACGGTCCGCATAAGATAGGCGGATACACTCATCTGTTACCGGGTGTGATCCTCCCTGCTACGCACCTCGTTCAATGTGCAGCATGGTTCAACATTTGTCGCAAATTCAACGAGGGATTTATTTCCCGTCTGAGTAAGTCGAGTCCAGGTCTTTAAGAGTAGAATAACAAACAGAAGCTGCTAGAGACAAAACAGGACAAAAGTTGAACTGCTCAAAGATCGATCACCCAGCCCAGAGTCGAACGGGGGCCTAACTGCATACTCCATTTGATTAGAGAGGGCAGATGTACATTGCGTGCTACCAAGTGTTGACCTTCCTGTTTAGACGTGAGTCATACTCAACTCGGAATTTTTCCCCGGGTTGAAGATCGTGGTTGGAAAATGGAAATTCAACATGGTCCCGGGATTCATTGGGCCAGGTGTGGATGAAGTTTGGCTGCTTTGTGGCGGGAGAGGAGCCTGAAGAAAAAAATGCATGGTGGATACAAACCTGGTTTCATTGACAAAATCCCTTTTAAGCTGAAGAATGGGAGTTCTTTGAAATGTGGTGGAAGGACCGTGGAATGACTGCATATGATTTATTCTCGGGGTGTGATCGTTATCATGCGTGGAAATCGGGCGCTGAGCTGCAATTTGAATGCTCATAGCACTTCTGTGTTATATTCCCCTCACCGCTTACAGTAGACATACATACTATTGTGTCCACCGGATCGATATCCAGTTTTTCCTAGAATTTCTTTGTTTTGCACTTACACCTCAATATATCCGTGGGTGTGGAAGATTAAAAGTAAATCAAGGGTCCCGGTTGAATTCTGGATACAGTATGAGACGGTTCAACTTCAAGGGAAGGACTGAAAAAGCAGACCAAAGTTTCAGGCATCACCCGACCCCGAGTTGAACGGGGGTCTTCTGCAGAAATCCGAATTCTGCCAGTGGAAGCAGATGCACACTGTGTGCTACCGGGTGTTAATACCCCTCTATCCTTCCTTATGAGATGCACGGCTTTTTGTTAATTCAGACACACATACGCATGTTTCGATGCGGACACGGTGCACAACCACGTTGTGCGACCTAAATTGAGAGGTAAGAGGCATTGCGCCGCAGCAGGAGCAAATCAAAGCGTCGAAAGAGGACGAGGAAAAGAAAAGGAGTGCTCGAGGAAAAAAGGCGGATAAGAAACTTGAAATCACCCGACCCCGAGTTGAACGGGGGCTTTCTGCACTGACAACCGTCCTTATGATTCAAAATAAGCAGGTGCACGCCGTGTGCTGACGGGTGTTGAGCTGAGTTAGATGTGGGTTAAAGATCGCGGTTGGTTTTAGTAAATTCGACACGGTACCGTGGGGAGCAGTGTGTGAGGATTAATAAGATGATGGATGGATGCGAGCGTGCGGAGTTTGAGTGCTTGCTTGAATCATTTGCCCAGTAACTGTCATATCACCCGTCCCCGAGTCGAACGGAGACTTCCTGCACAGTCATTAGGGGTCAAAGACGAAGAGGACCACGCCGCATGCTACCGGGGGTCTTACTACTGCCCTTCAGAAGTGGGCCATGCTCAGTTGATTTAGACGCGGGTTCAACATCATGGTTGGGTGGTCAGTATGAGTGAATGAAGTTTGGGTGGGCGGGACCAAGAGAAGGAATAATAATAAAATCCCTAATATACTCGCCATATCAGCCGACCCCGAATCGAATAAGGACCTTCCGCACATTTACTCTTACGATCAAAGGTCGGCAGATACATTTACATATCATGTGCTACTGGGTGGTTACCCTCCATCGGGTGCACCTCGTTAAATGCCGTTAAACTTCATAGCCACAGATACTGGGAGGCGAGCAAGAAATTTGTTAGCACACGTTCCGAAACGGGACTTTGGATTAAAATTTAATATTATCCTGAGTCTTATCCAGTTGAACCGTGGAGATTGAATGAAAAAATCTGGAGTGTGTTCTTGGTTTCAACAGAGTGAGTCGAGGTAAAAAAAAAAAAATGAATGAGGCGGCACACATGGCGTGGACAAAACTGCTGAGTCCATCCATTGCCAAATTCGAACACACACATGCCGTGAATTCAACCGTGGGAATCTTATCAGCATCTTCCGGACAGGGTTCAACAAAGCCCATGTCATTGGCAACTCCAATACATTCTGGCGGAATGGAGAGATAGAATGGGTAAAATGAAACCTCCAGTGGACTGTTCTACGTGTTTCCGTATGACCGAGGCCATCCCCAAAAGCTTGAAGGTTCCGCCCATCCGGGAATGCAGAGTTCAGTTCCCATTTTGCACCTACTATGCTTGTCTTGCGCGAATAAAACAAAACAAAGTAACTAATGTTTCTGCCTTTGTGAAGACACACATATGTACACCTCGTATGGATTTCTTCAAGTTCAACGCAAAACACTGGCAAACCCGACCCACGGTGCACATGACCTTCAACAGTCGACTTCTTTACATACTCAAATCCCTCGAAGATTTCATACCAAAGATTGGGAGGTTTCGGGCCGCCCCGAAACGTTCCTGAAACTATTAGTTTCAGGCGCTAAGGTCGCGTGAATTGCCTTATATGGAAATTCACGTGACCATGCTCCTGAAACTAATAGTTTCAGGAACGTTTCAGGGCGGCCAGAAACCTCTCAATTTCCCGTGTGTTTACATTTCGGCTGCAAGACGGTATCGAGATGGAAATAATGTTTGAGCGGGATTCATCCCATGGCTCCTGGTTTCGTGCTTGGTTGGATCATTTGCACAGGACCAAGAAGAGGAATCAAAATACCGCTCCCGCTCGCCGCATCACCCGGCCACGAGTCGATTGGGGGTCCTTCTGCACTGACATAAATTTTCAGAAGCAGATGCCCACCATGTTTTGTCGGGTTTTAATACCCCTCCTTCTTTCCTTGTGAGACGCGCAACTTTTATGACATACACCGAATATTTGATGGCAGAGACTAAATTGGCTACAGAATTGGAGCATTCATTTATAGGGTGATGTCGTTTGGATGGATTCAGAGAGAGCTTGAGGAGAATAAACAACTGACCAATAGACCGTGTGCCACCGTCTTCTGTATCCGAGACTCTTTTTCTTTTCTTTTAAGGGAAGCAGATGCATGCCGTGTGCAACCAGGTGCTGGACACGGTGGGGTGAGCGTTGGGAGGTAGATCGCTTGGTTCACCCCAGTGACTCCATCTCGGGTTGAATGAGTTGAACGTTGAAGTCCAAGATTGGAATTCCGGAATTAAACTTGGACACAGTATCACGGCGAGCGGTGTAGTGGGTAATTAGACGGTGAGTGGTTTGGAGTGCGGAAGTGAGCTGCGTGGACGCCTGAAGGAGAGCTTGAAGGCAAAAGGCGTGATGGATACAGACGTATCACCCGACCCCGAGTCGAACGGGGTCTTCTGCTCATATTGGCCTTCTTATCATTCGTATACAACAGGCAGATGCACGCCGTGTGCTATCGGGTGTCATCCTCCCTGCTGCGCACCTCTCAATTGTGTTCAAGTTTGAGCAGCGGAATTTCAAGTTGGACAAGTTGAGCACTGTCTT
This sequence comes from Mycena rosella, assembly GCA_029378255.1. NCBI lineage: Eukaryota > Fungi > Basidiomycota > Agaricomycetes > Agaricales > Mycenaceae > Mycena > Mycena rosella. Next base: position 199,162 of record JARKIE010000050.1, read on the forward strand.
CATTTTCAAGCTCCGTCGGATTCTGTCAAAGATCAGCAGAAGGACCCTGTAAATTCAACATCAACTGTTTGCGGGGAATTTCGGTTTTGATTTAGCGTCCTGGGCTTCGAGTTTCAAGAGTTACGCACAGCGAGCCAGGGAGCAAGGGAGCAAGGAAGCGAGCGGGACGAAGCAGACGGGTACAGGTCCATCACCCAGCCCCGAGTCGAACGGGGGTCTTCTGCGCACGTGTAACGACGAATCCAAGCTTCAAGGCGGGCAGACGCACACCATGTGCGACCGGGTATTACTCCTCCTTTTCCGACGTGTCTGATACCTTGCTGAGTCAGACTCGGGTTGAAGATCGTGGTTGGGGTTAACAAACTCAACAGGGTACTGTGAGGAGCGGTGTACGAGGGGATTAGACTTGTGAGTGGTTGCGAAAGTGAGCTTGGTGGGCGGCAGGGAAGCCTGAAGGAGAGCCTGAAAGAAAAGGTCGGCTGCAGAAGAATGAATCCCCCGACCCCGGGTCGAACGGGGGCCTCCTGCATGCATCATGCAAACTGCACCGACTAGTGGAGCAGATTCACACCGTGTGCTGCCAGATGTTACTCCTCCCCTGAAGATGTGGATGTACTCAGCTGATTCAGACGCAGGTTGAAGATCGGGGCTAGAATTCCCAAAGTTGGCCTGTAACCGGGATTAAAAAGTCATGGGGTGGGTGTGCATGGAGTTTTGCTGCTTGATGGGCGGGGCAGAAGCTTGGAGGAAACAAAAGGGGCTTCGAAGGGCCTTCTGCAGCAGAACTTGGAATTTTCCAACTAGTGGGAGCATGTGATGGATATGACTTCTAGTTTCGAATTTCCATATTTATTATTAGCCTCCATGTAGTTAACCTCGCGTCACTGTGCCCTCTGTAATTCACGGCGCTTGTTGGTCCTGATTTGTTCTATTACTCTCACGGTTCACGCAACTTCGGAGTCATGCCTCGCATCCGCTAGGCTATGCAAGGCTATGTCTCTCCGACTTCCCGAGTCATCCTAAATATGACTCAGTTCAATTATGACTCACTACAGTAGTATATAAGGGGAGCCTTCCCTCTTGTGAAGGCATCTTACATCTTTGCCAATACACTTACCTGTGAACTTACACACACCCTTGCGTGAACCCTAGTAGCTCCTAAGAGACTACTATTCTATTACGTGAACCACTAGCAACTTCTAAGAGCTTGCTGTGACCTATTAGTGACTCCTAAGAGCGCACTATTACCCTGCTTTTATCAACTAGCAGCACAAGTCTAGATACCAGCACGGTATCTCATTGGTGAAAGTCCCCTGTGTTTACCGATTATATAAGGGTTCCGATCCTATATTCTCGCTCATAGATATCTGTGTTGCATTTGTGTAAAACCAACGCTGCTCTCAACTCTAACACGTGCTACTACTGCACGTGCTCACTTATCCGTATCCCGCGCGATACCGGTTTCTCTTACAGAGCAGATGCACACCATGTGCTACAGGGTGGTATCCTCCCTCCCACAGCGGCGGCGGAATGGGGTTGAGTGTCCCGCAGCAGTGCAGCTGCATTTTGTACATGTTTCAACATCTGTCCCAAATTCGACGAGGAATTTATTCCCGATCCGAGCGAGGGCGTTGAAGAGTCGAAGGACAAGACACAACTTGAAGCTGCCAGAGACATCGAGAGACCAAATGGAACAAAAATACGCGCACATAATTATCACCCGGCCCCGAGTGGAACGGGGGCCTTCTGCAGGAGAACTGCTAATTTTGCCATTAGTGGGAGCAGATGCACACCTTGTGCGACTGGGTGCTGCTGCTCCCCTCATTTAATCGTGTTCAATGCTCAGCAGCAGTGCAGCTACATTTCGTCCATGTTCAACATGGGCGGCAAATTCAATGAGGAATCTATCTCCAATCTGGGTGAATCAAGTCTGAGCGTTGAAGAGTCGAAAAAAGCACAGAAGCTGCTAGATCTAGGAAGCCTACCCCATCTTCAACGTCGTCAGCTCGAGGGCAGTGACATTTTTAATAAAGAAATCGACCTACCTGCGCCGGGCATTGTTTTGGACATGCTGGAGCTGGATTTGGCAACCAGTGAGTGCACCTGGCACCCGAAACGCAACACAGGTGTACAGGAAGCTAGCGCATATTCACTGCCATCAGTCTAGGGGCGCAGAGAAAACATCATCATCATCATCATGTACCTCCTGAACGCTCAAAATTGATTAAGTGATGAATGACGGCATGCTGTGGTGTCATGATCCGGCTTTTCAAACCTTGAACACTGGTTCAGACCGCCATCACGGGAACACATTATCCCGCGACCGCGTCGCAACAAGTCACACATAACACCAAATCCCTAAAGACGGACGACACGTGACCTCGATATCCCGACAACTCGCGATCACATCCTGGTCGCCTATACATTCTCTGGCTAACCATCAAATCCCGAGCGACAGGATAACACGTGATCGCGATACTCCGACAACTTGTGCTCGAACCCCTCTCCGGTTTCAACAATATTCCTTTACACCTCACATAGGGTATATTGAAACATAACACATAGGGTTGATACGATTGGACTCCTAGTTATATTAGTATATAACCCGAGGTAGACACTCCTGTACTTTAGATTCTACCTCATGTAATCTCAGGCTTTACTTTTGCTTGACTCTTGTTCCCTCAGGATTATGAGGGATGCTGGATTCTCACCTGTGGCATTACATATGACGCTACATACGAGCTCGCATTGTCTTCCTCAGCGGATATCACTCTGTCTTCGGCTCCTACCAGTTCCCACCTGCACGACGCTCGTGGCCCTACACCCAGGACCGAACGAGGAAGCTGTTTGTCTTGTACTACTACTCAGCAGCCACACAGGTTACTAGACGGGTTGTTAAACCCCGGGCGGGATTACTATTTGGACGACTCAAGCCGACCCATAGGCCGTCGTTGACATGTGGACATGCGGAACCCAGTGCAGCCATCATATACAAAGAAGCAGTAAGGGCCGACATGAAAATCTGGCAGGAGAACTAGAGGGAGCAGATCCGGAGGAGGTGACATGTAAGTCTGCCCGCACGGCGTCAACATCCATGAGCGGGGGCAAAGGCCGACATGAAGTCTAGTCAGGGAAGGAGCGACATGCAGTCCACTTCAGAACCAAAACTAGGGCAAGATCAAGTAAGAGCGGGAAGAGGTGAAGCATGTGTCCGAATTGGAGCCTTTCGAACTCTGCCTGATGATCACGATAATCATCACTTAATCAATTAACTCGGCTTTCGTCAGTTCATTCCATCGATTTTCTTAACTTTATTTGTCCAATAAGTACCTGATATTTGTGGAAGGGAAAAAAAACGAATTCGAGTGGGAGTCGAGCTGGCACGAGGGTCCGTAACAAAATTACGTGATAAAGCTATAAACTAGGAAACGAAAAAATCGAAAGAAAAAATCCGAATGCACAAGGTAAGGTAGAGCGTGAAGAGGGAAAGAGGGGAGCGGAGGAGCGGTGCAAGGTAGGAGAAGCGGACTGAGAAGGATTGCTTGAACGTGAATTTCACGATTTCTGCACTTTCTCCGCTGCAGTCGCTAGATATGGTGAAGCTGGACATGTTAGAGTGGGACGTCGCTGAGTGCGACACACGTAGCAATCAGCATCATACGGCAAAATGAGGGAATCAAGGCAGACATACCTTGGAATCATCGGCTCCCATTGGCCATTAGATCCATGGAAATCATCCTCGAGGAAGGAACGACCGAGGACGCGAGGAAGAAGCGACCGAGGACGCGGGAGAATATGTGAAGCCGTTCCAAGAGCCGCCAGTATCACACTCGAATCTCAATATCTCAACACACCCCAAGATAAAGCCGACCATGGACATCACCGCTGCGGTGCGCCCGTACACCAGCCAACTCACGAGCCACGCAGACGGCTCCGGGAATGTCTCGATGAACCACTCGTTAAACATGAGCGGTAAACTGAGCCCATTCTATCCGTCAGAGAATGACACCTTGCAAGGACGATCCAAGCATACCCTGCGAGAACCCAGACCTTGCCTGATGTGTCCCTGACTGCATTTTTTTTCTGTCCCGACTTTCTAAATTGAGGATATCATGCGCGATAGCTCACCATCCTTTCCCGGATTGTATCGCATTCCCTGTCGTCCTCGGCGCTTCCGAAGCTGCAGTCCTTTACCTCTGTCCAAACGGCGTCGCTTATCCTGCCGGAGCTCGAAAATATACCCTCAGGCGACGACAGCTATTTTCCAAGGCGTGGTGTTCCGGATCGCGCATGAGCACAACTAGCCGCGGTTTAGGTGGCATAGCGCAGCGGGTCGACGTCGACGCTGAGAAATAGCAGCGAGAGCAGGCAGACCATAGACATCAGATCAATTCAAACTCCGCCACTTCCCCTTTGAACATCAATCCTGTGTTCCCCTTCGATTTCTTCGATTTCTTCCCATTAGAATGATTTCATATGTATTATTGATGCTCCTGGAAGACCACAGGGGGATCGGCTCGGCAGAACAAGAGTTCTCGAGCACCAAATGGCTTGATTCGCTCGGAGGAGTATTCCATTGCCCCTCCACCGTTTTCACCAATTTTCTTTTCATCTTCATGAAGGTACGAGGCGTCGGTTTCATTTGCACCAGATCCAGAGGGATAATTCTATTCAGAAACCCGGTTGCAGGCGGAAACCCCCCGTGTAAAAATAGGGTCTATACAGAAACCTGGTTTTCAACTTTTGACAGTGCTGGGGGCCCCGACTCCGGCAACTCCGGCAACTCGGCCGAAATTCAATTCCACCGAGTTTACTAGAGAATATTGGCAAACTGGGCACAGATTGTATCGGTTTATCTGCTATCACATCTGTAATGCAGTACTGCAGTACATGCTAAGGAACCAACAAAAATAATATTGATGTTGAGTTGTGGCTGCCCATTGGCGAAAGCCCAGTTACAGGCAGGTTAAGTCTGATGAGACAGGGTAGAAGTTCATCAGTCTGTTGGCAGAGGATTCTGCTGAGGCAATGGGCACAGACGACTTGTCATGAGCCTGTGAAGTGGTGCTGCTATTACTGAGTGGCTGTACTATCTCTAGACTTGAACCAAGACTTGAACTGAATTTTGCAAGAAATTGCAACCGTAATTCACATTTTACTTTGTTTTGCTTGGCTGGTCAAAATGGAACCCCAGAGACAATTCCCTGTGGCAGGGCTCCGCACATGCGGCCGGGTGATTGATGGCTGGCGATGCAAGCGAGAAACCCTCCCTCAAAAAACTATTACCAACCGGGTTTCTATATAAGGGGGGGTTTCTGCCTGCAACCGGGCTTCTGAATAGAATTATCCCCGAAAAGCAGGCGAAAACTTGGGATAATTCTATTTTAACAACCCCCCTTGGTAAGAACAATCCGGGTTGCTAGATTAATGTTCTGTTCTATTTAACAACCCCCATTACATACTCGTCACAGAATCAATTCATCGGCCCCGCCGCCTTCCCCGACTTTATCGACGAGGAAGTAAGAATTGCATCGGCCTGACCCGGCCATCAACATCCCGCCGAAGCTACCAATGCATGAGCTCCGGCCCCGCGCCGCGTGCCCAGCACCCAGAAAAAAAATGTGCGCACGTCTCCCCCCGAGCATCATTTAGTAATTTAGTATCAACACTCTTATTACTGATAGTAAATGTTGCGAAACGGGAGAAGGCGGCGGACGCTGTCGGGAAATGCCGATTTGATCGTAGTGCAGGCTGCAATCTCAGCTGCCGTCTGATGGGATGTGCCGTGCTGACCGAAATAGTGTGATTTCCACTCACTGCCCATTTCGTACAAAAAGAATGGAGTTAGTGTTGAAATCTACCTAAATTTACCTCGGACTCAGTTCTGTGGACTGGAAGCGCATCCCGCCGCCCCCGCCATCAGCCGTCATCACGAATATTCATGCCGCTGTGACAAGTTTATAAATAGACGAGGTTGTTAGATAGAAACATTCTATTCTGCAACCCGGTTGTTCTTAACAAGGGGGGTTGTGCTAAATATAATTATCCGAAAACTTGAAACTTTTTCATGAATTTTTTGAAACTTACAACTTTCAGGATTTATTGACTCAGATTCAAAAAATTTATGAAAAAGTTTCAAATTTTTCATCTGCTTTTCGGTGTAGTATTTTTGGGATAATTCTATTGAGAAACCCCGGTTGCGAGTAGAAACCCCCGCTTATTTGGAAACCCACGCCGAAAAGGTTGTAAGTGGGGGTTTCTCTGATCCGATGGCCGGCCGCAAGGCCGTTGCCAAACAAAAATCAAATTTATATTTTTATCAAGTTTAGCGCTAGCTGTCAGTGTGTACATGCGACACATCATCCGAGACCGCAAGATTCTTAGTTTTTTTCCTGCACAAAAAAAAAAAAAAAAAAGCACGTGCACTCTGAGAGCGTTCAAGACTCCGTCGAATTACATAAGCGATTCGACAGAGTCTTCAGCGCTCTCAGATCTCAGTTTCTAAGCCGATTAATGGGGAGCGGAACTTGAACGCTTTGCCAGATACTCTGCGAGCCATCTGGATCACTACACATCTCTCTCTCTGTCTGACGAAGCATCCCTCGTGGACCTGTCTCGGACACGTTGACCAGCTGAAAACTGATCTTAAGGAAGGAAATCGGACATGCATTGCCCTTCGGTTCCTCGCCAGCTCGTCGCGTCCCTGCAAAATAACCCCACAAATGGGTGAGGTCGTTGACACGCGCAAAGGGAGAGAGATGGAGGTGCTGCCTCTTCGCTCGAACTTCGGGTCCTTGGGTATCCATGTCGTGTATGGACGGGAGTGGTAAGGCACACGCCATTTCTTGTCATGTTTCTAATATAGTTATGTGCTTTAGGGATTTTTCTGCAGGGTTGCTCTTATATGAATACGCTTCCTTGTCCAATAGCCTCGAATGAATGAATGTCTGTCTACCAACGCCACCCTCCAGTCAGCATATAGCTGCGCTCGCCGCTTTCAAGAAACAGTTCATTCTCTCTCTCTCTCGGTGTTCTCTCCCTAGAACCTCCCCACAGTGTCTCAGCCGCATGTCATTTTCCGAATACGCAACACCAGCTTCCACCTTGAAATTCTCCCCTCAGTACTTTGCGTCGCTCACATTTGCACGCACCAACTCTATTGATTATCCCGAAATTGCACCGTCGGGTATCCTTGAAGGGTGGTGCTTCAGTGATGAAACCACATACACGGCCTCTGGGACTCTCGTTCAACCAGGGGAGCTCATTCCGTGTATCCAAGACCTTCTCCCCATCGCACGACAAATGGAGCAGGCTTTTGGGAACGGAATGCGATCCGTTGACGTCTGCCTGAATTACAATGGGCGAAAGGATGGTTCCAAGTATCTTTTCTCCAAAGTTTGTCGTTTGGTCCTTTATTTCAACTCCGTGTTAATGATTTTCAGATACGTTTGCTTATTGCAATCAACAATCAACGCGCAGCCGTCCTCGGTGCACGTTCTCTGTTTCAGCATATCAACTCCAACAATCTGCTTTCGCCCGTCGACTTGGAACGGTTCGGTGATTTGTGTATTTCCGCCCCCATATCCGGTTTCCAGATCACTCAGTTCCCACTCTGGAATTTAAAATGCCTCCTCGGAGAGACATGGTTGGAGGAGGATGTTGTTAATTCCCTTCTTGAACTCTCATACCTCCGCAAAACGATGCATTCAACTGCCGATCCTTCACTCATTATCCTACCAACTTCGTTCTCCAACGACTTGCAATATCTCTTCCAACAAACACCCCAATCATACAGCTCAAATCTTCACCTCCTCCGTCGCCGTCTTCGGGCGCTTCCCTCCGCCGACATCTCATTCATCACCTGCCGAAGTGACCACTTCTCCGGCTATCGCTACATCACCGACTTGTCGATGGACTTGTGCCTTGGCGATTCGATGGGACGTCCTGCCGGGGCTGATATCTTGCCATCGTTCTCATGGTTCCTCGAGCATGCTGGGCACCCAGCTCCTGTGCAAGTATCGGGCAACGGAATTACTGCACGTCAAGGCCCACAATCTGGCAGCTGTGGGATCGCAGCTGTAGATTTTGTTACACAGGGTAGCGGGCACTCGCAACAGCCGATCTGGACGGATTCAGAGTCACCAGCGTTCAGGGATAAGGCCCTCCAAGACTTACTTGTTTACCACCTAACCTCGTCCGACCACAAAAAGGTATGCCGTGACACCATTCGTATATCATATTTTGACACCTGCCTTTAGCCGATCGACGACTGGACTGTACCGTGCTCACTGGGGGCAAACCTGGAAGACATATTCTCAGATGATGCGCCGGTCGGGTTCAATGACTACAACTTGACACGTCCAACGGTAAAGTCTTCGTATCCTCATGTTCGGACAATTAGCTGAAAGGTTGCCAGATACATCATCCAATCCATTCATTCTTTGAAAACGCTGAGAGGCAGCCGCCGGTGAATCTTCCACAGGCTCCTCCTCCGCCAAAGGTAATTGATGTCTATTCATCTCGACTGTGATGTGATGCTTATAGATTTGTTATACCCTAGCCATCACCGCCATTGTCTCATCATGTCCCACCTCTTCCAAAACTGCCGGGAACTGCTGTCGACTCTTCCGTCATCGTCCTGGATTCCGAGGATGAGACCAGCGACAACGAGTCCAGTGTTATCGATTTGTCGTCGAGTCCTGTAACATGCACAGCAACGGAACCGTCAAAGGCTCGAGTGAAGCAGGAGACTGTGGACCTCACCCGGGCCTCTCCATGTCCTTCGCGTCCCTCTGTCGGAACCATTGTGCTGCAGGATCCAGATTCTGATTCGGATGATATCATTGTTGTCTCGCAACGCCGCCTCCAGCCTCATGGCCCCGCTGTGAAAAATTCTGTTTCTCCCTCCAAATCACAACCAAAACGAGAGCCGCTGTCCGACCTTTCGAACTCCCAACGACCCCCCCTTGAAATAATTGGCGACATCAATATCGGCAAAACCTATAATTCGTTCGAGCAGGGCAAGGCCGACGTCATCGCGGCTGAGGCTCGCCGGGGTCATGTCTGGCGAATCGGACAGACTAAAAAAGTAAATGACATCGTAAAACGGATCACCCTTCGCTGCAATCACTACTACCGGCACACTCCCACCCATCTCTCCACCATCGATCCCTCCGACCACCGACACGGAAAGACCATCAAAACCGACTGCATGGCTCATGTGAACCTCAGCCGCTGTGCTGCCGATGGAACCTGGCATGTGTCGATGACCGACTGGAAACATAATCACCCACCTCAAGTTCCTCTTGGTGGCCCCATTGCTCGGCCTCCCACCAATGAGCAGCGCGAGGTTGTTTCCCAACTTGCGACAAGCAATACCAGTAACTTCTCGCGTAGCCAGATTGGCAAGGTCCTCGCCGAACGCTTTCCCGACCATATTCTCGAGCCGCGCCAGATTTCCAACCTGCTAAACGCTGCTCGGAAGGAGGCCCGGGATGATATTGCTCGTCTTGGTGGGGACGCCGCATCCATACTGGATGCACTCACCAAAAAGTCGGAATCGGAGCATGGCTGGAGATACTCCATCCGCCTTGATGATGCCCAGGTTCTTATGGCCATTTTCTGGCAATCCCCAACCCAGGTCGCACTCGCGAAGCGGTATTATGATATTCTTCTAAATGATGATACTTACAATCGAAACCAATATGGCAAGTCGTGCTTGATACAGGTCTATTTCAATTCCGTTAACCACTCTGCATTTCAGGCTATCCGCTCGACATCGGCATTGCGATAGATAATTTCGGCAAGAGTCGCAATATATGGTACGCACTCCATCAAAAAGAAGATGCGGAAACGCACATGTGGGTTCTGCAAGAGCATCTGAAAGGTGCCGGACGGCCACCCGAGGCCATGGGCTCGGACAAGCATCCATCTCTGACCTCTGCCGCCTCTCACATAATCCCGACAACTCTCCACTTCTATTGCCTTCATCATCTCAATGGGAATGTCGCGAAGAATGTCCGTGTTTGCTTGGGCAGCGACTGGCAGGCGTTTCAACGTGATTTCTGGGCTGCATATTATGCTGTATCTCCAGATGAGTTCGACCGCCTGTGGGCGAATCTCACAGCATTGTACCCGGCTGCACAACAATACCTTGACGAGGAACTATACCCTTGTCGCCAACGTTGGGCATGGGCTTGGATCGGAAGTGTGTTCACTGCAGGTGTGCGAACCACCGGTCGTGTAGAGTCCGAGAATCGGGTCAACAAGGCTATCGGAGGACCCAAAAAAACATTGCTTCAGCTCTTCAACGGTCTCAACGATCGCACAAATGATCAAACTGAGCTAGATCTGATCAGTCAACGCCAGGCACGCATTCCTTATACATGTCGCCTACATCTCTGAACTACCACCAACAGTCATCTCGTCGGCACCATGTTGCTAACCTCGAGACTCTTTTTCTTCCAATCATCAACCTTCTACGAAAGCATGCTGGCCCTTACGCTAACGAGAAATGCCGCCGTGAAATGGCAGAGAGTATGTTCTATACCGCAGAGGTCGTTCAACTGCCATCGGGAAGCCGAGATTGGGTACGTTTGTGCTGGGCTGGTTATTTCGAGTTTCTGACTCCGTTGTAGGAATCATATTCATTCCAGGTTGAGAAGGAAGTGGGATTCGCCCCTGCTGCGGAAGATAATGTGAGTGTTTCTCGTACTTTGAGAATGTCTCTCCAATCCTTCATAGCATATGATCAACACTTTCGAAGACGACAATGCATATATCGGAGCCAAATGGTTGATGAGCCTGATTCGACAGCGTGGCCTACATGTCAAGCATCTCATTCGTGTAATTCACCGTGCAACGGGAGCCTCCCATTATGTGGTAATCCTTCGTGACGGCAGATACCTATGTGATTGCTGTATGGACACTAACCTCGGACTCGTTTGCCGGCACTTCTTTATCCTCTGGGTGACAATTCAGGACTTGCCGTTCCATCTTAGTTTCATTCGTGCCCGGTTTTTCAATCATTCTCATATTTGATTGTACACTAATGCGTTCGCAGCTGGTATCAAGATCCAGAAATGGACATTCGGAGCCTTTCAGCAGTTTCGAAACAACGGACAATCCTACCAGAGCACTTACGACTTGACCTGAACCCTATCCCTCGTCCACGTTTCTGTCTCGCGCTGTCCAAGAACGTTCCCAAGGCACAAGTCGTTACCTCGCAAGCCAGCAACCCCACCGAAACACTCCCTGCACGGGAGGTGTTCCACGAGATCCAGACAGCAATTCGCCCCCTCATGACTCATGTTCATACAAGGGAACAAGTCGATGATTTGCTTCATAGTCTTGGCGAGATCAGGTATGTGTCTAAATCTCAAGGTCTTCAATGATTAATTCCTGGTAAGACATCAAACGCAGGAGCGGGAATCTCGCGCGACAATTCACGATCCCCCAGTGGTCTGGCACAAAGGCCGACCTCGGACCGAACGGCTAACAGGCGCCCTCGAGGGTCGACCCAGTGGTGGAGGCGCACAGGGAGGTAAGCGGCGGCGTGTGGAGAAGGGGAACGGCGATGCGGATGAAGCACCACCGCGGAAGAGGGCCCGACGCTGGTGTGCACTATGTCATGAAGAGGGCCATAATCGGACGACTTGCTCACTGTCTCGTCTGTAGTAATATCTTCACATGAATCTCGCAGTGTTTGCAAAGTGTGGTCTATTTCCGCATAAATAAAACATGTATAGATCCATCTGGTCGGCAAAAATGTCGTGAAGGATGAGACGAGACACCGAAGATGCCCCACTTTGCAGGGAGGGGACATCTTGAGGAGCGGACAATGATGAAAGGAGCTCATGCCGATGGGAGCAAGAGCGTATGCCGGAGTGGCTCCACGATGGTAGGGACGATCTGCATGAGGACGGGTCAGCAAGGCACAGGGAGGGTGGGATGGAGCAGTCACACCTTGACGACACCGTAGATCCTGAATTCTTCGTCCCGACGTATTCGATGTTGGCATGCGGATGACGGCCTGGGAGGTCGGGGTGAGGTGGCGCAGGTACACGAGGTTCAGTTGCTTGCTGCCCAGTCTCGAGATGAAGAATAAACTGGGATGAGCGTGCCAGCGAAGAGTAGGAGCCAGGGCCAAGCAGTTGGCGTGGAATAGCAGTCAGATGAGTGTCGCGGAATCTTGATCTTGGATTTCGAAACGAAAGAGGCTGGGGTAGGGCTGCCGCCCGTTGCCGTCGCCACGGGTCGACGGCACCCGTCGAACGGGTGCCGTGCCCGTTCCGTCAGCCATTTTAGGTCGACCACGACGGCACGGCCACGGCATGGGTAGGACCCGTATTTACCCGTGGAAAAACGGCCGTCGCGGCCGTGTCGACGGGTCTCAACGGGTGCTAAAAATATAAATTAAATAGATCCGGATGCTTTCGTCTGCCTCTGCGAGGGGCAAAGGGATTTTGACGCAACATTGACATTGACGCATGCAGCGTCAATGTCAGCGTCAGTCTGCGTCAATCAAATTTATGTCACATGTTGAACTCACCTGAAATGCCTTCCGCGCCCTCTTCACTGTGGTAGGCACCTAGCAGTAGCCTTGCTACATCCTTCCACGTCGTGATAGCCACGAAAATCCCCCAGCTTGGTCTTCAAAAACTTGAAATAAAACTCGGTGCAGCCAAGGTGCAGCGTCAGTCTGCGTCAATCTGCGTCAATCAAACAGCGTTAAACAACTTGCAGCGTCAATCTTGTGACGCATGCAGCGTCAATATGTCACTTTGCAGCGTCAGTACCGGCGCTTGTCTGCGTCAGTCAGCGGCACTCATGCGCCGTGACACAGCGCCAATGTGACATGCCAGCGTCAATATTTCCGCTGTCTGCGTCAATTATTTTTCCATCTGCGTCAATTTGGCGTCAATGTTCGTCTCGTCTGCGTCAATGTTGCGCGTCAGTCTGCGGCACTCCGAAATCAATTCCTAGCAAAACAAAACTCTCACAAAATTATCAAGCCACTGTCTACCCATCGTGCTGCCCGCGAACCGCGCGAACCGCAATTATCTCTCAAACTTCATCGCCGTGTCGCATCTCTCCATGTCCAAGCTTTAGGTAAACAACAGTGTTCAGAGCTCGACCTGGTCTTTCTTACTGGACCAGATGCAAACATTCAATGCTACCGTGGGTTGTATCGTCTCGGGGAGTAGTGACACAGCCACTCTGCAACATTCATTCTTGCCATCTCAACTAGCACCCAATAAATTTCGAGATAAATAGCTCAAACGATGCAGGTACATATTTCGAACATCCTGGTCATGCTCAAACTCTCGTGTTTTGTGACCTAACCGAGTTATTCAACAAGTACGGTAAACGTGGTTATCTTGCGCCGTGCAAGGTGTCAACCAAATACAATTTGTTCAACACCGCATCCAGAACGCACGGAAGCCCACCGAATACGAGTTTCGATGGTTGATGTACAACGAGGGTACACTCTACAATCAGGCGGAGCTGGGGGAGTCGATCATGCCGGCAATTTTGCAGCGGACATTCTATCACTGGGGGCAAAAGCCAGCGCATGCAGAAACGACATGCGTCAAGCGCAGGTCGTCCGCACTTGGTCGTGTCCTCGGGTGAGTGATTGACAAAGGTGTCAATCACCTCTTTGGCACCTTTGTTTTTCCTTTGAATTTGCCCTGAAAAACAAAGGTTCCAAAACGGCGATTGACACCTTTGTCAATCACTCACCCGAGGACACGACCAAGTGCGGACGACATGCGCTTGACGCATGTCGTTTCCGCATGCGCTGGCTTTTGCCCCCAGTGTATAGGGGGTGCAGGTTTTGTCAGGACATCGATGAGCTGCAACTCCAGGAAACGCAGGTATGGTTTGGCTACTTGGAATCCTAATCGTGCTCACGGCTAAGCATAGTTGGGAACAATTTGTCTGCCGCGCTACTTGGACACTGAGTTCGAAGACCACGAAAATCCAGCCCTTGCAGCAGTATTTACTGAGGCAATCCCTCAGGTCGTCGAAATCCTACATGCGTTCCAGCACACTCATCCGATAATCGACCATTTCGACAAATACTTCACCGACAAACCGGTCCAGGCAAGAAGGCAGAAACTGGCCGAATGGATGGCCGTGTTCGGCTTGGTTTCAACTCCCGAGCTAGATGCTGTGCTCCAACCGGTGCTCGAGGTTTTGCTCGTCCATGCACATCTTGCGGACCTCCCCGAGTCTGACCGGAACGAGCGGGTAATGGGGGTAGGCTCTGCGCTGCTACAGCTCTTGGCAGTGCAGGACCAACTCAAGAAGCCGCTGAATCTTAACGGTGACTTACTGAACGACCTTCTAGATGGGAGGGTTGTCCACTGTCCCAGTGACGGCGATCGCGGTCTTGATGCCATGTTCGCGTCCATCCCTCTACCAAGGGGGGCAGAGCATTCTCGTGTACGGGATCGAGCGCTGCTAAAGTTCAAGTGTGTGCATACAATTTACGATGCGGATCATCGGTCACCTACCTTTCGCCGCGACGATGAATCTCGATTCCCACCCACAGAGGCAATTCTGGTTGGGCAAAACCAAGAGGAAGATGGACGAGTGGCGGATGAAGAGATTGCAACAGCGGGAAGGCGTACCAAGCGGAAGGCGGACGAGCAAGTGGAGGGCGAGAAGGTCGGGAAACGTACGAAGGCGCAGATAGCCGAAGAGAAGAAGTTATTCACTCCCACTCCGCGACGCCTTCGGTCCGGGAACGCGAGGTAGTGCAAAATTATAATTAACTTGATGAATAATTTGTTTGAGGACGAGGAACGCATGCAGCATAAGGGACTTGTCTAATTCAACCAAGGGAATGGCGGCGTCAAACCTGTCAAACATGGAAATATTGCCGCCATGTTCGATGAGGACAGCATAGATGCATCCGGGCACGTTGGCCGCAACAGCGGGGAGAGAAGGACAATGGTCTCGAAATTAGCGGCGTCAGTGATGTCAAACACGGAAATATTGCCGCTATGTCTGCGTCAATTAAGGTGTGACACAGCGTCAGTGTGACCCAATTGACGCAGTGCAGCGGCAGTACTGACGCTGTCTGCGTCAATTTCAAATCTTGCTGCGTCAATCTGCGTCAGTTGCAATGTCACAGCGTCACTTTCCCCCTGCCCCTCTGCGAGCCATCTCTAGCCATCATCAATTAAGTGTTCTGCCAGCGACGATCACTTCGGTTAGATGGTGGGTCCATCAACCTTTTGGCCTCGCTCACCACTATACCTGTTAGTGCGCGCCGCTGGACACGCATCCACGCGCCATTTCGTACCCTAACACTCAGTCTGCTACCCTTTCTCTGCTATGCACTTCAGCCAATCTGGAGCTTGGCCTGTTCGCACCTCATGGCATCGTCACTGTTCCTGGGATTGCAGCACATCAATGAAATTACTCGCTCACCTTGTGCACCCCACCTGGATTTTCATGCGCAATTATCGGCTCATCTTAGCTACCTTGCTCCATAGCACGAACAGATTTTTCCTAATACTTTTTATGCTCAGGGACCCGCAAGAAAACTCTGGGGATGGCTGTTTTGCGCGATAGACCGTGTTATTCGGCTTATAACTGCATATATTACCCATATCTACCTCCCAGTATCCTTTGAGGACATGGGAGTGACCCGCTTGAGCTCTCGGATGGCCTTTCTGTATCAAAAAGGGGATTGCCCATCAAGCTCACCTTGTGTATCGTACCTGGACCCTCGTGCACAAATATCATCTGCTTCCCTTAGCCCCTCGCCGCTCCCGTGCTGCAACGGAGTCTCATAATTTCCCTTACGCTTGGGGTTTTTTTTTTACCCGCCGGGCGGCTATAAAGGGCTGCCTATGGGGGCAGAGCTCATTATCGTATCTTTTCCTCGAAATGACCGACCAGTGCGCCATCGACAGCGGCGGCAACCTTCTCGAAGCCTCCGCAATCAACTTTTACGAATCTGAATCCGACGATAAGCCTATTGCGAGTGGTATCTGTTTTTCCTTTGATTTTATTCCGCCCAATGCTGACCTGATTCCCAGATCAGCCTCAGCAGCGTTGTAGCACTCGCAAGAGAAACACGGACCGCTTCGCCGAGTCTCTTGCGGCCAAGGACGAGGACGAGGATGGGGAAGCTCCTGCCCCTCGTGTTCCCCGTGCTCGCGCAGTAGCCACCACTCGTGTTAAGTTTGTACCAGAGTCAATCAGTGAGGCGGAGGATGAGGATTTCGACGACGATGACCTCCCAGAGCTCCAGGATGTGTCTGACTCGGAGGACGATGCCTCTGACTCTGACGACGGCGAGGATGCAGTTGATAACGACGAAGCACGTCCCGTCACCTTTTCCTTGCTGAAAACTATGAACTTATTTTATTTGGGCAGATTGCAGACCTTCTGGCGTCGAAGACAGTTCCTGCTCGCGGCGGGGCTGCTTCTTCAAAGCCTCAAACACGCCAGAAGCCTGCCCCTACCAAGCGCAAGAAATCTGGCGAGTCCGCCAGTGCCCCAGCTCCCAAGACCAGTCGGGTCACGATCGAGGAAGTAGAAGACGAGGGAGAGTCTCAGTCTCCAAAGGCGACTACGGTATGTTATCTCTCTCATTTTGCTTCGGAATCGTTCAATCATGTATTTTCAGGTCAAAAATCCGATCTATCTCTTCTACGACCCCGTCCCTAAGAACTCTGAGGGAGACACGGGCAAGGCCGGCGACAAGCATTACAAGTGCCGCCACGGAAACCGCAAAATTATTACCATCACAAAGCTCATGCGCCACAACGTCGGAAGTACGGCTATATTCCCATTCCCATTCCCATTCCTCGCATGTGTACTAATAAGTCTTCTCAGAGTTGACGACACACCTCAAGAATGATTTGCCCATCATGTATCGCCTCTTCCTTGCCCTCTATACTCGCAAGGACCAGCCTCCGACTCAAGGCGAAATTGATCTTGCCCGCGGCAATGTTCCGGCCGATGGCGAAGCTGCGAAAGCTTATTTGGGGAAAGTGGAGAATGCGGCATCGAGCATCCTGAAGAGTCTCGAGCGCCAGGCGAAAAAGGCTCAGGTATGGCTTTACTTCATTTATTTCCCATCTTTCTTACGTGTTTGGTCCAAACCTCGCAGGGCGACTTTGATCAAGAAATCTTCAATAACCTCCTCGCCGAATGGATAGTGGCTTGTGATCAACCGTTCGACGCGGTGGAGAAGCCAGAGTTCATTCGTCTCATGGACCACGGGTCAACACTCAACTTCAAGATTCCTGGGCGCACCGCGATTCGTTCCCGCATCATGAAAATGGGGGAGGATACTATCGAGGGAACGAGAAAAATGTTTGAGGTGCAATTTTCCATATGCCAGTGCTCACACAGATCTAACACGATTTTAGGAGCTCGACTCAAAGGTCAGCCTGTCCTCCTGTATGCCGCAGGGTTCTCATTCGGTTTCAGAGGATCTGCTCATTGATTTTCGTGAGCTCGTTGGAGAGCATTCCGGCGAGAACATGGCGGAAGAAGTTTGGAACTGCATCGAGAAGTACGGGCTGGAAGGACGGGTAGAAAACATTGATTCTGAAGATGACATGCCCGAACTCATTCCTGCCTAGATTTTATCGTTTGTAATGGACAACGCGTCTAATAACGACACCTTGATGGACACTATTGCCATTAAGTGCGCCGCGGCAGATATCGACTTTGATGCCACTGAGGCGCGCATTCGGTGCATGCCTCATACGGCACACTTGTCGGCAATTAAGGTCGTGTAATTCTTTACTTGTAACTTCTTGCATATCCAATTCAACTCGCTACTCAGCTCCTCGAGGCTATCGGGGCCATATCTAAGTCTACTCGCAAGAAGGCAGAGGGACGGTTGGCGGTATATCAAGATGCCGTGACTGCCCCACTGGCTCGAGAGGAAGACGACGATGCGGAGGTTGATGAGGAGGAGGAGGAAGGCGATGAGGATTCTGATTCGCAGGGACGGGTTCAAAAGCTGCGCTCCGTCGAGAAGTTCGGATCATTTTACTTCCCTTCATTTTACATTTGCTCATTTACCATATAGCTTCGCAAAATCATTCGTTCTATTCGCGGCAGTCCTCAGCGTCGCCAGGAATGGATCCAAGAAGTCAAGGTCTCGCCCGACTTTCTCAAGGGCAAGCTCGGCAAGCAACCTCTGATGCCAGTCTTGGATGTGAAGACTCGGTGGTCCTCAACTCACCAGATGCTTCGTACGAGTACCTCACATTTACGTGTGTAACTATATCAACGTTTGTATTCCTTAGGTCGTGCAATCGATCATCGCAAGATTATCGACGACTTCGTCGGAAAGCATTGCGATCTCCATCACTTGGATCTTACCGAGAGCGACTGGGACGCCATCATCCTTGTCACCGGCTGGTTTAAGTCATTCCGCACCGCGACCACCCTCATGTCCACCACAAAGCGCCCCATGTTGTCGTACACCCACGCCATTTTCCGCGGCCTCCAGGAGGATTTACGTACCAGCCTGAAGGCACTCCCGTCCTCGACGCCGTCTGTCCTTCGGAATGGTCTTATCGAAGCGCACAGAAAGCTCAGTGATTATTACTACAAACTGGACCAATCTCCGTACTATACGTGGGCAGCACGTGAGTTTTATATCTTGATTCGCGTCTAGCCCTGACTATAATGTTCTTTGTGAAGTTCTCGATCCGCGCATTTCATACGACGGGCTCAAGTCCGATTTTTATCACGATGACGAGCTCCTCGCCCAGTTGGATGTGTCCAAGGCTGCACTTGATGATCATTTCAAGTCGCACTACGCTGCCCGCAAGCACAACATCGTTCCGGTTGCCCCCCCAGTTACATCTTCCTCCTCGCTTCAACTTGGCTCACCTCAGAAGGATTTCACGGCTAGATATCGAGTCCAGAGGCGCGTCGTTCTGGACGAACTGAAGGAGTACTACAGCCTCCCGCGCGTAGACTTCACCCTCTGTGATCCTGTTATGTGGTGGGTTGCGCGCAAGGCACAA
Organism: Mycena rosella; assembly: GCA_029378255.1. Classification (NCBI taxonomy): domain Eukaryota; kingdom Fungi; phylum Basidiomycota; class Agaricomycetes; order Agaricales; family Mycenaceae; genus Mycena; species Mycena rosella. The sequence continues at coordinate 218,178 of JARKIE010000050.1, forward strand.
TTCCCCAATTTATTCTGCCTCGCTCGCGATATCCTCACAATTCCTGGTGTGTCTGTAAATTCAATATCCACTCCTAGCCTAATTATTCCCAGGGTCTGCTGTTGCGGTCGAGCGCATTTTTTCTGGCGGCCGTGACACGATCTCGCTGCGACGCGCCAGTCTTAAACCCGAGACCATCAGAATATTGATGTTGGTTAAACAGCGTCTACGCCTCACTCGTAACGCGGTGCAGGAGATCTTGGGGTAGCCGTGGAGGTAGCCACAGGTTCAAAGTAGCTGTTCGTATACTCTAAATGCATTTTTGTGGGCCGTTAATAGCCGTGATACCGCTAACAGCCGTGCCGTCGACCGTGCCGTCCCGTCAGACATCTGGAAGTGGTCTCAACGGGCCGTGCAGTCACGGGCCATGCCCGTCGGAGACCCGTCGAATCGACGGCCGTTGCCGTCACGGGCACGGGTGGCAGCCCTAGGCTGGGGCTCATTCCTGCCGATGCTCATGAACACAGAGGAAGAGACAATGAGGTGGTGGCAGATGCCCAGAAAGATCTCACCCATTATGCCGCGCTGATACTGCCGCCCATCGCGTGGGGAAGCCCAATGCCGGGCCTGGAGAGGACTGAGGACCTCCGTCATATGTGTTTCGATCTAAGGGATGTGCCAAACACAACCACCTCCGGCGACCGGGGAACTCAAGAATCCGGGTTGCTGCATAGAAACTAATTTTATAAGGGGGGTTTCTGCTCGCAACCGGGGTTTCTCAATAGAATTATCCGTATTTTTGTGGCAAAACTCAAAATATTTTTCATCAATTTCTACGCTCAAAATTTTGAATTGCTCAACCGGTGTTAACCAACAAAACGTGCAACACTAATCAATCACGCCATAGACGCAAAAACCAGTTTTCTCGCAGTGGAATGGATGACTAAGAACGAGTTGAAAATATTCTATTTTAAGAGTCGTAAAATGGAATTTCTACATGCTGCTGTGCCTAGTCATATGGTCTACAGACTACAGAGCACGGGAGTATGGCGGTCGGATTGCAATTTTATTATTCCGGATATACAATATGTAGATCCGAGTATATCTATAAGCATTTTTGTGCCCCAGTTATATATGTTCTGAACCCGAAAATAAAACACCCCTACTTTTTTTTCTCAAACCCGGGAAAACTATCTGCTCCTCCTGGCAACATTTCTTCTCCGCGGTAACATATATGTAAATGAGGTGACTGTGCTAACCCTAACTGATCAAGTGATTGCCGGGACCGGCCCGCCTCCTCCTCCTCACCGCCTTAGGTGTCCCAGTCTCTCGTACGCTCTAGTCTGTTGGTTACCACGCCCTGTTAGCCTGCATTATTATGTAAGCACTCACTTTGAGAAACCACGTGCAACCTCATACGGACGCGACTCCATACTTCACTGTCTCTGAAGGCTGGATCTTCTCGCCGTCAAATGTGATATAGAAGTCCGAGAGGACAGTACGGCCCGGTAAATGATCTATCAGCTCTGTCTCCAACTGTTGCCTCGTCATTGCGTGCCCATTCGACAGCAAGTTCGGCGGCTCTGTTGAGATTCGAGAAAGGCAAAATTCTACAAAGGTGACTTGCTGGTTGTGCTAAAGTTGGTGCCAACCCGTACCGCTGGACTTCAATAATGCTGAGTGGACGTCAAAGGCGGTGAATTCCCGGCAGTGGACTTATGCTAAGCATATGAGTATGAGCATTTGCGGATCCGGGATTGCCTCACACGACACCGGCTTGAACGGAAACAATCGGACCTTATACGGCAAAGCTCTGCGGACGGCAATTAAACGGTAAAGGCCAAAAGGAAACCTTTAGACGCTGCCCACACCGCCCGAGCCCGAGGGGTATAGGCAACTCCAAAATTATGAATTTCGGCCCGCGGCTCCTAGCAGTTATTTTAGGGACACATTTCAGTGCACTTGCCGGAAATTTATTGTTTCAGAACCCTTAGTGAATTCCAAATGCCCATCAATATCTGAGAACAATTTAGGCTACTGAAACCATTTTTTTCCTTCACGGTTTCAGTAGTCCTTAAATGAAAACTCATACTGATGACTCAGGGCCAATTAAATCCACCACTTAATATAAGGTAGGGGCCATACAAATCCCGCCAACGTCACATGACTATCTGGATTTGGGCAAATTCCCAAAATAAATGCTGTATAAAATAAGTAGAGCACCCTGGACAAATCCCTTCCATGAAATCGTTCAAAGATCTATAAAACTTGGTCTAACAAGACCCATTAGCATTTCTTTTTTTTTTGAAGGAGGAGTTTGCCTTGCAAGGCATTTCAGACCATTTCGACATCTCGTCCATCAATTTTGAGTTTCTCACAAATGGGTAAGTTCCTAAATACAATAGGCATGTTTTTCTACAAAATCATGGAGGGGATAAGCCCGAGATGATGTGGCCATTATTTGCGGGCTTTTACAAGGGAATTTGCCCAAATCCGGATAGTCATGTGACGTTGGCGGGATTTGTATGGCCCCTACCTTACTAATTCTACCGTGAAGGACCGGTGTAAGGGCAACATAAACTCCAAGCTCAGGTGATTCTCTCATCTATATTCGGGGTTCCGATGGGACGTCAGGGTGCACTTAAATCTGTGATTCGGCGGCTACAATGACACAGGTACATTGCCGCCACTAGTAAACGCCCGTTCAACGGTTCGAGCATGCCGACCTTAGAGATTCAATCACTTCCCGGCCGGGGTTCTCGATTGCGACACAGGAGTTCCCACGGGCAGTGCTGGCTTTCAGTAACAGTCTCTCAAGGGCTAGCTAACATCAGAGCACATCTTGTGTGTGTACAATGAGCAGCGATCCAGACCTCAGCGGCAATCTCTGACATGTCGTTCAAGCTGTCAGTGACCTTCATCGTCTAAGGTGTCGGACAAATGTCGGCATCTTTGTGTTTATCACCGATGGCAATCTCTGAAACATATAAGAGCGCCCATAAATGACCGCTGGCTGAACCTCCAAATCGAAGATGCCCCCAAACTTTCTTGTGCCGACCTTCTCACTATGGGGCACTCTTGTCACGTCGATGTCTACTTCGCGGAATATAACCATCGAGGTTCCAGATGGAACAACATCCCACGGAGAACTTCACATGCTGTGCACTCCTGCATCTGCCCTGGATATCCTTGTTTTCTTTTTCACGAACTATGTGGCTCATGCAGTCACCGTCAAGCCATATCCTGGTGAATCCGACATGGGAATGTACCTGAGTATCCTTGCTGCAGTTATATTCCCCACGTGGGGTCTGGTTCGTGGCTTGAACGCCTTTGCGCGTCATGCAATCTTCACAAAAGGAAGTTTGGCACGGGCGGCGAGGTCGGGCGCATTGCGTATGGTTGTACGCAATGCAGAGTGGGCACCAGAAGACGGGTGCCGTATCGACAATATACAACTCATATCCAGTGTGTGCTGGACTCCTCTGTCTTTAATTAAACTAATATATGTGTGCCTCTCAAGTATCTGCAACCACTGCAAGGAGTTTCGCATCAGAGAGGAGCATTGCTGCCACTGAACGCTCCAGCATGCGGTAAGTGCAATGTGTCACTGTACAATGGACGAAGACCGAGACATATCCCAGGGACGATGATCCCACCATTCTCTCAACATACATTCCAGTGTGGGCCACGGAATCATCACCGTTTTGGTTCTTCCCAGACACCGCTGGATTTCACATCACATCGCAGACTGTGCACGGCTTTGGTGATTTGCCTCGGGGCTATTCCCTTGCCCATGTGCCGCGGGATGCCAAAGTTGAAAGCATGGTCCCGAACACAGAGCCGAAGCTGTGTTACACATATAGCATTACGAAGGCTGTAACCGGCCTTGTACAGGCCATATATTCTTCGTTCCCACTCAATAGTGCGCGAGGATCACAGATCAACCAGTACGGCTATGCGGCATTTGGTCTCACAGTTCTTCCGTATACCGTGATGACTGTGGTCAATTTAATCGGCAATGCCCTCACACCCACCGGACTATCCTATGCTATATATGGTCGAATCTGACATCTTGTTGGAGGCCCAGATGCGTGGAGCAGTATTCCAGGGCATCATAGGAAAACTGGTCGCTTCTGGTAGCAGCTGCAGTGATGTCCCTGCCCATGAATTTCGTCGGCGTGCTGTCCAAATTCTGGCCAAAGACAGTTGGGTCCCTGATCGGACACCTCTCCATTCGGGAACATTCAAAATTGATGCCCCGCAGAAGGTCCGAGTCCTCTGGTCGGAATCCATCATCTCAGATACTAGTAGCTCTGTGCCCACATCACAGCATCATGCTGCCGCGGTGCAGCCGGAAGACATCGAGTTAACAACTATCTCAGGCGCTGGAGAAGAGGATGGTCACCATCGTATTCAAGACACAACTACTTCCACCAGATTTTCTCTGCACAATGCGGAAAACTTACCCGACTCTCACATCTGCATACTCATTCCTGCCTGTTCTCAGTTCGACAGAAACTATAATCCACCTCTGAAATCTTCTATGGCCCACCGCATAGATGTCATCAGCAGCAATGTTGGTATACGATTCGTCATCGCTGCGGCGGTACTCCTAAATCTCATCATCGTTGGCATTCTGGCTTTTCTTTCGGAAGGGTTCAAACAAGGGGATAGCACAAGGGCACAACGAGGCTGGACGATGTCCTGGTTTTACTTTGGATCAGCTATGGGCCTTACTGGTGTGATCTTCCTTGGAAGAATGCCCCTCTCCACTGGCCCTATGACATCCGAGAGGTTTTTGATAGCATTCTGCGTGGCTTATTCGGCTCCTGCCATTGGAGGACTCGTTGTTGTAGGACAAATGTTGCGACAATGGGGAAGCTGCATCAGATTTTAGTAGCTGTTTCAAATTACCCACTCCAGTACCATTGACTGTGGCTACGATGTTATACTATCATTGACTGGGAAGCTGACCATTTGTAAAATATTTGAGGGACCTTATAGGACAAAACCCCTATTTTTGCGGTTTTCAATCCCATTTCCTTGAGATCTTTAAAGAACCCTGAAGAAGTTGAGAGAAAAACTCATGCATTTTTCACCAGCTTGAGAGATCTCTAGAGATCTCTAGAGATCTCCAAAGATCTCGCAAAATGATCTAGAATTTCGTTTCCCATCACAGAGTTCTTTGATGGAGATCTTTCGAGATCTCATGCAAAGAAATCTAGTCAAGAGGAACCATAGGTGGTATAAGGTTGACTCATCTTTAAAGATCTAATACCACCGGTTCACGGGCCGGAAGCGCATCAGGCACATCAGTTCACATTCACTGCGTTCAGGGCCCAGGTAGCATCAGCCGGGCCTAGCCGAACATAGCCACACCTGTTCGGCTACGTGACATCAATCACACGCGTGGAGGCGCCTCCACGCAGCTCCCTACACCTACGCCCACCTCCACCCACCTCCACCCACCTCGCCGGAACCTGGCCTGTGTCTACCATCCCAGAGCTCTATTTGCCCTCTCCCTACCTTCTACTTGTCTCATAGTTGTCTGCCGACAATATTATTGACATCTTGATGCCATCATTTCTTCCTGTGCCAGTGCCACCAAAACGGAGATCGGCGAGCAAAGCTTGTATTTTGAATTTCTTCCTATCACAGCAATGTACGTAGAGCAGGCAGCGCGAAAGGTGAGATTTATAAAAGGTAGGGTTGAGTGGGAGCAGTGGGCGGTGTGCAGTCATCTAGCGACAGGTGTGGCGAGGTGTGGGCAGGTGCGGAGAGCCGGTGCGGCTAGGCGACCAAGCCGTGACCTCGCCGAAGCTCCGCGGCCGATGGCTATGTTGCCACGTGGAGGCGCCTAGCCATCGGCTCGCTTAGACCTCCACGCAGATCGCCGAAACTCCACGTGGGCTCGGCTAGGGGGCCGTTGAACGCAGTGATTGTGTTGGCACTGCCCGTCTGCCCCGGGGTGTTGTCAATCGCCTGCTTGCCCACCGAGCGGCTCGGGGCGTGCTGTTGCACCACACTGTTGGTGCCCATCGCGGCTCTGGCGGGCCCAATGGTCATGATGGATGGGGAAGTAAGAACATGGAAAGGGGTTCTATAACAGCACGTACCTTCGAGCGCGACCAAAACATGGTCACAGATGGATGCAATCAAAGTGGGCCAGCACTGAATAACATCGATCGCGATTGAAGCAGCCCTGGAAGTTGAAGTGCATGCATGGGGCTTGGACCTTGCCGAATTGAAATCAGAGACTTGAGGCTTGAAACTTGTGGGTGCTTGCGATGAGAGGACCACCGCTTGAAGTTTGCGCTTGCGTGTGGCGCTTGAAACGGGCAGAAGCTACAGATTGAGGATTGTGACACTTGTGGGCACTCGAGATGAGAGGCCTTGGGTTGCGCAGCATGAGGCTTGATGCTGGAGGATGGAAGCTGGAAGGAAGGCCGGGGTGGAGGGAGTGGAAGATGAGAGGAAGGAAGAAAGAACCTAACCCCAGTCCCGGGAAGGAGAAGAGTGGACACGGAACCGAGCGCGGGACGCAACGCGCGCGGTACGCAGTAAGCGCTCCGGGACGCACGGACGGCGGCGACGCTGAGGGCGTGCGGAGCTCCAGTCTGCGCCTTCACTCCCGCGCCCAGCGACGCCGCTCGCCTCGCGGTCGATGGCGCCCTGGCCCCAGCCCGCCGAGACGATGGGCAGAGGATCGTGCTGCACCCTGCACCCCACCTGCACGCACAAACGCTCGCCTGCGGCACCAACGCCGCAGGGACACCCTCGTCTGGTTCGGGCGCGTCTCGCGCCTCTCCTCCCGTACGCAGTATTTGAGAGGAAGAAGCAAGAACGAGAACGAGAACGAGAACGAGGAGCACATCGTAGCTGTATCGTCCTCCTTCCCCGGCACGATGGGGGTTGTCTTCTCTGTGTTGGACGATTGAGTTGCGGACACGGGAACCAGGAAAGAGTGGGGTAGCGGGTGTATGGGGAGGAGGATGAGGAAAGCACGGAGGAAGCATCGAAGGGAAGGGGAGGAAGCAGGAGATCGGGGCGAGCGGGTAGGATACGCAGACGAATCGCCAAGAAACGGATGGGCGCCGGTGCACTTGCTTATGCCAGTGGGGGGAGAAGGGATGCAAAGTCCCGAAAAGTGGCCAGGAAAAGGCACGGTACGCACCTGCTCCTCCAAACTTTAAGCTCAAGCGCATCCCTCAGAGTGTGATATCCGTGCGTGCTAGAGGACGCATCGAAGAGGAAGAAGGTCGGCGGGGCGGAACGATTCGGGGCGCGAGGTGGTCGAAGGGAGGACGGAGCGCATCGGGATAGCGTTGGAGGAGCAAGGCAGCGGGGTGCGGTGCAGAAGAGGACGTCGAGCACTCTAATCCCCCGTGTTGCGTTTCCTACCATCGCAGTGTCTTTCCCGCCGTATGCGTTTCCGATCCCATTTCGCATTCAGTCCATTCCATTCCGATCCTGCAATCTAGAGGCAAGTCGGGGCTTGTGAACCACGGACGGAATACGGAACCGAAAGCTGAAGCTGAACACATCTGGAACTTGGCGCGCCCCAAACCCAATCCCCGGCCCCGCGCGCGCTATCAGTGCTCATCCGACCTTCTCTTCACGCGCCCTTCTCTTAGGCTGTCTCGCTCGCCGGGATGGACGAAACCCGCACGCACGACACATTTAGAACACGGCACATGCATAGGGATCCACGACACATATGCCAAAAATAGGCTCGAACACGGCACATTCACACGGGTTAGCGGTTTGTTAGGGTTTTGGGTTAGAGGTTAAAGGTTAGGGGTTAGAGGTTAGGGTTAGTGGTTAGTGTTAGTGGCTAGGGTTAGGCCCAGGTATCTTGTAATGCTATTGAAGGGACTTGTGTGGGATGGAAAGATTGATGGCAGTTCAAATTTAGAACCAAACCCGACACATTCTGAACCAAAGGCGGCACATTGAGCTAATGTGCCGTGCTTTCGTAATGTGTCGTGCTGCCGTGTTTCGTATATCCTCCTCGTTCACTCATCTCCCTTCTCTTCCCTCAATTCTTCTCGGCTGCCGTCCCTTGACTTACATTTGCCTTCCCCTTCACTTGCGTGCACCTCGATCGACTGGTGACTCCCCCCCCCGGTCTCTGCAGTCTGCGTTCCTCGCCTGCTGCCTTCAAGATCTCCAAGTTCCGTCCCTGCAGCGCATCAACGTAACCGCTCTTTAAAATTTCGCGCACGGCGTCTATACCTCACCGTATAATAATAATACCCAGGATGCAGAGAGATCCCGGATATCGCGATCGCTGCGATACCGGTAAGCTTAAGCTTAAGCTGTACCCCAGCCAGATTCAGATCTACTTCCTCTCGAGATCCCGGTCTACCTCGAGATCAAGCGCAACCGACTTCCTTCATATTCTACCCCGACTCGCATCCGCATCCGCATTCACCCAGACCCTCAAAATGCCCTCAGGTTCAGAACCTGGGCCTGCATCTTATAGCCTGGATCGAATAGCGTGGGAGGTCGGCCGTGCAGCTTTCCTCTGACCTCCTCCTCTAAACGCTCCTCCCCCTTGGATTAATTTAATTCGCTTTCTCCGAACGGCGCCTCCCCCAAGTTCTCTTGCCAATATCAATCTTTGTGCCTGCCTCTCAACCCCCTGAGCTGGATCTGCGGCGCGCATGTCATAAGGAAAGATAGAGGAGGAGTAAAACCCGGTAGCACACGGGGTGTATCTGCTTATAGTAACGGAGTCGGCTATAGCGGAGTGTGCAGAAGACCCCCCGTTTGACTCGGGGTCGGGTGATTCGGTCGGATCCTGACGAATGTTTTTTCCTTCAGGCCAGCCCTCTCCCGGAGTGGAGGAAACCCAGCCAAGGATCTAAACCTCACCCGCACCCGCCCCCACGACTTTTAATCCCGGTCCCAGGTTGAATGTTGAATGTCGGAATTTCAGAAGTTCAACCACGATCCTCACTCCGAGTCAGTTTAAACTGAATCCGCGTCGGAATTTGAGCATTTGAAAGGAAAGACGTAGGGGTATTGACACCCGGTCGCAGATGGCGTGCATCTGCCCGCCTTGCCAAGTTCTGAACGGGTACAGTGAAAGTGATGCCACCGCCGCCCCCATGCCGCCAACTGCCGCCGCTCGACAGATTCCCGCCAAACATTGTGTCACAAGTCACATGCTAGTGCCGCCAACCGCCGCCGCCGGCTTGATTCTCAGGGGGTGTATTGGGATAAGTTATTATATGGGTACTGCCAGATGTATAGTTTGCTGATCCAGAGGTGAAACAGGCCATTTTTGCACTATAACCGAAATATTCAAACAACAGTGATCACGGCTGAACACCAGATTCTGCACCGTCATTGTACCACGAATTATGCAATACAAATTCCTCTTAAATCCAAGTCCTGGACAAACATTGAACCATATTCTGTAATGAAAATAAACAGAACAGCACAAGTCATGTTGTAAGTTCTAAATCTCTGGTTGGTTGAATTTCATTGCACTTCACTTCATTCATTCACCTATCCTCCGACTAGATCCATTGCAAGAATTATTAGTGTAATTAATTACCCTTTATATTATCATTGCAGTCCTCACAGTACTATGTTTTACACAGCTGGAGAGGTGAATAGACCACTGCCAGGTTCCAATAACGATGATATTGGCTATGTGACAGTGTCAGGTCCCGTATATTTTTGAGATCTGTCCATTGAAGCGGTACCAACAATATGTCAGGCAGCATTATCGCAAATGTATGAGGGGTTGCTGTCAGCTGATTGGATCATAAACCAGACCAGAGAGCACTTCATTCAAATCGCTGGATCCAAACCGGTGTTCATACCGGGGGCAGAAGCCGATGCTATGTTGCGAATATTTTATCGTTGTCTTTTCGTTTCTCGTGATCCTCCGATAATGTGGGGAGATGTTTAACTACAAGTACGATTTCACGTCACATCGGTCACCTCGGGAGATTGTCGGACGGCAGCATCTAATCACCTTTTGATCACCTTGCCTTGCTACTTCGCGACAAGTTCCGGGGTTGCCATTGGGCAAGGCGAGTTTGAGAAGGGGAGTGACAATTTGCGTGGCAAAGAGGAAATTTAAATCAGGATAAAATTGGGATAAGCTACTCGCAGTGATTAAAATCCAACTTGAATATGTACTGGGCGGAGGGAAGGAAAAATTGAAGGCCAACACTATTTAACACATCAGATGGGATAGAAAGGGTACACAAATGGTAACAAGATATGCCGAGCGAAGCGATGGCACAAGGGGGCCTCATAATCACAGCATAATCACAGCCCTCAAGGTCCGAGTGCCCAATGCATTGGATATAAAGGTTCAAAGGCACAGAATAAATTACACACGGTTGAAGGCAGATTAACTAATACGTCGGCCTGTCGGCCGGAAAGAGTAAAAATAAATAAATAAAAATCTCTCGGATTCCTAGGGCACGAAGATCGACACCATCCGTCGCACCATTGAGAGATTGAGGTTCAATATAGCTGACCTTGCTTGAAGCAGGAAAATGGCGCGAACCTGTAAATCTTGGATTGCGCCGGAGTGTGCTTGGTGCGCAAGACTGTCTGGAACAACGACGAGCAGCGTAACTATTCAGGGGCAGTGCGCACTGACAATGGTCATCCCGGCGGAAACATTCTAGACCCGACGTAACACGATCATTTGGGCAGCGCTTTTTCAGGCCTGATTAGAGCGACGAGCCACGCAGTTGGGACTACCGGAAAAAGTTTAGCAGTGAGCGACAACAAAGGGCATTAAAACATAAAAGGCTTGGTGTGTTCGATTTCGTAGTGCTTGGGGCTTCAACGCAACAGACACCGGGCATTGCACCGAGAGAATGGGTAGTGAAATCTGAGACACACAGGCAGGACATGATCTTCAAAGTATCCTGGAGCTGGAGGGAAGATTAATGTTGCGTGGGCTTGGAGAATTTAGGCCAAATTGAAATCAAATTGTGCATGAAGAATGCAGTCGGAGGATCCGGGGGAATTGGAATTTAGCATGCAGATGTGCCTTTTTAAGCTGGATGCGGGAGCTGCGCAAAGGACTACGCGGCCGCAGCATAATAAGTGCCGTTGTGCCGTTTCGTACGCGGCTTGCGGCAGATACTGCGGATTGCGAATAAATGATCTGAAGTGATGACCTGCCTCGAAAGCCCTTCAGCGGCCCACGAGGCTCGTTCTAGTTTCCTTGTCGGGCCAGGAGTTCGTGGAATCTGTGAGGATTGTACTGCGCAAAGAGCCGGCGCAGGGTTTATTGCTGCTCGTCGCGACCATCCAAATGTGGATTAATTTCCCAGCTCACAGCAGTAACAACTGCGCGCACAGTGCGAATATCAGTATACACAATGGGGATAGGTGTTTGAACAGCACCTTATTCGGCGGTAGTCCATTTGCATTGCCAGGGGCTAAGAACTAAAGACGAGGAGAGGGAAAACCTGATGGAGATGGGGATGTTGCGCAAAGCCTACTTTTCTGCTCGGTGGTCGAATATTTGCATTTGGGTGGAAGACGAGAATGAACTGCAGAGGGGAACATCGTACGGGGGAGAAAGCGAGCCGGGAATTCCATCAAGCGGCGCAGATGTCGGTGAATTCTTCACAAATATCGAGATTGATTCGCGAGGCCTTCTGTTGTTGGGCACCCTGCGAGGAACTTCCCAGAGTCCGTAGTCGTGCCAATGGAGTTACTGTAGCCCTTTGTATGGGTGCAACGGTTTTTGGACCGTGACTGAAACCATAGCGCTGAAATAAGAAACGCTCGAAGTGTTATGCGTTACCCTTGAAACAAGCAGACTTTTTCAAACCAAATTTGGGCGATTGGAGCGAAAATTTGGCCTGTCACGGGAATTTTCAGTGAAACAGTGGGCCCGTTATGTGTTACGGCGGGCAAAAACTGAAACGAAACGAGGCATGTGTTACGCGTTACGCTTCACCCATACAAAGGGCTACAGTAGTTTCCCAGAAATAGTGCATGACCCGGGAGGTGCAGTCGGAGAAGGAAGCAGAGAGAATGGAGATGAGTGCAAATGGAGAAAGGGCCACAACACGTACCAATGAACGAGGAGCATCTCGTTAAAGAACGGTTAATGTGGGGAGCATAGAGAGGTGCAGAATGACCACAACATGCATACCATGAGCAATCCAACAGGGAGCTTTGGTAACGGGCAGATGGGCCTTGCGAGCCGAGTGGTTGGGCAATGGGCAGTATCCAGCTCCGAGAGAGTTCAGCAAGCAGGGGAAGGGGTGCTGTGTCTCCGGGACTTGAACTCACTTGGTATGCAAGATTCTGGGTTCAAAATATATATATATATTCTGAGGCCGAAAAGTGCTTCCCTCATCATTTGATCAAGGAATGGTGCGATATGGTACCAAAATCTTCTTTAATAGTTGTAATTGCAAGGTAACCGTAGACGGTCGTCGAACAACGGGGAGAGGTGGAAGACGGGCAACCCGTACCGGCCCCGTAAAAAATTATTTGGATCATTCAGATGGGGCGGTGTAAGCAGCCCGTCACACCCGCAGAGACAGTGGCAGTGTGCGCAAGAGTCGGGGTCTAGTTTTGCTGTCAAATAAGTGTTTGATGGATTATATAAACCCGCGGATTTAGAACCGGGCTTGCCGCTCATGTGTTCCTCGGTGCCTTGAGGCACCAAAATGTCACAGCAGTATATTTTTATACTGTGCGGTGTACTGCAGCTGACCTGCGTCACTCGCAGTATGAATCGTACTGCATGGGCTTTTGCCCCCTGTGGTAGTTTCTAATAATAGCATCACATGATAATTCCGATCATTTCCGGTCGGAGGTTTAAAAATGAAGCGCGATGATCCCTCCAGAACGTCTGGGGCAATTTGTATAGCAACACCCCCCATCGGGTCACATATGTGACTATCACATCATCAATCAATCAATCTGTTGGCCCGTCCTGCCTCTCGCGCCATGCACAGCGAAAATTGGCTGGTTTCAGGGCGACCGAAAATGAATCTGAAACCTATTGTTCCAGTAACCAGATCACGTGGATTCCCATATAAGGCAATTCACGTGACCCAGCTACTGAAACAATAGGTTTCAGATTCATTTTCGGCTGCATGTAAACCGGTCAATTTCCGTTATGATGGACACCATCTTCATCGAGAATTCATGTGCGCCAACATGCTGACATGGGAAAGGCACTCAGCCAAAGCACCTGCAATTTTGCTGCCATATCAGCACGCATCTTGGCCCGGGCCGAGTCATACCCGAGTCTTCTTGGCGGCATCCCGAGCCTCACGTAATATATGTTGGGCCCGGTTAGAGAAGACTTTGTTCTTTTAGATGGCACCAGCGAACTTCAACGAAGGGAAGTGGGGCAGCACGACATCGTCAAAACTCGAGGTGTAGGCGGTGGCAGCATAGATGTGACTGGTCATGCCAAGGGTGCCGTTGACAGCGATGGGGCGATGGGATCATAAATGTGACTCGATGGGGGGGTGTTACTATATGAAGTGTACCAGACGTTCGGGTGCCATCTCTGTGCTTCATTTTTCAATCTCCGATGTTCCAGTGATCCGGATGCACCCGAACGTCTGGAATCGAGACTAAAACGAGCCTTGTAAGTACTTGTCGATTTCGCTATTGCCTTTGTGCTTGATCCGCAGTGCCCACTTTGATCCGACAACATTCCGGCCGATCGGTCTTGGAACAAGTCCGTCTCCGAATGTGCCAGTCCTCTTCATCGCGTCCATTTCCGCATCCATCGCCTCTTTGAACTGTGGCCAATCCAGCCGTCTCATTGCTTCTTCGACCATAGGCAAGTCCGACATGTCTCCAACCCCGACGTAGGCTGGGTGAGCCATCATCCTCAGCTTGTGCAACATGGGCTGAACGGTGCGTACGTGTGCCCTCAATAATATTCTTCGGGTCAATAACACTGCTGATGTCGCGAGGAGTGACTTTTTGTTGACTTGGACTCGAGGCGGGAGATGCCGGTGGCGTGGAAATTGGTGACTCTGATGGGGTCGGAGCGCGTGGTGGAGTGGTTACGGGTTGCGGGGATGCAGTAGGTGCATGCTGGATGTCTTCCTGCTTTTCTTTGTCCTTAATTTCCGCTTTCTCCCCCTCATTCAGCACTCTGTATATCCCACCACTCCGTTTGAGTTCGGGGAACTTGATGCTCCGCTCGACGCGTACCGAGCGATTGTCGGGGTAATAAATTCGATGCCCATCAATGCTGTCCTGGTCGTAACCAAGCCATCTAGCGTCGCGAGCCCGTCCATCAAGTTTCTTGCTGGTGTCATCGTGTACCGCAACTTTGCAGCCCCATTCGTGAATGTTACGCCAGTCCGGTTTTGACTTGTGGAATACCTCGTATGGTGTGCACCCTCCAAGCGCCTTTGTAGAGGTCCTATTCTTCAACCACACTGCATGTTTTAATGCTTCTCCCCATAGGTTGTCTGGTAATTCGGTGGTGTGCAACATTGCACAGACTTTCTCCATTAATGTGTGATTGAGTCTCTCGGGGACTCTGTTGTGCTCTGGGGTGTCGTGGACGGTAAATCGGTGTCAGAAGCTCCCCTGAAAGCCAATAGCGCGCCCCAAACTCAATCCCCGGGTCCGCTCTCAGTGCTCATCCGCTTCTCTGTCTTCCCTTTTCTTTAGCTTTGCCTCGTCGGCTCGATCGCACTTGTGCTAAATGAATACCGCTCGCGTTGGGCTCTCGCTCGGCCCCGGTGCTCAGTACTCAGTCTTCGTGTTCCTGGCCTAACCTTTGTCCCGACTTACCCAGACTTCCGAGCCCGGAGCACGCACCTACCATAACTTTTATATGCATTCAACCGAGTCTCTTGCTTTGCCTTGGCGAAGTCATCCACTCCCAACGTCCATCTCACCCCTCCCAACACCCGGTCACACACGGTGTACATCTGCCTTTCTTCGATATTGATGATTGAATGTGCATAAACGGCCCCCGTTCGACCCGGGGCCGGGTAATAATTCCTGCAGCGTTTGCGTTTTGTCCCGCTTTCGTTCTGGATCTCTTATACCCGCCCGCAGTGCGTCTGAGGCGGTGGGCGTACGTGGTGGTTGCCAAATTCAGCTTGTGTGCCTAAAGTGGTGCACGGAGCAGGTAGGTCAAATTATTTTCATAATTTGTCTTAGCCCTTAAGCTGACGAGGCCGAAGATGTGCCAGTGCTTCCTATGCACGCCCGCGGTGTGTTTCGGGCGGTGGGTATACTCGCTCCAACTCCAGCGTCTGAAATAGCACAGGTACGTCAATCGTATTTTCAAAATACCATTGCCCTCACGCTGATGCCGCTGAAGATGAGCTCGGCTTCCTATGCATGCCTACAGTGCGTCTCGGGCACCAGGTGCACTCGCTGGTCGCCACATTAAGCTCGAGCCCCGAAATAGTGTGCGCTGCAGGTAAGCCCATATTATTTCTCTCAGCCCTGGAGCTGCTTATCCCCTCAAGGCCGAGAAGAAGATCTTGCCGGAAAATTACCGCCGGCTGTTCAATGGCGCAAGGCACTCGTGTGCGTTGAGTACCAGGATCTGGAGGACGCGGATGAGGGGGAGATTTTTCAGGTAGGTTTTTTTATCGTTATTTCGATTTGGGGGTTTTGAAGGGGCGCGTTTGGGAGGGGGCGTGCACAGCGGAGTGTGCGCGTGGCCCGTCGCCTTGTCCTGGCGTGGATCGTATAGGTGTGAGGATGGGGATTGTATAGGCACGAGGATGGGCACGAGGATAGCAGTCGTGCCCATCTGCTGCCGTTGGCCATGTGCACGTTCACATGTGAGGAGCAGGGCTGACAAAGGTAGGGCGGGAGTCGGGCCTCCGGTGGGTATTTGGGGCAGACAAAGGCAGATGAAGGCGGGCCGCTCCGCAGTCCCACATGTAAGAAAGGCGTGGCCGCGTGCCGATCAAGGCAACGTGCGAGCGTCCGATGCCGCCCAGCTCGTTCGTGGGTTGAATAGTGGGCTACATCCAGCAATTCAGCAGAGATCGGAGCGCTTCATGGGCCCGGCCTCGTAAACAACTTCACCCGCAAGAATCCGAATGTCTTCCGGTGGAGTCGATTCAGTCGAACCACCGACCTTCCGGAATTGTACATTCAAACCCGAACACTGCGGACAGGGAGCTCGCTCGATTACTCCACGAAGACTTTCTTACTCTGATTAGTATCTCCTTGGATAACTGCCCACGATTCCGAACATAAGCGCCGATTCAAGATTGCCGCATGCGCAGTTCTTCGTTCTCGGTTGTTCATCAGTCGGACTTTGACTCTGTTTGTGCGTTGCAATCCTAAAAACTAACCTTAACAGTCTGGGCTGAGGCTGAAGCTGAGGGCCTAAATTAACCGAAATGACTTAACCGAAATTGTATGCCGCTTGATCCGAGCACTAGCACTGAGCCTCGTCATTCCCCGCCGTCATGGACCCACGAGCCAACGCGCCCAAGCGCCGCTTAGGCTCTTTAGATTTTAACTGCCCGGTGACCTGCGTCACTGGCAGTATGAATCACACTGCGTGGGGTATTGCCCCCTGTGTACTACTTACTCTCAGTATGAAGTGCGGTATCCCTCCAGAATGTCTGGGTACCGAGACTAGGCTCGTTTAGTTGTGCGAGGATCCACGCAAGTCCAGGGCATAGACTATTTCGAAACCTTCTCACCAACTGCCAAGCTAACCTCTCTGCGGACAATTTTGTCCATCGCCGTGCGCTTTGATTGGGAGATCAAGGTCTTTGACTACTCCACCGCATTTCTCAATACATGGAGCAGGTGCCACATTATACGAACGGCAACCCACGAGATGTCATCAGACTCCGGCACACAATTTACGGACTCAAACAATCGAGCCGAAAATGGTACGAGAAATTGACATCGTCTCTTCACACTCAACTTTTCCCAGGTGATGCCAAAACCGTGAGGCCGAATTTTGATGTGGACCGGATGGTAACAAATTTGCACCTCAACGACCTCTGTACGAGGAATTCTGAGGACACAAACTGCTTTGGTTTTGAATTCTAAGGGATTTGGCCTCTTCATATATGGTCTGTATTGTCCCCATGCAGGAGGAAAGCCTCGTCGGAAATTCAAAGTCCGACAATTATGTAATAAGGTCGAGCTCCCTACATCAGGCACACAGTAAACTACAGACTAATCGCGGAGATCACCTTGCTTTGCTAGGTCTCCCACCCTCAGTATTATTCCATCCGATTCTGATACCCCATCAATCTGCTGTCCACATGATTCTTCCTAAGTCCTTCGCCCTCTATTTTTAACAACACCTAAGGCTCCAACCGTTTCCGTTTGTAAACGTTTTCAAACGGTGATAACCGTTTTTATTTCCGTTTAGTTTGCGTGGAGGTGCAAATGGTAAACAAACCGTTTGTAAACAGATTAAATGGTTTGCGCTGAAGGGCACCAGAATTTCTCTAGCGAGTTCAAAACGCAAGCACTGCCAAGGACCGCTTCGTGTTGGTTTCATATGTGCGTCTGATTTATTTGGGCAGCCCGCATTTGTAAGGTGATCCGACGGTTACGCTGTCTCGGCAGACTCGGCTTCCCGCTCAACCTAGGGTCGGATTAAAGCCGATCATGATGGGATCAGATTTGGAACAAATGTTCCGAACCAGTGCTTGGAAGTTGCGGGTGACCTCCAATGACAAGAGGCATCAAATCACAGCCTTTCCGAACTGCTAACCCTCAGTTGACGTGGTAGAATTGTATTGGAAAGCCAGTCCAAATTTCCTGCTCGTGGATGTTGCATTGATGGCTCAATTATTTCGCCCTTTTTGAACACAAACATGAGCTCCCACGTGTATCCATAATGGTACGCAACTTTTTGGCCATCCCGGGTATGAGTCTCTGCTCAAAAGCGATTCACAAAATCACGCCACCTGTGCTATGTCAAGGCCCAATTTGTCGGGTCGCCGCATGCGAGGACAGTCATGCCAGTCCATAGAGGCCCGATGCTCACGAAAATGTGGATTCAGGCTGGGTGAAGTACTCAGCAAAAACTTCCTGGACTGCTGTAAGACTATAGTAGTGGCTGTAATTTACCCGCTCACTTGGTATCTCGTGCCCCGGCGAAAAAAACCCGTTTATAAACGATTTAAACGGTTTTTAATCGATTAATTACCATTTCCATTTAATTTGCCCGGACCTGTAAACGAAAACTAAATGATTGGAGCCTTAATTGTCAACACCAAAGCCCACTTAGAGGGACTCCTTGCTTTCGTGCTCTGATCTGCCAGAACAAACATCAGTAAAACTACATGTTTGGCTTTCGCATCTTTCGCGTCTTTGCCAAGACGCCAAAGATGCCAAAGACGTGTTTTTCTCAAAGACGCGCGTCTTTCACAAATAAGGTTCATTTGTCTTACACAAGACATCTGTCTTGGGCAAGACTTCAAAGACACAGTACAGCTTTCCCCAAGCTTTCTCGAGATGTTCATAAAGAGGCAGAAAGTTGCTCAAAAGACACATTAAGACAGACGTAAAGGGCAGAAATTATATATATTTATTGGATCCGGCTATCTAGGGTACGCCATTACACACCTACTTACAGTACATATCGTCGACCGCCTGCTCGGCTGCACATTGTCGGAGTGCCGACAAGTCGTGTCGTCCTCGGACGATGATATAGATGATGAACGAGGGCGGCCGGGTGGCTAGGAGGGAAGGCGTGGAGAGGGTGCGGAGAGGAGGAAGGCTGCACGGTGCAAGAGAGTTGTTAATACTGAATGCATTATCAGAGAATTGACTATGTACTCACCTTTGACCGCAGGTCGGTAGCGATCAACGACGGGGTAACAAAAGGAACATGAGAACCATAAGGAAAAGGCCAAATAGGAACGAATATCTAGCGAGCTTGACAGCATGTGCTTGGGTTTGCGTGACATGGGCTTGAAGATCGGAAGGAGCGGGTGGGCTTGAGACGGCTTGTGGGGAGATCTTGATTGGCTTGAGGCGGCGGAGGGAGTGCTTGAGGGGCTTGCAAGTTGGACCGAGGTGTAGACGGGCGTGAGAGGCTGCGACCCGGCTCGGGAGATGGAACAACAAGCAGGCCAAGAGGAGATGCCGCGGACCAACATAGCACAGATTGGAAGAGCGATATGTAACATGGAGTGCGACGGAGCGCAGGAGGAAGGAGAGGACGGGCGGAGGAAGAGGGAGGGAGGGAGGGCTGGATGTGGACGTGGAGGGGGGAAAGGAGAGAGAGGTGACGTCGCTTGCTGCCAGCGCAACCAACACGTTGCCATCAAATCACGCCATTCGTGCTCGGCTGTGCTCGGATCATGATTAAGCGGAGTTTCAATGACTTGAAGGATTTCTTGCCAACGCCGGGTACCCGCTTGTGCACCGCCGCTAACAGACTCCAATCGCTCGTGGTTTCCCTGCACACAAGCCTGTGAGTTACATTTGTAAATGAGATAAGCATAACTAAGTCTGTTCCCTTGCTCTCCGTGGTTCTAGGAATTGTTCACCGATTATTTTTAGATAAGTTGGCCATGATGAAGAGACACACCAATGGCGCCGCCAACTTCAAGGCATAGACTCGGGAGACAGTCAGAAATGATAAGCCTTCTGTCAAGTACCGGGACAGACTCGGGAACCGACGGAGGTCCGAGATATCCGAGCGCGGGAATATGCAAGGACATCGGTGGTCCGCAGGAGGTCCGAAATCCTATCGCACAAAGTGTAATACGAATAGGGTGGAATAGGACTTTCACAAAGTGAAGCTTCATGAAATGTAGTCCCATCTGATCGGAGCTCCGGCTCGGTGCCCGAGGGGGGTCAGAGCGGGCTTGGCTTCAGCTCGTGCGCTGCGCCTTTCTCCACGCCCAAGGCCCGATTTCCGAGGAAGAAGACAGAGAGGTTAAGAACAAAGACTGAGTCACAATCCTAGTCAGGACCGGATGGTGCCGACGAGTCCTATTGGTAAGGACCGAGATTGAACTGTAAACCTGGTCGGGACCGATCGGTGCCGGTGCGTCCTGTCAGTAAGGACAAAGACAATCGCAATCCTGGTCGGGACCGAACGGTGCCGATGAGTGTTGTCGGTACACAGACATGTGAGCGGATTGTGAATGCTACACAAAGTAGGGTTTTGCGTGAACAATGCAAAGTCCTAAATGTGACCGAGGGGATCCGAGGAGCAGCCGGATCACCGTCGGGACCGATCGGAGTTGAGGAGTCCTGTCAAGGCAGGGGGAATGTAAGCGGCAAATGAACACTACACAAAATAGGACTTTGCATGGATAATGCAAAGTCCTAAACGTGACTGTGCAGGTCCAAGAAAAAGCCGGATCGCCGTCGGGGCCGAACGGAGCTGATGGGATCTTCAACCCGTGTCCAAGTTCGGAAAAGGACGGAGACCGATGAAGGGAGAGTAATCGGAGAAAAGACGGAACTGAGGAAAGGACGATAGGAAGGAAGAAAGTCTTAGTCGATATTCAAACTGACTAGAACGAAGATACATGAAGCTATTTAAACTATAGTATACTGTATTACGTAATGGTCGGAGCCCTCGGGGCTCCGTGATGGAAACAAGTCAAGCTGTACGAGTGCTGTATGATATGAGTCAAAGCTGTGGTGGAGATTCCGGAGGACCGAAGATTCCGAGGGGAGTGGAGTCATAACAAATCAGAGTAAATAATGATGGAGCCAGAAAAGTCATAGCAGTGTCGGAGAATTCGGAGGTCCGAGGCCCCCGTGATGGAATGAGTCAGGATAGGCATAATGGGGAATGAACATGGGGAAACAATGAGAGCCAAAGAGATCACCATAGTCGGCAGGCTGAATTCCAACGGGGTCCGAGGGAGCCCGGGTATGCTCGGAGGCCGACGGAGCCCGGGTATTTCCGGAGCCCGAAGGAGCCCGAAGGATGGAATGCAGCGAGCAGGAGAACCGAATTGGATGAGGCGCCAGCAGATAAATGGGAAACGCTCAGTAGACCTTCATCGCGTAAAAACCCGTTGAACTCGAAAGAGTCCAGGACTAAAAGATTGCTGATGTTGAGCTCATCGGGGCTCTGATGAGGTCTGATGTCACGGTACGTGACACCTTCACAATATTGTATTTCACTGCAAAATTTTCTCATATCCGAGTCGGCCTATCTCGAGACAAAGCCCAAAGATATAAGACTGGGAGTGCAAGACGAAAGATGCTCCAAGATAGTGGGCCAAAGACAAAAGACATCATTCTCAGGACAAAAGTGCATAAAGACCAGTTTGAAAGACGAAAGACCATTTTCAAAGATGGAAGATGCGAAAGCCAGTTGTGTAGTTTTACTGATGAATATGTACAAAACTTCGGCAACACCCGCTCTGCGACGCGGTCACGACTCATAATACACAATTGATACCCAGAGTCCAGATCCACTACCTCCCGGAGTCCCAGGACTCCCTACGCATACATGTCAGACCAACTTGCTCTCACGCTCAACGTATAGGCTACTAATACATAGCCTGAGTTTGGCCTGAGTTTCCCGTGTCCACTGATCCAGCCGCTCATCTTCCTTGGCAAGCTGTTGCGACGGATGAGTTGTAAACAGCTTGGCATCGAATTCTCTCAAGAGCCGAATAGTACGTCGAACTCGACTGCGCAACAAGGCTATGTAGGCATTGAAGCACGTGAGGGCGGACATCGGTGGCTTTCAAGGTCTACAAGAAGTAGATGCACGCCGTGTGCGAGCAGGTGTTGGACACAGTGGGTTGAGCGTCGGGAGGTAGGTGACTTGGTTCATCTCGGCGATTCGACCTCGGGTTGAATCAGTTGAATGTTGAAGTCCAAGGTCCGAAATTAAACTTGAACATGGTACCACGGCGAGCGGTGTAGTGGATAATTGAGTGAGTGGTTTGGAGTGCGGAAGTGAGCTGCTTGGGCATCTGAAGGAGAGCCTGAAGGAAAAAGAGATGTGATGGATACCGACGGATCACCCGACCCAGAGTCGAACGGGGGTCTTCTGCATCACAATGTTTACATTACGCAGATGCACGCCATGTGCGACCGGGTGTTAAATACCCCTCCATCTTCGCTTATGATGAACGACTCTTCTATGTGCTTCAACCTGTACTAGGGCTGGAAGAATACGATTAAATACAACCTGGACCTGTAATGTACCGTAATTGTAGGATAATTTAAGGATTGGCCTATACTTAATCCTATGTGTATTGTAATGTAATGTAATCATAAGATAATCATATTTAATCATATTTAATGAATGGTAATCCCTTCCACGTAGTCCAGCCCTTCTCTGAAGCCGGTGTTCAACAGCTTCTTTGTTATGACAGTCAAGGACGCAGTTGAAGTGGCAACAGACAACCATGCATCGCTGCTGGAGAATAGTTGTTCAACCATGATGCTCACACCAGGGATACAGAGAATGTCGCGCACAATACGGGACAGGATCTTTCTGCCTCCCATCAAAATACCCGATATGGAAGATTTCCTCGGCAGTTTCGGCATCACAAAGTTTCAACAGTACAAGGTTGTTCAATGGACTTTGGCAACTCATAAGCCAGGTATCATGCATAGAACAGCTCGAGGTATAACTCTAGTGTATAATATTGATTATTTTGTGGATGTGCATCAAGGGGAGCTTTCTACTTTGACTTGATTTCTACTGAAGTCGAAGGGGACTCAGTTCGCAGACTGCAGGTGCTGTCAAGAACACCTCGCAGAGCAGATTTGTATGGCATGTGTACTTCGGCCAACGGAAGGGCGGCCACGGGGGGAGGAAAAGGCGGGAGCAGAAAACATGTAAAAAGCGGCTGTCACTCGCTTGGACCGGATGCCGGAATGCCGACGATAATTGCCTTATTGAGTAATTTGATGGAAGGCGGAAAGTCAAAAGTGAGTCAGAATACAGAGATAGTCAGTGCCGAAATTCACGGCAGATAGTTTGAATGATAATTGAACGAATCCTGATGTCCCAAAAGAGTTGTGACAGGGACCTGATAATGCTAGGATTACCATTAATTACGAGCCCTGCAACTTAATGTAATCATAACTTATTGTAATGTAATCAATCGTAATATTAGGCTGCAAGATTACGGGCAGGCCATACTTAATTGTAATCTTACCATTACAATACATTACAACCGAATATAATCTACGATACATTATAACCGAATATAATCATAATCTTATCCAGCCCTAACCTGTACGTAGTCGGTGTGAGACAGTTTTTGTTTTCTCGCCAGTCGAATGAAACGTCTACCAAATCCTGTGAAATTTAAACCGAAGGCCCCGAAGGTGACCATCTGATTCGCACTCATGATTGAGACAGGGAAATGAATAAAAAGGCATTTCTTCAAGAAATATATACATTGCCCGACCCCGAGTCGAACGGAGGCTTCCTGCACAGTCAGTAGGGTTCAAACAAGAAGAGCAGGAGCACGCTGTGTGCTACCGGTGTTAGTCCTCCCTTTCGGACGTGGGTGATACTCAGCTGATTTAGACACGGGTTGAAGTTGCTGGTTGGAAATCGGAAATTCAACACGGTACTGCGAGGAACACTGAAAAAATGATGGGTGGCGGCGAGCGTGGTTTGGTGCTTGGTTGAACCGTTTGCGCGGGACCAAGAGGAGGGATCCCAAAAAAAGTCAATTCGAGTCGCCGCATCACCCGACCCCGAGTCGAACGGGGGTCTTCTGCGCACATTCCACCATAAATATCAATGTATTGAAGGCAGATGCACGGCGCGTGCCACCGGGTGTTGGGAGCGGTGGGGTGAGCGCGGGCAAATGGGTGACTTCGGAAAAATAAGACTCAGTTGGATGGGTCAGCTGAGGTGAAGAATCGAATATATTTTGAAGGAGACTGGGCCGCAGCCACAGCGCTTTGTGCGCGAAACTAGAAATAGAACTTGTGTAGACTGCTGATGTGTGGTGCCCGGATGCACCTTAGGCTCCAGGGACAGGAACACGAAATGTGAAGGTTGGTGGGTAGAGGCAGACAAAGAAGGCAAAGCTAAAGCGAAGGGCGAGTGAAGAGAAGGCCGGATGAGCACTGATACCGCGGGGCCGGCGAGGTCCGCGCCAACTTGAAGTTGTGTTCAGCTCAGCTTCCGCGTCTGCGTATTCCGCACTTTGCTTGAAATCCAGGATCGGAAACCGGACTGCGAAACGCAGACAGCTGGGATCGAACACGGGGACGACGAAATAGTGGTGGTGGGCAATCTCGATTGATCAGCCGTTACGGTCACGTGAGTCTTGTATTGAGAACCCATCAGTTTTGATTGACCCACGCAAGGAGCGCGTTGAACTTCTCCAGTTCAGCAAATTCTTTCGATCTTTTTCATGAGTAAAATTCAGAGCATGTCTGCCTGTGCCTGCGCCAAAAATGGAGCTTTTGTGAGATGCAGCCGCCGAGATACTGTGTGATTTGTTTTGGGTACGTGTTAATCCGAGCGTAGGATTGTTCAGGTTATAAAGCCAAAATGTAAAGGGAAACCAACTCTGAAAAAAATCAGTTGGATCCTCGCCATGCCGAGAGTCCTTATTAAAACTTTGGCCTGCCCCCCGATTCTAATTTC
This sequence comes from Mycena rosella, assembly GCA_029378255.1. Classification (NCBI taxonomy): domain Eukaryota; kingdom Fungi; phylum Basidiomycota; class Agaricomycetes; order Agaricales; family Mycenaceae; genus Mycena; species Mycena rosella. Next base: position 242,695 of record JARKIE010000050.1, read on the forward strand.
AGTACAATCGGCCCTCAAATGCGACGGTTTACCGGTTACTTATCAAGAAAATATAACCACCTCTGTGAAAATTTGTAGTAGGCTCCTGACCATTCTAGCAATGGAAATTACAGCTCCGGCGTCCTTCTTTTCTCATATCATGTATCTGTACCATATTTGAATGCATTTATCCGATGTGAATGCACCGCAAATCAAAACTGCGATGATTTGCAGTCGCTCGAGAATTTTGTTCAATAAAATCAAGACATCATTTGAGCCGGTATACTAGCATCCAGGCGGTCCAGAACCACCAGTAACCCAGCCAAACGTTCCCCCTTGTTCTTGAAGCGCGCCTTGATAGGTACCTCCTTATCACCCCTCCGTCGGTGAAGTTCAAGTTGATCCTGTAGTTGTTTATCTTTCATAGCTGTGATTTTGTTGCGGTCGCGCTCAATTCCGACCAGTGCGAGGCGTTCCGTCTCCACGCGAGCTTTTTCGAGGGTCTTTGCATCCTTTTCCCGCTTCTCATCCACGACCTCCTGCTTGTGCGCATTTAGCTCCTCTCGGCGTTTCTTTTCAAGGCCGCTCTCATCCAGTCTCCGCGCTTCTTGCCTTAGAAATGTTTCGTCCTCGGGAGAGTTCATATGAGTGTCCATAAACTCCTGCGTTTCATTTCTGTGAAACATGGTGCGGTCCGCGAAATGACCGACTGTGGAGCTGGGACTTTCTCGGGAAAAACGGCGCCACATGCCCAAGAGGCCTTCATTGGCATCGTTTGTCGATGGCATGAACGCCGTTTCGCGCTCGGTGCTCGTGGATCGATCGATTAAGCCTCCTGCTTCGAACTCAGAAGTGAACCGCTCCCAGCAGGATAGTGCGCGCTTCAGTCCAGCCAGGAGAAGCGGCTTCAAGTCCGGAAGAGTTGGGGCCAGTTTGACACATTCGGACCACGCCTTCAGGTCGCTCCAAGGAAGACCATCCAGAGTCGCCAGTTTATATGAGTCCTCAGAGGAAAACAACAGAATATCGGGATTTTCGATGAGTTTCTGTATGTGAGCTTTGACGGAGGCATGGAAAGGACCGAGGTCCAGAATGTTCAACTTTTCCGTGCCCTCTCCGCGAACACGATGAGCGTACGGGTGCATCAGGGACATGCAGAATAGCACCAAAAGTACGATCTGAGCTAGGGTCTTGAGACAATAAAGGCCCTTTACGATGTTCTGCTCGAGATGATTCAGAGTGCGCTTCGTCTTGTGATCCTTGACGAACTGCATGAACTGGCGGTGTTTTTCGAGATGGGAAATGATGCGGGCGCCACCGAGCCCATGGGATTGGTAGCGCGTGTTGCTGGTATCTGGGAAGCGGACGGAAGATCCGATGTCATCACGGAAATAGTTTTCGTAGACATCGTGAAGGCCCTTCTTATCATCTTTATGATTGACCAACGCTCCAAAGAGACTGATCAGTTTGACGCCGCCGCGTTCAGAGACCTTTAGAGCACGCTGAACTGCGGCTGTCGACTGTCCCGTTTCTTCAGCAAGCTGAATTGTCGCATCGTTGTCGCGGTTCGCGAGTAGAACTGGCGGCTCGATGTCGGGGTTGTCGTCATAGTAGTCCATCATGCCTTCATTGAATGATCGGCAGCAGTTGAGTTCTTTATGCATGCTGCAACCGGCCCAAAAGAAAAGGTTGATTTCGTGCTTTGCTTCGGGCGAGAGCTGTGTGAACGCGACATCCCAATGCGAAACGCTAGGATATCCATGGACGATTTGCTGAGGGTGTCCTTCTCCGTGTTCGACAGCTTTGACCACTCTTCTTCTCCGCCCACCTCTTCGAGATTTTTACTCTGGATCTCCCGCACAATCTCCAAGATTTCCGCCGGCCCCATCCTCTGAAACTCGTCGTAACCGAGCATGATTCTGCAGACCTCATCTTTCCACGCCTGGACCAGGCGAACCGTCTTCTTCATGTCTGCGGCGTGATCGCCGTTCATCCCTTTCAAAAGGCGGAGAAAGTCGGAGATCTCGAAATTAAGTTGGGAGCGACGGCCAAGTGGACTTCGTTTGTAGAGTTCGGAGATGGAACTGATTTGCGACTTTATATTTTCCAGCTGAGCTTCGCTTGTGTGAGACACGGTGGAGGTGAGGGAGAGGAGTCGCATTTGATGTGAAGGCCCCTTGTTTATCATTAGGAAACCGCCCTCATAGTTTTCGCCCTCAAGGAGGTGGCGTCCGTGCTGAGTGTAAGACCTAAATGATTCAGTATGTGATAAATGAAAGCAGAGCATCAAACCAGCACTCACCATCGGCTTGCGCTGCTTCATGTGATATCTGAATGCGCGCCGCGACCCCACCCTCAATCAGTGCTCTCTGCACGGTGCGACGGCTCATCTTCCCCTTGACGATGAGTCCCGCGGCCTTCGCGATGGAATGAATGACAGCTCCGACTTTGCCCTGAGCGCAGCCGGCTTTTTCAACTATCCGCATGAGCCCTTTGCTTGCGCAGTGTAGACGCCGTTCTTCATCAACTCCCACCGATTTTGATTCACTTCGGCGGCCGTCGTCGCTTTCTTTGCAGCCTTGGTGCGAAAACGGAGGGAGCGCAAGTTCTTCATTTGCAAGGACCTAATTTTCTTCTGGGATTTATTTTCTCCTTGTCTGAAAGCCTAAAGACACCTAAAGACATCGCAGAATCAGAAGATGTCCGAACTCAGCAAGCTGTGGGCTCAAAGACGTAAGACGACCACGGAAAGCAAAGACGTTCAAAGACAGACTCCCAAAGACTTAAGATGTACTGCCCAAGACAAAGATACCCAAAGACGACCTCGAAAGACGTAAGATGTCAAAGACAAATATGTAGTTTTACTGATGCACCGAGGACACGTTTGTACTTTGCTATCTGGACATCCGTGTCGTTCTGGCGCCGCTGGAGGGAAGCCCGTGCATGGACGGCCACTTCAAGAGCTTCGTCGCGAGCTGTGATGGCGAATGCAAGGGATCGCTCCGCAATGGTCAAAGATGCGGCGCCTTCCTTAAGCTCAATGGAAAGGGAAAGCTTCGCCAGACGGTAGCGCTGAGTTTTGCGACGCTCAACTCGGAGAAGGTTATAGAGATGGGTGTTATTTCGGAGTGCGGCATCCAGAGATGCTCGAGTTTGGATCAGATGTGTTGTCGTGGTTGTGAGGGATTTTTGGACAGCAAGGAGTTCCTGGGTGGAGGCGTCCAATCGTTTAGAGGTACTCTCCAGAAGCTTTTCTGTAGTTTTAAGCGTGGTCTCCACTTGTTTCTTAGTCGTAATGTTGCGTTGCCTCGATTTCCCATCCCTATTTGAACTTCAAATAGGGATGGGAAATCGAGGCAACGCGGGGCGCGTGCGCGCTTCGCTGATGACGTCATCGAACCCTCTTTCTGCTTGCCGCCGACGCCCCGCACGATGGGCACGCTGCTGCCCGAGCCGCCGTATGTCAACCACAAGGAGGACGCGTTCAAGCCGCCGCTGCATTCTTCGCCCAACGCTATCGCGCTTCCTCACCCGGAGCTTCGTCCTCAATACTCCCCACCACCGCGCGCGACTTCGGCCTACTTATGATCACGTCCGCCTCGCGCACCGGGTCGTCCCGCACCGCCGGCCATCTTCCTCCTCCTACGAACTCGGTCCAGCGCACGGATATGTAAGCTCGGAGGAATGGCGAAGGGAGGGATGGGCTTGGGCTTTTGAAAATTTGAAGGACCAAGGACGAGGTGGGTGAAGCGTTTTGTTTCTGGCTCTCGGTCCGTTTTGCTTGCCTTTTCTTGGCCCACATATCCAATCCCATCCCGCACCCATCCATTTCCTTGTGCCCCACCCGGCCCTCCCGCTTCCTATCTCCCCTTCCTTCCCATCCTCCTCCCTCCTTCCTCCTTGCTTTCCTCGCTCTCCTCCCCATACACTCGCTAACACATCCCTCTAGGTCCGCGCCGCCTCCCGCCTCTCGCGTCTCGCGACGGAAGACCGCGAAGTCCATCGGGAGCGTGCGGCGAAGGGCGAATTAGACGTTGCGTTTCTGCTTCTTTCACTTTAACTTTCAGTGCGACAGAGGCGCGAGACGCGAGCACTCGTCCACCGCGGCCCTGCGCTAGCGCGCGGCGGGCGAGTGTCTACAGCGCTTGTACTGTGCACGGAGCAGGGTGTGGGCTCTCCGAGCGCGCGACCGTCTGCGTATATTCGGCGGGGTGAAGCCGGGGCACCGTCGACCGCGAGGCGAGCTGCATCGCTGGGCGTGGAAGTGAAGTGGAGCGTAGAGGCGCGCTGGAGGCGTGGTGGAGCTCCGCACCACTCGGCGTCGCCCGCGTCCTGCTCAATCGCTAGCGCGTCGTCCGCATCGCATTCCCCTCTCGTCGCCACTTTCGATTAACCCCGGATCGCGTACTAACGCGTACCGCTTGACGCTCCGCGCAGGTACTACCCGCGATGCTACAGCTGCGCTCCGCGACCGAGGCGCGTGAGCCGTGAGAGTCGGGGCGCGATGGCGCGATGGCGGGACGGAGGTGCAGAGTTGCGGGGAGGCACGGAGGATGCGTTCTCGCTTCTCTTGCCCATGTGCTTTTCCTTTCTTCGTTTTTGTCGTCTCTACTTTTACCTGCGCATTCCGCGATCGCGATGTTGCGTGCGCGCATCCTGTCGTTACGGATTCAGGATACAGGGGGCCGAGGGCGACGAGGCTCGTGTGCCCCCCGTGTGCCCGGCGCGGGCGCGGGCGTTGAGCGCCCCTCCTAGAATCGTACGCCGCGCGGGACGAGTACGATTTATGTCGGACGGCGTGGAGGGCGTGGAGGGCCCACCCCGTTAGCGCGTCCTCCACCACGCGCATCATTCCTGTTATCCGCGTCTGCCTCCTGCGTCTCGTCTCTATTTCTAGCTCTACTCCTAACTCCCGCTAAAGCGCGCCCACTGCCCGCAGGGTCTCGGCACGGATACGGATCGCGAATCGGGTGCGGATTGTGCGCGTCGTTCGTGCCCCGCGTGTTCTGTGCGGTGGGGCGCGGCTGCCCGGTTTTCTGGCGCTGGACCCGATCGCCGCTCGTCCTCAAAGACGGCAGCATGCAAAAAAGCCGCCTTTACGCGCGCGGCATCGGGCGGGGCGGGCGGCGGGTGCGGGCGCGGGTGCGGGCGTCGGGCGTGCCCGGCGCGGGAATCATGTGCCCAGATGTGCTTGTGAGCTTTGCTGCGGCGCGCCGGGCGAGTTCGCTACGCACCCGTGCTCCTCCATATCCACGAGGCTCGTTTGGAAACTTCGTGCCTCGGTCGTCTCGCGTGGGTGCCAAGGTATTCATACGGAGACTCCATCGTGTTCGCAAGCAGCGCAGGCGTCGGGCTGACGCCGTCTGTCCTGGCTCATTCGCCGCGCCCTTGGTGAGCTATCTGATTTATTCATTTATTCTCGGGGCGTGATCGTTTTCGCGGCCGCTGAACTGCAATGTGAACATGTGAATGCTCATAGAACTTCTGTTTCACTTTCCAATCCAGATCTCCGGGTTTCCCTGGAATTTACTGTATTTGTTTTGCACTTCAGGTAATCCTCAACACATCTGTGCGTGCCGAAGCCTACATATGAAATCAGGGGTGCCGGTCCTTAGGCAGAGCAGATGCACACCGCGTACTACCGGGTGTTAATACCCCTCCTTCTTGCCTTGTCAGCTGCGCGAATATTTGATGTACGCTCAACCAAGCCGAGGCAATCAAATTGATATCCCGTAGGAGGAGAAAACAGAGTTATTGGGTGCTGCGGTTTGAGTTCATTTAGAGAGAGCTCGAGAAGAGTGAAAACTGTCCAAGAGGGAACTTCGTGTATCACCCGACCCCGAGTCTAACGGAGGCCTTCTGCATCCGGGAGTCTTTTTCTTTTCCTTTAAGGGAAGCAAATCCACACCGTGCGCTACCAGGTGTTAATAGTCCTCCATCTTGCCTTCTTGGATGCGCGACTTCTTTTGACGTGCACCCTGTGTTGAACTGACAACCCCGGAGCCAACCAAATTTACGAGGGAAGGTACTTGTCACTTGGGCATACATCCGGCCGTCTGCATACCTTATCGCGATTGGATTACAGAGGACACACCGTGTGCTACTGGGTATTACCCCTCCTCTTTGAATCACTGCATTCAGCACCGTCATAGATCAATCATTGTCTAGTTGTGCCGAGCTGCCGGCTAGGTCCGTCGAGGTGTGGCTATGTGTTGCCACGCGGCTCGCACAGCCCGGTGACGGTCGCCTAGTCACCGCCCGGTCTATTTTTGTCGAGGCCTGTGACGCCCGGCTAGACTGGGCTGGTGGAGGTGGCTAGGACCGCCAGGACCACCTCGACGCCTTCGCGCGAGGCCATCTCATCTCTTGCTCTGTTTAGTTATTTGCACTCATGTCAACCCAAATAAATTGAGACCTAAGCGTCCTGTCTCCGGCATCCTTTTCAGTTAAGTTCTTCCATCTATTTTAAACTTTGCGCATCACGACGGCCTCGCCACAACTAGTCACACATGTGGCGAGCCGGCTCCACGTCCCTCGCCGGCACACTTCGGCTAGCTCTCGGCTAGGTCGCTCCCACATCTCTGGGCTACCCGGGGCCTGAATGCAGTGAATGCGGATGCTACTCAAGTAATTTTGACGTGGGTTGGTTGGTTTTTAGAAATTCAACAGGGTACTGTGGAGGAGTGGCGTGTGAGGGTGAGTAAAATCATGGGGGTGGACAGTGTGAGTGAATGAAGTTTTGGGGCCTGCTTGAATCGTCTACGCGGGACCAAGAAGAGGAATCCCCCCCAAAAGACTGCGCCCGCGCACATCACCCGACCCCGAGTCGAACGGGGGTCTTCTAAGTTCCGCTTGTATCCTACCGGGCGGCTTGAATTCTTATAGAAATAGAAGATGCATACCGTGTGTACCGGGTGTTGCTCCTCCGGTTTAGATGTAGGTGATACTCAGCTGTTTAGCCTCGGGTTGACGTTTATGGTTGAATTTGGAAATTGAATAGGGTACCATGAGGAGTGGTGTGTGAGGGGGAATAAAATCATGGGGGGTGGTTGATGAAATCGTTTACGTGGGACCAACAGGAGGAATAATATAATAAAAAATGATTCTACTGACCTCATCACCCAAGTCAAATGGGGGCCGTCTGCGAGATCGACCGCGACCAATGAAGGGAGATGCACACCATGTGACCAGGTTTTATAATCCCCAGCCCTGCTGGACAGGAATGATAATCCGAAAATCAATGCCAAAATGTCCGTAAAATATGCAAGACATATTTACAATAACTTTCACATCGGAGATTGCCAACTTTCGGCACAGCCGAGATGCAATTTGAGACCCAAATATCGAATTCGGAGTAAATCAGCCTGAAATTAGAGCTGATTCCAGATGTTTCGAGCTTTAATTTCAGTCCAATTTTATTGTCGGATTGCACCTCGGCTGGACCAAATTTGGGAATCTTGCCCGGCACGCCTGTCCAGGGCCATGATTGTACATGCACTCTTGGCCAGTGAATACCCCTCACGCTTAGCCTGGTTATCTTCCTTTGTGTCAACATAGACAATTTGTGTACTTGAATGTATTGCTGCTAAAATTTTCACTAAGGACTTGAAGACATCACCATTGGCTCCTGGCCAGCCGAGGGCCACGTTTCTCGCTGCTGAGTAACAGAGGTGCCGAATAATCATTTTCAAAGTGCAAAATATTAGGAGGCTTTGCTCGGATCGAGAAAGGCGGACAGTTTCATATATCGACAATTCCACTCGGCATAAAATAGGGCAGAATGCGACAAAAGAATCGAAAAGGAAGGATCTCGGAAGTGGTCCGGGAAACTCCGAGAAGGCCGAAATACCTTCCTGCCCCGCCATTCTTTGATAAAACTAAGAGGGGCTCATGCTGAAAGTCAAGGCCAGTATTCAACCAGTAGAAAATTGGTTCCTTGATAACTTACCGTGTTCTATTCGACTGTCCGGTCCCGTAAGTCTCGCCAGGATCTGGAACAGAAACATAAATTTTCGTGTGTTTGGGTCGCAAAGCCGGACTGCCGAGAAATCATTTGGTAGGACGAACGAAAAAGCCCTCGGATTGCTTGGTTGCAGCCTGAAACATGAATGCAGCAAGAATTTCCAAACAAAAAACCATTAAATAAATAGCCCCACAAATGCCTGCAGAACTGCAGTTTCTGCCACGTTCAAGTCAAAACATCGTGATTATAATACATAGACGAGGTTCCACAGTTGTAGGTGACCGAGTCTTCACCTCCGAGAACTTGACTGAATTTTGGAAGATCAATTCTCTATCCTGAAACTGTGAGATTTGGCAAGGTTTTAAAAAATGGTTTACGTACCGACATAGAGGTCAGAATTTGCCTGTTGTTGAGAGTCCACTGTATGCCACGCAGGAACGAAATTTACACACCAGAAGAAGCCATTCGTGGTCGACGCGACCGTGGACGCGACATAACGGTGGGGGGGTATATTATACTCACGTGGTCCACAGCCTGAACTACGAGTCTACCAAAGACAAACATGTAGGTATGTACAGGTGGTTATCCTTACATAGCACAACAAGATGCCAACGGAGCACACACCATTCCAGGGGGTCGATCACACAAGACGCTCACTTACTGTGGATTGGCCGGCCTTTATGGTGATCCGGTGCCCGATCCCACATGACTGTGACAAAGTTATCTGCCACGTCACGGAGTTATCTGCCATTGAATGTTTTCTCAATCCCGGTGGGAAGGGTGACAAATCTGAGGAGCCAGAACAAATCCATCTTCTTTTACATTGTCTCTGAAATATAATCATGAATTTAGGAGGTACGCAAGTAGAGCAATCACTGGATGACAGATGACTACACAGCCACATGGCAGATAAATGCCCAGCTGATCGATCGGTAACCGGGTCGCTGAAAATAAAGTTTCGCGATGTGGTACAGATTTCGCAGATCGGTACCCCCTTGACTGTAAGTGTACCTGGGGAAAAGAAGCGACTCTCGGAGAAACCACACACACTTAGAACAGATCTTGAACAGATCATCAGGGAGTTCCACGTCTGTGATGCTCACCGATGCGATGGGTCCACCAATTGGACGGTTCAATTCAATGTACTCGTTGCTCGGCCTTCGCATTGTACTTCTTTGGATCACCTGCATTTGTATTTATCTCCTTCCTCAGTCCACTGGACCGCCTGCACTAGGGCTGCGTGAGAGCCAACACACCTCAAGAAGCACTGCTCTTCGCACGATCATCTGAATCTCTAGCCTGACATGGTAATTCCACAACCCTGTGTTCACCTCTCCCTCCAGCTACATATATCTAGACGAAAACTATTGTTGCCTGACAGTGCCCGGCTAAGCTTCGCAGGTTTCGAACGAGCACAAGTCCCAAGTTTGATACACCAACACCTGCGTGGGGACAGTCGTGTACCACCTTACTAGGAGTGACAGGGTGGGATGACAGATGAAAGTACTGGCTAATGAGCAATGAATGTCACACGGTACTCTCATAAAAGAAGATGTTCCGTCCCGGATTTCATCACTCAAAAATGCCTCCCCAGCCCGGTTCCCCACAGAATCGTTTCGACCACGTGATCGCGTGCTTGAACACTGCTCTTCCCACCATGGAAGCACTTTTAAAGAGTCTAAATACACCTTTCTCGGAACCCATATCAAACACAATACAGTCCCTGTTGACTGCTGCCCAGGTCAATGTCCCCAATGCATCCCTGTATATTGAGCCTCACACGGCATCACAGACTGTCAAAAAGAAAAAGGACACATGTGCACAAATGCTGGAGAAAATACATACATTGCTCTATGCCATCATTCATCTCCACATAAAGTCCAATACTGGCACTGACTTACCGCCGGATGTATCCCACAATTTAGGAAAATTCACTGAGAAAGTTCCTTGATATTCACCATTATTTGTTTCTGACCCTTACACAGGACTTTGCACAAGATTCACACCTTTTTGGAAGCACAGCAGGAGAAAAGCAGGATCAGGCAGTTCTTCCGACAAGGGGAAATGAACATGCTGGTAAAGGCCTGTGATCTAGGACTTGAGCAAGCACTTGAGGTGTTCAAGGTAGATCAATTGTGAATTTTGTTGTCTGACTTAAACAACATGATGATTGCAGATTGACGGGATTGGGATTTTGGAGAAGGTCGCAGACATGCAAAAATATGCAGACGAAATGCACCAGAAGGTTTTGGAATTAATTTCAGCCAACTCAGATGGACAGAGTTCTGACAGAGAATCCTCGTGAGTTATTCATATCATTGTGAATACGGGAATGTCATTTTTCGTGCCACGTAGATCAGCAGCATGCTTTCCAGGAGCATGAACAGGTTGGTTTGTCCTCAGATTCCTGTCGAATATATACTGATTGCCATCTAGCTCGAGTTCACTTTCGTTGCTGCCATCTACTCCCAAGATATTCCATGGCCGGGAATCTGAAGTTTCAGCTATATTGCAAACCCTTAGGGGGATTCACCAAGAATAGCAATATTAGGAGCTGGTGGAATGGGAAAAACGAGCCTAGCAAGGGCTGTTGTCCATCACCCTGAAATCTGTTCCAGATACCAACAACATCGGGTTTTTGTGGTCTGTGACACTGCATCAAACACCCTAGAACTTGCCGCCCTTATCGGGGCACACCTAGGGCTGAAGCCGGGGAAGGACCTCACTCAGCCAGTTATCCGCCATTTTGCCAGCGGCCCACCATCGTTGCTGATTTTGGACAATCTGGAGACAGTCTGGGAGCCCACAGAGTTGCGTGGGGAGGTTGAACAGTTTCTGTCTTTGCTTACAGATATAGACCATTTGGCACTGCTTGTAAGTAAGGCTTAAGGTCTGATATCCATTGACTAACAAGTCATAGATTACAATGCGAGGTGCAGAAAGGCCATCCAGTATCCGATGGACACATCCTTTTCTGGCACCATTGGAGTGTCTGACGCAAGAAGCTGCACGGAAAACTGTCATTGACATTGTGGACGAAGGTTACTCTACGGAAGAGATTGACAAAGTCCTTGCTCTCGTGGATTACATGCCTCTGGCAATTGACCTCATTGCACATCTAGTAGACTATGAAGGCCTCAATAGTGTATTGAATCGGTGGGAGACGCAAAGTACCTCACTCCTCTCGGAGGGCCACGACAAGGGATCAAACTTGGACATGTCAATCTCCCTGTCACTTGAAAGCCCTCGAGTGACATCCTTGCCGCATGCCCCTCATTTGTTGAGCCTGCTGGCACTACTTCCAGATGGGCTTTCAAATGCAGATCTTCTCCAGAGCAAGCTACCCCTAGATAATGTCCTTGCCTGCAAGGCTGCATTAATTCGAACCTCTCTGGCATACTTTGATGATCAGAAACGATTGAAAGTACTGGCACCCATCCAGCAATATATGCAGAAGATGCACCCACCTGCACCACACATTGTACAAACCATGCTGGACCATTTTCACAAATTTATCAAGATCTATGCAGAATATTCCGGGACTGCTCCAGCATCTGGCATGATACCTCGGATAGCAGCAAACTTTACAAATATACAGCACCTGCTAGTCAATCAAATGCAAAATCTACTGGCCCACCACTTAGATGATTCCAGTGCCCTGGCTGATGTCATCCGCTGCATATGTGAATTTGATATGTTTGGCAGGCACACTCGACAAGAACGAAGTAGTTTAATTCACCAAATTCCCAATATACTGTGTCACCTCAAAGACCCTGCCCTCCAGGTTTACTTTGTCACCAACCTGATGTCCGGTAATGGATACCATGATATTCCCAATGCAGACCAACTGTTGGATCAAGCTTTAGAATGTTTTGTGCAGTTTGATGATTCAGACCTGAAATGTGGGTCCAATATTATTATTTGGTTGTTCCTGGATGCTGAGCAAATTCTCCGCCCCATAGGCATATTTTACACTAAGATGGCTGGATTTTATCGCCTCCAGAACAATATTCCTAGAGCCATGAACTTTGCTCAAACTGGGCTGGAGCTATCGGTCTCAACTGGAAACACGAAGAGACAGTGTGACCTGCTATATACATTGGCATGGAATAAGTGGTGCACTGGTGACTATTCTGCAGCCCGGGAGCATGCCTATGAGTCAGAGAGGCTGGCCAAGGTCTCTGCAAACTTATACACGGAAGCCCAGGCCCTGCGAATCGAATCCATTTGCTGGCAATCTCTGGGGAGCTACCAGCAGAGCAGCAACCTCTGTGGAAGGGCAAGAGATCTGCTTAAGCTCTGTGGTCTGTCCGGAGGGTTGCTGGATCATGCTATCATGACCGACCAGGCAGAGGTCCACCGGCTAAAATCTGAATATAGGGAGGCTCACGATATCCACGTTGACCTCCTTCGCAATGTAATTGTCAAGCAAAACCCATATATGAATGCCCTCACCTTGATAAACACTGCTCAGATTGACATCGAAATTTGTGCATCATTCAATGAGGTCCAGGAGCATATTCACAGGGCTGAGTCAATCTTCAGCACAGTGGGACACTCAATTGGAATGGTCCACGGCAAAATCATGCGAGCAGCTCTTACTTTGAGGGAAGCAGAGTTCCAAACAGCCAAGACTCTGTTCCACAACTGTGTGGCATCAACTTGGGGGAATCATACTGAAGCTATGACCTACTGTTTAGCGAAACTTGGTGACATAAAGCAATGGGGTCCAGCAGCTCAGTCCTCATGCACTTGGACAGTCATATTTCTGGCGCACAGTCTAAAGTTTAAGCAGAGGCTCAATGTTCACATGGCTCTCCAGTTCCTTGGAGATGTGTACTTGGCCAATGATGATACAAATACAGCAGCCAGCCTCTTCAGTGTTGCTCTAGAAGGATTCACACAGATGGATATCCATCGCAGCAGGGCAGAATGCATGGTCGGGCTAGGTGATATCTCAAAGCAGAATGGGGACACAGCAATGGCAGCAGAGCTGTGGGACGCAGCAATTCCCTTTTTTCAATGTTCATCACAGGCTAGACAAATTGTTTCTGTTAACGAGAGACTTGCAGGGATCAGCTTCCCAGATCAGTCCACATCCACTGGGCGGTTCAACAAGCTTGAATGGGGGCCAATACAGGGGAAATATTGAATCTGGGTATAGCAAAGTATGACGGCCAAATCTCGCTGTTCGTTCCGAATGTTGAATAGTGTTTGCCCTTTGTCTGTATCATGTTTGTGTAGTATTTGACAGAGATTTGTAATTTATTTGAATCAAAGTGCGCTGAGATTTGATTGGTTTTTAGGTGCATCAAGCGAATTGTGGAGCGGGAGTCTCGTCTGTGATGCTCTACCCTCTACCTTCGGGGTAGAGCTCCTGTCTCTAGGTGCTTGCAGGTTCCAGGACATATTTATTTTTCGAATTTTGTGGAAGGCAGGTGTTAGACTTTGATCTGAGTTGCTTGTGGGCACATACTATCATGCGCCGGGAACCTGGGCACCTTATGGGTTTTGGCTCCATAGCAGTTTACTCGTAGCATTTTCCCAGGGTCTCAGCGCTCAGAACGAAAGGCATACATCTTGTGAACAGGTGGATACAACTTGTACCATTTTCTGCAAGGTTTTAACTGCTTGGTGAATTAATTTTCGTCGGTACTGCCAAAAAGGCAATTGTCGGGGTACCTGGGCACCCGACAAAATGCATGGTTGGCGGCCATCTCTCCGGGCTTAGAGTTGCTGATAATGTACAGGGCACCCATATGGTCCATTAAGAACATTAAAATGCTACGTGGGATGTAGGAAAGTGGTAGAATAGAGTGAGAATGAGGAGTCTTGCACCCAGGTGAGTGAATATCGTTGATCAAACGAGTTCCGCACAAGAGCAAGAGGGGATGGTTGGAAAAAATGAGCTCCAGAAGCTTCACAGGAAGTAGATGAACGTACCTGAGCAGGCCACACCACTCCTGGGTATCGCTGCTGAGAACCCGACATTTGGGTTGTCGGCATTATGAAAATCGGCATTTTGCTGTAAGCGACACCAGTGCAAAGGTGGTAAAATCAATGAAATACCGCAATACACGTGAAAGTGAGATATAAACCCCTCTAAAGCTCCTTTGAACACCGCGGAGTGGTAGCATTGCCCAACAAAGCGGTGGGAGGCTCGCAAAATCGGTCACATACGAGTAATTTTGTGCTGACAGTGGGAGTCCTTGAGCTACTATAAAAGTAATTGCAGTGCTGAGGAGAGTCTATGAATGGAAAGCCAGGTATCGAGAGGGTCGAACGAGGACTCGAAGTCACGAATCAGGGAAGAACTGGTAGAGTTCTTGAGTGTTCTTGTTGTAGACCCCGGATCAGAATCAAGAAAATCACGAGATCGGTGTTCGGACCACTCATCAACAGCTCCTAACTTCGGATAACCTCATCATAATTTCCCGAAAGTTGATACAAACCGACTTATGAGGTCCCTCTACATCCTCCGGGTACAAGATTTTGGATCTAACAATATGCCTCAGTGTTATGTACCAAGTGTTCAGCTTCCCAGCACGTGATACTAAGTAAATCAGCATGTCTCCAGAGGAGATCTATTGACAGGTAGTGTAAAGTATAAGTAAAAGGATGAAGTCCCTTGTAATTAGGGCCACAATAATCATATAATCACATGAAGAGGGCACTTATCATATTGTCTAAGCACCGGATCATGGCAATCCCTATTGGGGTTCTAATATTCTCCTGCTTAAGACTGAGTCTAGTCTTCCCACTGATATGCAGAACGGGGTAAATAGATGATATTCACAATATTTTACATGATTACATAATGTACATAAACATTTAGATACTCCAACATATCCAAGAAACAGGTTGACAGATAGAGCTGCATGCACCTCGAGTAAGGTGAATGACAGTGAAGTCAGTCAAGGGTGTTTAATATGTATGAGGTTAAGTCAACAAAGTTAGATCTCCATGGGCACGAACCGGAAACGGTTGCATTGGACGAGGAAGCTGCTGTGTTCCCCGAGGTGTATACCACGTTACACTGGTTGAAGATTTCAAGTTTTTCAGTGAAAAAACTAGTGAAGAACTACCAATTTTTCACATATTTTTCACCGAAAGAATAAGTGAAATTTTCAAGTCATTTTCAGTATATTTATTTGTGATGTTTCTTGCATGAATAATACCGATATTTCATGCAAATTTGCAGCCAAGAATGATGGTGAAAATTTTAAACCTTTTTTTTACCGAAAATTCAAGTATATTTACAGGCAAGAATAATGGTGAAAAACCCAAACCCTTTTTCACCAGATTTTCCACATGGAAAAGGATAATAGAATGAATGAACTAGCTTCAGTGAAAGGTGGGGTAAAATTCGAAATCAATTTTCATCATCTCTTATTCTATATTTTTCAGTGGAAAAAGTGATGAAAAAGATATGATATATAATACCACATTTCTCAGCATGAATATAAGTGAAAAAGTCAAATGTTTTCCTGACATTTTTTCACAGGGAAAGAGGGTGCATTGTGGCTCCCCCAAATGGATGGGCCACCACAGTGTAGACTGGGCTGGTGGAGGTGGCTAGAGGTGATGTGCCACCACTTCCAGTTATCTCCGATGAATCAGTGATTCAGCCGATGAGCCACTCTAATGTGATTTTCGCACTTCATATATGTGCAACATGGATGCTAGCTGCCCTATGACGCCTTGCCAGACGCGCGCAGCACCGCAGGTACTCACTTTTTTATCTATGCATGTGTGGCGAGACGGCTCCACATGCTTCGCCGGCACACTTTTGCTAGCTCTTGGTAGATCGCTCCCACGTCTCTGGGCTACCCGGGACCTGAATGCAGTGTCTGACTAGAATCTTGTGCAGAGAGGTCATGGAATTTGTAACTGGCGAGAAGATCCGTCCAACTGAAGTAGGAATATTGATCCACAAACGTGTCAATGGACTCACAGGAAACGGAGATAATGTGTCAGCACAGCGGCTCGTCGGGTTCTCGAAACGCGACTGAGGCGACTGGACAAGGGAAAAGCAGAGCTGAGTGGGACAAGAAAACAAGCAGCTGGAGTATAGACCAGAATAGTATAGAGAGTAGTAGAATAATACAGGGTTTATATACAAGTGCCAAGGGATTTATAGGGGGTTAGGGGGTTTGGTGTCTGGGGTAACAAAACACATAGGGTTAATGTGCAATATTAATACTGATCGTTGTTCCTACGATCAGGATTTGGAGGGGTTGAGTCCGGAATAACAGAGTTGAACTTTGGGATAATGGAAAAGAATTCTGGATCATGACATAATGTCCGTAGGACGAGGCAGGCTTGCTTCGGCAACCGATACTCCGACGAAGTTGTAACATTTATTAAGAACAGCGAGGGTCGCGGAGAACTCATTCGGGTATCCAGTTACAGTTAAATTACGGTGAACATTAGACGAGTGAACAGAGGAAAAGCACACGGTGAACGAGTGAATGGAAGACGGAAAATAGGCGGGGGGTTGGTTAGACCGGTTACGATCACGCTCACTGCCAAACAGCGGAAAGCCTACGGAATTTCCATTAGAATATACGACAGATAGTTGGTAAGAACTGACCGTTGATGTCAGAAAGGTTCCCAGGTCCACGCAAGGAGCCTGCCATGGCATTCGTGCTGCGCTGACCAGGACCTGGCGCATTCGGCACCCACGTTGAAGCTGACATAGTTTCATGAGGTATGAGAAAAAGGGTATGGTGGCCCCCACACGTTTTCTCCACCATGACATTTCCTAAAAGGGAAATTTGCGTAGGTTTAGGCCAGGACCAGGCCATCAGTAGTTCCCCTGAGCAGATCCTCACTGTAACCTCTTGCCGTAGCGGTTATAAGGTCCTTGGTTATATGACGTAGCTCATCGTAAGAGATTCTCGGTTGGAGCCCCACATCTGATTTTATTTATTTTTCGCTGCGCTCCCTTTTTCTTTATGGGTCCGTTGAAACTTCAGGCGCCATGCAATTGACATACACAGCACATTGACACAGTAATGTAATGCTGATGTGCTGCGCAGTGGCTGGTTAGAGGTTAGTGGTTAGAGTTAGAGGTTAGGGTTAGAGTTAGAGATTAGCAGTAGGGCTAGATTTAAAGTTAGTTCCCAGGTATATTGTAATGCTATTGAGGGAGGACTTGTGCTGTGCAGCCGCATTTTAAAAGAAAATATATAGGCAGGACTCGAACCCGAGGCAGCCCTCATTATGTCAGGCAAACCATGTGGTGTCCTAATGGGGGAGGCCAAGGGGGTTTGTGTATGGTCACTCAATGCACCAGCGATCGTGGATGTAGATGGGTGGTGTGGAACGACACAATCGGGGGGCTGTGATAAGGGCCTGCTGACTTCATTCGTTTCCTCAGGCTGGCTTGCAGAGGCTCCGTTCATATTTGGATGAAGCCGGACGTGATTAAGGTCAGCGGCTGCTGAAAGCTGGAATCAGATGTCCTACTAGGTCCGTGACAACCGCAACATACCAGTTCTTGGAATGTTGAAATTTTCACCTGGTCGGGATGCTTGCGTTGAGCAGCTGGTGCCTAAATCGAAGAGCACCTGGGGATTGTGTTCAGGAATGAGGGGCGCGACTTACCAGCAGCTGTCACCGAGCATGTATCCGCGTAACTATTTTCAAGATGTAGGGAGCTCTGATCATTCTCGATGATCCAATGGCCGTTGTAAGGGAATGGATTTCACTGGACCGGGTCCTCTTCATCCTTGACTTCTTCAATAGTAGAACTCCGTCTAGACATGGCGGGAAACAGGAAGAGCAAGCCTATTACTTAATCATACATACGACACAGGAGGTGACATTAGGAGTAGGAAACCACGGAAACATGTTCCCGTGCTGGAAAACGTACCCGGGCCGCTACATCCGGAATGATCGGTTTGATGGGAAGAAGGACTATTTAGTATTCGTGTTGGAGACCTGGAACCTAAATCGGTAGCAGGAATTTTTGTTGGTTTTTATTTATTGCTGAACCTTTAGGTTTGACTACCCAGGAGAAGAACGATTTTGTCCATCAGTTTTTGATCAGTTTGTCATGCACAATTGGTCATCGCAGGAAAAAACATCGATAGCACGGAGCTAATGAGAAATAATAAGCAATCATTGAAATGTGAGTAGATCTTTACGACCTTGCTGCTTCGAATTCCTGAGTTCTAGCTTGTTGCAATGACGGAAGGCACAGCAAATCTGTTAAGTTCAATTTCGGTCATTAGTCATTTCTGCTTGATGTTCGGGCTATTATCCGTTGACGTGAGAATTTACTCACGACTTTCTCACGACGCGTTGATGCTGCCCTGCTGAGGATACTGAGACGCGCTGTCAGACATTGAGACACGTCAACGAACGCGCCAGGGTGTTATAGCGGCACATGAACTTCCTCAGCGCCATCTTTTGAGACCCCGATGAATAAATGATGCCAAGGACCATCACAATCCGGGGCGCAGAGGCTACATAAATTATTCAGAGCAATTGAAGGGGTTTTATATGCTTTTAATTTCGGTTTTACAGCTCTTCAATACATCCAATTTGACCCCCCGTCCCATCCCTCATGACAGACCCCGGAAATTTAAACATTTACTCATTTCCACACAGATTTGTCAGCATTTGCTTTGATTTTTTGTGCGGTTTAGGCAAGGTTGAGGCTGCCGGAATGTTTAATTCTGTGCCAAACCAGAGCAGATTCATTTGAACCAACCCATAACCTTCATTCTGGAGTACCAACAAGTCTTGCGGAAGTTTCAACTGAATTTCCCGAATTCCAGATGGCTGTCACATTAAACTGAAGCTTAAAGGCCGGGACTAAGCTCAAAAATGACCCACGCATATGCTGTATTACTCGCCTTTCGCCTGGAAAAGCATCAGGGATCGAATGTTTCTGATCAAACATCCTCGATCATATATTTAATGCTTGGCTATTTCTGTACCTGCCCGCACCTTCTTTCCTTGCTGCATTGAGCCTGAATATCCTTCTTGTATCTTGTACATTATATAATGAATGTTGATGCTCATCAGCTGTCCGGAAACCGTCCCTTCATAACTGTGCGATACTGAACTAATTTGTTGAAGATTGTGGTTGGAATTGGACATTCAACACGGTATCGGGATTCATGGGGGCGGGTGTAGACGGTGTTTTCTGCTTTGTGGGTAGGAGCTGGGTCTGCCTGAAGAAAGAAAAACGACATCGGACGCATTAATGGATCACCCGGCCCCGAGTCGAACGGGGGTCATCTGCATAGGCCCTCACCGCCCGAGAACGTTACGCAGATGCACGCCGTGTGCGACCGGGTGTTTCTCCTCCCCTTCGGACATCACTCAACTGATTCAGCGGGTTGAAGTCATGGTTGGAATTTGAAAATTCAACCTGGGACCGGAATTAAAATATCAGGTGGGTGTGCATGAAGGGCAGATCCTCGAGAATTCTCTGGGTATAGCTTGGTCTCTAAGATGAGGAACAAAAAGCGGCATTCACCATCATGGTGATCATCCGGCCCCGAGTCGAACGGGAGCCTTCTGCAAAGCTAATACAGTCTGTTTTCGAAGGAAGCATATGCACGCCGTGTGCCACCGGGTGTTATCCTCGATACTCCGCCGATTCAGCAATTTCAAAATTCAACATGGTCCCGGGATTCATGGGGGCGGGTGTGGATGGGGTTTCTTTGTGGGTGGGAGCTGGGTCCGCATAAAGAAAGAAAAACGACATTGGACGTATCAATGGATCGCCCGACTGAGTCCAACGGGGGCCTTCTGCACTAACGTGGATTGCATTTCATGCAAGACAGGCAGATGCACACCGTGTGCGACCGGGTTTATTCTTCCCGTGCAGACGTAGGTCATACTCAGCTGATTTAGACGCGGTTTGAAGATCATGATTGGCATTAGGAAGGTCAACAAAGTATCCAGTTTGGTGAAGATTTGACTCACGGGTCGTGATTTTTTGCTCGGTAAGATCGTTTGCGCGAGACCAGGATCAACACAATAAATAAAGTGATTCTGCTGGCTACATCACCCGACCCCGAGTCGAACGGGGACTTCCTGCCCAGTTATCTCAAAACGCGAGCAAGAGGAGCAGATGCACACCGTGTGCTACCAGGTGTTACCCATCCCCTTACGATGTGTGCGATACTCAGCTGAATTAGCCGCGGGTTGAAGACCACCGTTGGAAATTGGAATTTCAACTCATGGGTCGTGGTTTCGTGCGTGGTTGGATCGCTTCCGCGGGCCGAAGAGGAGGAATAAAAAACTCGAAAGTGCTCAATCACCCGGCCCCGAGTCGAACGGGGGTCTTCTGCATCAGAGTTTACCTTCTCATATGATGGAAGCGCATACGCACCATGTGCGACCGGGTGGTAATACCCTTCCTTCTTGCCCTGTGAGATGCGGGACTTTTTGGTCGGAATTCGTTAAACCGAGGGTGCTCGAATTGCGAGATTGGGAGGGTTCAAAAGGGCCGCAGGGTTTCAAGGGACAGAGAAACAAAGACGGCTGAGAACAAGTGCTATCACCCGGCGCCGAGTCGAACGAGGGATCATCTCCAGCAGAACTTGTAACCTTCACCGACCAGTGGGAGCAGACGCCGTGGGCTACCGGGCGTCATACTCCCTGCTGCGCACCTCGTTGGATTGTCTTCAATGCGCAGCAGCAGTGCAGTCAAATTTCGTACATGGCTCAACATCGGCGATAAATTCAACGAGAGAATATTTCCGCTCTACGCAAGTCCAGTCCGGGCTTCGAAGAGTCGAAGGAAAATCAGAAGGGCTTAGTCCTGGGTAGTCTCTCATACACAGGGACTACAACAAATGCCCTTCACAGAGAGAGAGATCAAGAAGGAAAGCGGGACAAAACATGATGCGCAGACTTGGCTATCACGCGGGCCCGAGTCGAAGGGGGGCCTTCTGCTTTCATTTGGCTCTCGAAACCTTCCAAGGGCGGCAGATGCACGCCATGTGCTATCGGGTGTTATTCCTCCCCTTCGGATCTGTGTGTGATGCTCACCTGATTTAAACACGGGTTGAAGTTTATGGTTGGAAATCGTAAATGCAACACGGTACCGCGAGGAACACTGTGATAAAATGATGGGTGGCAGAGAGCGTGATTTGATGCCTGGTTGGATCGTGTGAGCGGGACCAAGAAGAGGAGGGGGGAAAAGCTGATTCTCGCGCATCACAGAGAGCCTCCATCCGCATAGGGAGCGGTGGGGTGGGTGTTGGGAAGTGGGTGCATGCGGAAAGGAAGACCGGGTTATAGGTCGGAGGAAAGTGTATATTTTCAAGGAGAGCAGTGGGCTACGGCCACTGCGGTGGCCCATCCATTTTTGGCGGCGCAAATGCGGGTCCAAACATGTATGGTGTTTTGCTCTGTTTCTAGTGCAGCACTGAGAAGACCGGATTTTTGCCGGGCTCGTTTGTCCGGCCAATGCGGACCAAATATTTTCACTCTTTCCGTGAGAAAGGCGGTTCAAAAACAGTCTCTTTTTAGACAGATTTTTCCGTCCCCTACCGAAATCATTTTGAGCTCGGCAAACAGTGATTGAATAAAGGATTCCTTTGTTCAACCTCTGTTTCGATGGTCAAAAATGATGTCTTTGTGGGTCGCACAATGAGCCCTAAACATGGTCCATTTTCACTTCATGTGTTGCCATGAAAATGAAATGATTTTCAGTTGATGCTGAGAAAGAGAAAATCAGGAGCAAAAATCAGTTGTTTTCAATTTCGCATCGAAAACGGAGGGAAATGGCAGACATGTCTGGACCCCCACTTTGGGTTCCAAAAATGCATCGGCCACCGCAGTGGGCACGGCGCTATGGTGTGCAGCTGTATTGGGGTACAAACGTTGCGCGCGAAAGGCGAAGTAGGTGCGTGCACTGGACCCGAGGGGATTACCAGCGGGATTATGAAATGACACACATGGGTTGCTCATAGACCAGCGAACGGGAGGGAGGATCCAGGG
Source organism: Mycena rosella (assembly GCA_029378255.1). Classification (NCBI taxonomy): domain Eukaryota; kingdom Fungi; phylum Basidiomycota; class Agaricomycetes; order Agaricales; family Mycenaceae; genus Mycena; species Mycena rosella. The sequence goes on from JARKIE010000050.1 coordinate 264,608, forward strand.
ATATCCAACAGAGGCTCCTTCGGACTCTACGCTCTAATGCCGAGAGACGTAGGAATAGTTGTCGTGGTGGTGGTTGTCTCCCTCTAACCCTGAATGCGATAATGACTCCGTGTCCATGCCACTGAGAGTCCTGATACCAGCATAATCCCATAGGCTAGTCCTTCACAACCCTACAACCCACCACTAGGCTCTGTCAACAGAATTCGAGAAAGGTCCGAGACAGGAGTTGAAATAGGAGACAAGGGTTCCCAGCGGAACGAAGTGGAGAGGGAAACCCGAGTCAATGAGATAGCAAAAGCAGAGAAAGCTTAGGCTGAACACAGGTCAAGAACAGGCTAAAGCAAGGCCGATGAATAGATGAGGTAGAATCTAAAGTACAGGGGACTCTACCTGAGGTTTATATACTACTGTATCTAGGATTCTGATTGTAATATACCCTATGTGTAACATAAAGGGGTTTAGTTGAAACCAGAAAGGAGTTAAAATGAAACAGATAGGGATGCGATCGCGGGTTAACGGGCTCCCTGATCGCGGTTTGATCCGGCTTCGGGATCTGAAAAGCCGAATCATGACACAATCACGGCTCTGATGTGATCCAATTTCGAGTTGCAACCCTGTAAGCCACCTGTTAGTTGTCAGTAAAAAATCGGAGATGTAAACCAGAAGTAAGAATACAGCTGATCAAAGTGACGCTCCTGCTCAAAAGCTCGAATATAAATAGGACGACACATATGAACTTGAATATTTTGATGAGCACATATTTCAACTACTTGCGGTGGCTCAGGCGTCGGCCTGTGAACAAAACTACATCCCAGGAGCCCTAGATGAAATTCGGCGCATCAATCTTCACGCTAATGGAAAGCTTCGTATGTTACAACTGGAGCAACACGCGGCCAGTGTGACAAGCGTTGAGCAGGGCATGCTAGAGTCATCCTGGGCGCACTTCGCTTGTTGTGGTGTCCGAGATGTGTCAGATCCAACTCAGAGTGCACTTCTCGTTTCTGAAAGTTCACGGTTGACCTGACAAGCATCATGAAGCTATCCCTTCCCCATGTGGGGCTCGCATATCTTTCCGCATGTCAAACCGCCACTGGATCCCAAGCTAGTCAGTTCACCTTACGGCCGGGATGCTATTGGCCAGGGCGTCATCGCGACAATGTGACCAATCATGGACAATGATGCACCACAGGTTGCTGGTGATGTTTATGAACATCTGTTCAAGACCTCACCCCCGAATCACACCCAGGCCGCTGAGGCGTTGCATATGGAAATTACGAGGCTTCAGGAACAGTCGGACAGGAAGAAATCGTTTTTGGATTGGGTGCCATTCATTTATGTTGGTGCTTGATTGACTAACAGATTTTTTTGACTCTGGGTATGGGAAGAAAATATAGGTGTGGGTTCGCAACTAAAGAACAGACTGAATAGAGTCAGGTACAGTACTTATACAAGTCTCTTAGTTGCGGTCATAATAAAAGATAAAGCGGGTAGGGCCGACAAGCGGCACAGCCCGCTACCAGGAGGCTCATTTCGTGTAGATTTCAGACTGAATTTGTGTGAGCAGATTGTCCTTGCCTTGAATAAGATTGAGTGTATGAAAAATGGGTGGTCCAAAGTTCGCTCGGTCAACGTTGCGGGTGTCCCGCGACGTCGACCAGCTCACATTGGACCGCGGTAAATTGACCTGGCTCATGGGCTAGTTTTTATTTCATGAGCAAAGAGATTTCACTTCAGGCCACCCTTATTACCTACCCTTAGGGATAGATTATTTCTTATGGAATAACTAGCCCTAGGGAGGTGTTTTTCAAGGGTCCTCCCACGTTCTGGGGACGTCCCACTGCTTGGGTGGGGACTTCCCAGCTGTGGTCTTGGGATGTCCCATGCGCCGCAGGCAGGCAAAAATTTTGCCTTTTTTGGCAGGTGTGGGACATCCCCCGGCCGCAGGCCGAACCGAAAAAATCGCCTTTTTCAGCGGTTAAAGTTGGGTATATCCCCCATGTAATAAAATATTTTCCCTTCCACAGCTGCTCGGGTACCGCTCTGCCCTTGTGTGTCAGATGGCTCTGCACCTACTGCTACCACCTTGCCCGTGTGCACCCTGCATGCACCTCTGCCCTGCGTGTTGTACGGGTGTGCACCAACCACCTCTGTCTTACTCGAATACGCCTCCACATTGCGCATCAGATGGGCCTGCATGAATGTGCCTCCACCTTGCACATCAGACGGGTGTGCACCTACCGCCTCCGCATTGTGTGCCGTGGGACATGGGACGTCCCAGTTAGCTATGTGGGATGTCCCACTTCAATTGAGGGGATGTCCCACGAGCACATGTGGGACATCCCACGAAACGATTTGGGACATCCCACAAAAGCACTTGGGACATCCCACAAAAACACTTGGGACATCCCACACAAACACCTGGGACGTCCCACTTTAATCGTGGGGACATCCCATTTACTGTAGTGGGATGTCCCCACAGGTGGGAAATCCCCCTTCAATAATGTGGGACATCCCACCTTGGTTCATTGGGATGTCCTATTGACGGGGGAATTCCCCATCGGAACATCACATCTCGGTGGGATGTCCCACAAATAGAGGTGGGACGTCCCACCTCTATTAATTTGAAGGCGGGATGTCCCCACCTTTATCATTTTTCAAAGTGGGACATCCCATCCCGAGTGGGGATATCCCTCGTTCCTCATGAAACCTCTGTCTAGAGGCAAATCAGCTTGACTTGCACTAAATTATGGAATATCAACCTGCACGCTCATTCCTGCATCCTCCCTGACCTGTTTGACCAGAATTTCCTAATTGGGACATTGGCGGTAGTGGCCGGATTGGGAAGCCATACTTTTTTTTTGCCGACACACAAAAACCTTTGTGTTGGCACAAATTACATTGTTGTGCTCACTTGACTCAATGGTTAATATGCCTCACCTTTACCTTACATAATTTTTTCTCCACTGCCCGCACATTCAACTCACACCAAGACACTTTATTGTTTTTGTTCTTACTTACCTGAGTGCACACATGATGGTGTATGTGGCGCCTCTAGTTAGAGGTGATTCAGCTAGTCACCACATGCTGCAGCATGAGTTGAGGGACTTAGAGAATTTCTTGTGGTGCATTATATAATCACCCAACGCGTGCCTCCCGACGGCGGGAGGTGCACCATCCCAAAAAGGAAATTACTAAAAAGATATGATAAATTGCCAAAAGAAAATAGAAGAAAAATAAGGTTGCCAAAATTGTGCCATCAACACTGCTGAAACCTGCCCCTATGTACTGGAATTGACTAGGATATACCGGTGTGTGTGGTGTGATTGCATGCCTGGTCCGCCATCATACATGATCCTAAAATCACGTAAAAATAACCATTAAAAACAGAGAAAAAAACTGACCCAGATGCACACAATGCGCCACGTGCGCCCCCGATGCCTGCCCCGTGCGCTTGAACCTGATCCTGTACCTGGGCTGCCTGGCCCCGCCATCAGACGTGATCCTAAAATGATGTGAAAATAACCATTAAAAACAGAGAAGGAATCTGACCCAGATGCACATAACGCGCCACGTGCGCCCCCAATACCTGCCCCGTGCGCTTGAATCTGATCCCGTACCTGGGCTGCCTGGCCCCGCCATCAGACGTGATCCTAAAATGATGTGAAAATAACCATTAAAAACAGAGAAAGAATCTGACCCAGATGCACATAACGCGCCACGTGCGCCCCCAATGCCTGCCCCCTGCGCTTGAATCTGATCCCGTACCTGGGCTGCCTGGCCCCGCCATCAGACATGATCCTAAAATAATGTAAAAATAACGATTAAAAACAGAAAAATAAACCGACCAGGATGCACCCTACGCGCCCCGTGCGCTTCTAACACCCGCCCCTTGTGCGACCATCTGATCTCCTGCATGCTGCGCCCCATATGATCATCAACTGCGCATCAAATCATGGTACTGTCATCCGCATCAAACCCGCTGCCACTGTCCCGCCCCATCCAAATAAAGGTATATCCTGATCTGGCACTCGCAAACCGCCAACCTAACCTAACCTAACCGAGCCTCACCATAGCTAGTTGATAGGTTCTGGCACTCGCAAACCACCGTGTTTGAAAAAGTATTTCAGGTTTTACAGCGCAACTATGCCTCGGGAGCTAAAACACCCTTTGACATGTGTTGTAGCTCTCATCGACCTCTACATTCAGGGTCTGTACCTACATTTTAGGGTCTGTACCTATTTTTAGCCCATTCACCGATGCCTCCGATATACCCAATATCACGAACCCGCTGGTTCAAGCACAAAATTTCCTAATTTGGAAGTTGTTTGATGCACACTGGAGAAGGAATACTCAACTTCATTGATTTTTTGACAGCCCTAGAGTATCTGGCCCATGTACCTCTACTCTAAGGCTACCTGAATATGATGCTTGGAAGGAATCTGATGGCCCTTTCTGCTGTTTGACACCATTTTGTCCCAAAACAATGCTTACCCCATTGCACTTTCACTTTAGCTCCTGCGATCTTCAATATGGAACATGGTCTTCCCCCAACATGCATATGGATGGTCCCAAGTATGCAGACCTTTGTACCCAACCCTTCAATTTCTTAGTAGAGTTCGACTTTCCCTCCATATGTTGAGAAATCGGAGTCAGCATGGTTACGAGTGCAGCTGCGGCAATCAGCGGCAAACCGCCCGGCCAACGACAAGCCGGAGGATTTTGGCGGGGAGGATACGTGCTTACGAGAAAACAGCTGACGAAAATGTGATGGTCCGCCAAAACATAGGCTGATAGGGCGCTATATAAGAACCCGTACCTAAAGGTAGCGGGAATAATAGAAACCAATCTGAGAGCTAGAAGCAAGCTAAACCTAAAGGTTACAAGAGCGCACTGGGGCGCTTCGCACCCCAGTACTTCGGTTGAAGTGGTTGCGAGTCCGAGTGCGGCGCTGCGGAGAACCCAATTGCAAGGTAAATCGGAACACTCGAAACAAATAAAACCCAATCTTCCGGGGTTGGGGCACTGAAAATTCACAGTGCAGTTCATGTTATCTCTGCCACGCGCTTAACGTCCACAGCCCAAAGCCAAGAGAAAGAGAAATGAGAATCCCACTGTCGGATAAAAGGTGGAAATAGAAGATACCCTGTTTCATCGGCGCTCACACGCGTGAGCTTGTTTGAAGGTCGGCGCGGACACGGCAGGCAACAGCGTGACGGAGTTGGAGTGTACGGATCGACGTGCCAGCACTGAGCTAGAATCTGAGTTTCAAAAGGCTTCGGACAGACACGCATAATTTTATAAAGAGAGTGACAGAGAAATGGTCAATGGTTGACAAGAGAAAAATTTAGAGAGAGGTTCTTCGGGCTGTGCCCGTAGTGACGAGTGCGATCAACGCGTCGAAGACGCGTCCACGGGTTATATTTCTAACACTGGGCGGTTCAATTAGCCGGCCGAAGAACATTCCAGATAGTGTTTACTATTGTACTGAACTCAGGAGAATATTCTAGAACAATTCTGTAATAATTTATCGGCAAGAGCATCCGTTTGTCAGGCATTTTCCTGGCCTTTTGTCAAGTGAAAATCTTGTGTTCTTACCTCTTTGTTCTAAGCCTCACCACTTAGCCTTATGTGCACCTCAAAACAAACAAAATGTCATTGGCGTGTATGGGACGCTGAATAACAATTAAGAGTCTAGATGAATGTGAACCATATTTACAAGAGTGTGGCTTCGCGCCCCACCACTTTTTTATCAAATCTGTCTATGAATTTAACTTGAGGGAACATTCAAGATGTCCACCTCTCGGTGTATTTGTTCCAAATTCCTCTGTGTTACCAAGGTGTCTGGATGTGTATCACCTAGGATAGCCCTCTGTTTCTTCAGTGCTGTGGCTCCTAGCTCCTCTGCGTCGTTGACCCGCTGGAGCTTACAGCATGTCCATGCCAAATTTCCCATGGTGCGCAGAGTGTGTGGATGGCCATTGCCCAGAACTTCCGTGCACAGCTTAAGGACAGCAGCACCAAGCTCCTCAGCTTTTTCTAGTTGCCCTGACTCTCTGTATGTCACCGCCAGATTCCCCATAGTCGTCATTGTGTCTGGATGTTCTTTCCCAATAATTTCTTTTTGCTTCTTGACAACCTCAATTTGCAGATCCTGAGCATCCCTTAATTTCCCTAGTGCTCTGTAGATATCTGCGAGATTTCCCATGGCACGCAAGGTTTCTGGATGGTCCTCCCCCAGAATGGCCTTGCCCTTCTCAAAGGCAAAAGCTGCTAACTCCTCTGCCTCTTTCAATTGTCCCAACATGTGATGTGTCAATGTGAGATTATCCATGGTCTCGAGCGTATCAGGGTGATCCTCTCCAAGATGTTTCTTTTGCTTCTCAAGCACCAACATTCCAAGCTCTTGTGCCTGCTCCAATTTCCCTTGTTCTCTGTATGTGTTTGACAGGCTGTCCATGGTGAACAAGATATCTGGATCACCTTCTCCTAGAAGTCTCTTTTGCTTCTCAAAGACAGAATTTTGGAGGTCTTCGGCCTCGTTCAGTTGACCCAATTGTCTGTATGTATTGGCAAGATTCACTGTTGTCCAAAGTGTGTCCGGATGATCTTCTCCACAGTTTGTCTTTTGTTTCTTGAGCACTACAGTCCCAAGCTCCTCTGCTTTTCTCAACCAGCCAAGATGATGATATGTTGATGCTAGATTGGCCATGGTCCGCAGTGTGTCTGGGTGGTTCTCCTCAAGGGAATGCAATCGCTTCTTGAGCGACACAGTTTGAAGTTCCTTTGCCTTGTTCAACTGGCCCAGCTTGTGGTATGTCCACGCCAGATTTCCTATGATCTGAAGAGTGTCTGGGTGGTCTTCACCCAGACCCTTTCTTCGTTTCTCAAGCACTGCAATGTATAGTCCCTCTTCTATCCTTGGTCTTCCAGAATGGTAGTATATTCTCCCGTACTCGTAGTTGAAATCAGGTGTCACATTTGTTTTGCCCTGGAGTAATGAATTAATATGAGGTAACAACCACAGACTAGCCTGCTCTTTTTCCTCATCTGCGAGGCTTGCGATTGACATTCCTACTATAGCCACCATACAAGAATGATGGGCTTTCTTATCAGGGAGTATACTTCTGCTCCAGCTACGCACGAGTGGGTGGATGGAGAATAGCTCTGTTTCCGTGCTGAAATTTATCAAGGAATAGGCTCGGAGCTCGGTTAAGAGTTCCATGAAGTGCAGAGTATCCCAGACACCAGCTGGCTCGAGAAACTGTGCCAGGAATTCAAGAGGCTTCTGTAGCTCTTGTTCGGATGGTCCAGACAATTGGCATTTATATCTCGACGCATTGCTAAAGATCTTTTCAGAAATTTCTTGGTGGTGCACAAAGGAACAAAGCTGTAGAAGTGCTGCAGCTGGCTGGGTGAGTTGTTTAAAACTAATCTGCCACGTGGTATAAACAGTCCAGTTGTAATCATCATGGGACTGGGACGGTTTGTCACTGAGAAGTTGGATTCGATTTTGTGTGTACAGCGCCAAATAACTCTTGAGCACTCCCGATCTTGCAATGAATGCACCAGCTTGAATAATGGCAAGCGGAAAGTACCATAGCACCTGGAAACAATGTCAATTTCAGTACCGCAATCTCAGCATGCACCGTGTGTGACCGAGTCTAACCTTCACAATCTCAGCAGCCATCAGTTTATTTCCAGATGTAGCTTCCTGTGCTGCACTTGCCAGCAAGAGGTTGATGGCATCTGTTTCTTCCATATCCGAGACAACAGAATGTGATCCTGCGTAAACACAGAGCCCAGGATTGCGAGAAGTGACTAGGATATTCCCATGGTTGCATCGAGGGAAAGCAGTATGTAAGTTGATGGCCAGGTCATCTGCATTGTCAAAGAACAACAACCACTCATCAGCTTTGCTGCTGAGCAATTTAAGGGCATCCTGTGCAGTGCTTCCAGCCTTCTTGGTAGCAACTATACTCTTGAGGCCTGTATCAATTGTGTCCAGACTGCTAGCATCAATGAGAAAGATGTCCGAGAATCTAGGAGAAAATTTCGCCTGTCAGAGCTGACATCAAACTGTTTGTGATCCACTGACCGGGATGATTCGGCAATGAACTTGAGGGCTGTTTGGGATTTTCCAGCACCACCCAGTCCATGAAGCACAAAAATATGCTGTTTCCCTAAATCCCGAGTGAAATATTGATGCATCTTCTCAAGAATAGCCTGTCTTCCGTGGAAAATTCTGGATGGTGGTGGGCAATTGTTGATGCTTTGGGTCACTTTCGGGAAAGGCGAATCTGAAGATATTGAACAAATTCAGATGGACTTAAAACAGAAAAAAAGCAAATTACCAGATGCCATCCCAGTCAATTTGTGCACCTGGAAGTTGGTATCCATCGTTGCGGCAAGCTAAGATTTGGCTGAACTGACTGTCCTGTTTGAATAATTAAAGGTCCATACCACAACATTTGAACGCATGGTTCGAATGTTGTTTTGATTGCAGGCAATCTGCTCCGTGGTGCTGCTTGAGTTGATAATTTCCTTGAAACGGTCACAAAATCCTTTGGGTTCCTTCTGCAGAGACTTAACCGCATCCAGAATATCCTGCAAGCATCTAACGAAATCATGAAATACAATACAAGCAGAGAAAATAAATATGGATGCACCTTTCTAGATCTTCGCACAAACTCTTGAACTTCACGGCAGCTGTATCACCATGTGCCGAAATCTGGTCTCGGATAATCGTGGTAATTTCCAAGGTGTCGATGCATAACTCTTTGAGACCGTCCCGGTTCTTTTTCACTTTCTAACAACGCCAGAGTGAGCAATATAACAGGAAACTATTAAAATGAAAACCTCTATGGACTCTAACAGAATCACAACCGTTCCAAAGACACCCTTGATGTATGGAAAGGGCGCACAGTCCGCTGCCACCGCCATTGTCTTGGCGGTCAGCAGGAACATCCCAACCCAGTCTGAGGCCGGTTTGGACGGACATTTCGGGGCCTGACCTTTGTTGCGAGCCCGACCGTTAGTTCTCTTTGAGGAGGACGTGAATCCTCTTGCAACTGTTGAGCCGCTGGCGGACATCGTGGTCGGAGGGAGAAATCGTTGAGGCAAAAGCTGTTGCTGCCAGCATGGCGTGCCTCATGCCCCCCCCCTTCACCCGAGATTGCGTTTATCCGAGGACTCCGGGTCGATCATGCTTCTAGCTCACCATACGATGAGCTATTCACGGCTGTGTCTTCCGCAATGCGAGGCAATGTGTTGTGATGGGCCATTCATGCGTCCTATCTGTACAAGCTGTTGAAATACAGCAATGGTCTTCTCCCGTATTTATCATCCAACAGCATTCCGTTTACAGCCAGATAGTTATCTGTTGATTCTTGCCTCCCATTGTTTGCCGTTTCTGATTACTTAGTTGTAGATACACGACTTGGTATTTATACGGCTCTGTAGCTTATATTCAATCCAGTCTTGTTTCTCCCGTGTTTGTTCGTGTGACTGTCAACTTTGGAATACAGCAATGGCCTTCTCCCGTGTTTATCATCCAACAGCATTCCGTTTACAGCCAGATTGTTATCTGCTGATTCTTGCCTCCCATTGTTCGCCGTTTCTGATTACTTAGCTGTAGATACACGACTTGGTATTTATACGGCTCTGTAGCTTTTATTCAATCCAGTCTTGTTTCTCCCGTGTTTGTTCGTGTGTCAACTTCCAACATAATGTTTAACAGCAAGATGAGAATCATGAGATCCACAACCAAAGCCGAGTATCCGAATATCAGAGGTATCGATCTATAATGAACGCAGAACCCCGTCTCAGTCGTACTGTATATACTTAGTCTCTCCCAGACAGACACTTCCACACTATATGAACTCATACCTTGTTGTGTTGAGCACTGTATCTGAGTGGAACGACTTGATAAATTACTGTACCTATAATGAACGCAGAATTGCATCTACAAAAAATTAAGTAAAGGGGAGTAATAAGCAGAGCAAAAATACCTCAGCCGCACTGCGTATGAGTGGAACGAATGATAATGAGCAAGCGGAACAAATAAATAGAACGTATATGACGTAGCACGTATTAAGCGCCCCGCGCGCTAAGCGAGGATACACTGCGTTCCGACAGGTCCTACACTTAGCCTCTGTGTGGGTTACCTACAGATACTTATATATATATAACTACACAGAGAGCTGTTTGTAGTTGGACTAAACATAATCTGTGTAGGTTTGTAGATATCAGCGTAGCTCGGCTTAAATCTGCTTAGGTCTACGCAAGTCTGTGTAGGTCGATGCGGTGACCTACGCAGAGGTCATTCCCGGAGATCCTTTGTCCCAGGAAATCTTGATGCCGTAGAAGATATTCGGGGCCGAAGACCCGTGTGTAGCTAAGTGTATTCAATATAAGCAGATCTACACCAAGCTACACAAGGTCTATTTAGGGCAACTATGTGCACCTGTTCATCGTTTACGAGAACCTCTTAAGACACTGTGGCCAGCCGTGCATAGTCGGCTATGCTCAGCTACGCATATTTACAAGAACCTCCACAGACCTGTGCGTAGGAGCCCTCGGAATGCAGTGTTATACAAGACGCGGCTCACGCGCCCGATTGGGGAGAGCGGCACACTAGATGATAGGCGGCTCAAATGTGTGAGAGCCCCGCTTGGGTCAAAGGCGGCACTTGCTGTTTGGGGACAACGTCTCGGGTTGATGCGGCCGGTGATCGAAGCGGCTGTGCATCGCTCTTTGTTTCCTCCCACTTCCATCGCGCCCCAACCTGCCCGCTCAATTTCCCCGCCCGATGCAACAATGTCGGCGCCTCATCCGTGCGATGACGAGGAGTTTATGGGTTGACTTCCGGTGTTATTGAAAGAGTTTTGTAACTACGTCACGTTTAAGGCTCCAACCGTTTAGCCAGATTCGGCTGTGGCTTCTCATCGTCGAAGTTTGCATCCTTCCTGAGTATCCGTCGGAAAGTGTACGAACTTCGAAGTTGTCAGTGCTGCAGATCCGAGGTAAAACTTGTTGATTGTTTCGCCTTTTTCGCCTTCTTCTTGGGCCGACTCTGCATCCAGTCAGAACTGAATCTTGCGCACGAATTAATGACAGGAGACGAGCAGCGGAATTATCAAATCTACGCGCCATCATTAGGATCAGGCGGAACAATGACTCATGTAACTTACACAACTACAACTTAACCGTCCCCGCAGGTCTCAACAAGTCACAGAAAACATTAGAAAAAATACTGTTTAAACCGTTTTTTTACCGTTTTTTTACCTTTTACCGGGTCCGTAAACTAAACGGATTATTAATCTGTTTACAAATGTTTAGAAACATTTAGAAACGGAAATGGTTGGAGCCTTAGACCGTGGCTGGCATAAAACAGTGGTAAACAGCATAGCCACAACTTCCCGAAATTCAGTAGGAATTCAGTGGGAGGACTCAATGATCCAAAATAAAAGGATTTCGAAGTCCCAACTTCTTTTATATCTCTTCAGAGCTCCCTGAAAAAGTTTTATGCTCTGAGACGCAAATATGAGTAGCAAGTGCACCAAACACCCAGTGAAAGCATCTGTTTTCATGAATACCTTGGATTGTGTCCCCAGTAAAAATCAGAAATGTGCTTCAGCTGTTGGGGTGAGCAGTAGGGGAGACCCAGAGGGCCCAGAGTATTTTTATTCCATAAGACAGAGCCAAAGAGACATTTTAGAGACGACTTTCGGAAGTTGCCGGAAATTGTGACTATGCTGTTTACCAATGTTTTCTACCAGCCGCCGTGGAGAGGTTCATCCCCAACTTGAGTCACATCATTTGTCACATCACACCGGTCCGAATTTTCCCGTGAGCCAGTATCTCAGAATTAACCTAAAATACCACTACTGAGATTGATGAACCTCGAAACCGCGGTTGGGTAGAGGACTGTGCCGAGTCGTGTTACCAGAATTGACGCTCCGGGATCGCAGCGAGAATATAGTAATGGACACTCATAGAGTGCATGATTGAGAGCTCCAGGATTAATGCTGTACAACGTCATCCGTGGAGGCGAGGGAAGTAGAGAAGAGCCACACGTAATGCCAGAAAGAAGGTGGAGGGGCACGGAATGTACAACACAGATTATTAGGATCAAGAGGGACGGATCGGTCGTTGCGTTTTCGGCCGGATGAATATCAATCGACAAGGAGGACCTATCGTGCCCCGGGAATAAGGGAGGGCGCAGAGTAAGCATAACCGCGGGATCCGGCATAGGTGGATGAGGGGGAGCGTGTTGACTAGGGCTGCCCTAGCGCTCGTGATTCGGAGGAACACCTGGAGCGTAGATTGTGTGAGCAGTTAGTATAGTTTAGGTATCAACTTGACTCGGCCTGAAAATGTAACCGAAACATCAAGTTTCCGCATGACCTAAGTTGAAGCCAAAACTAACTGATTCAGGTATGTCTTTGGTACACCTGAAATTTGTGATTTCAGACACTGTTCAGGTGCAGCTGAATCTGCTTCTGAGCAAAATATTCACACTCGAGGCACAATCATATTTGCAGTGTTGGACATCCACGAGTGGTCCGAGTCCAGAACAGACTACATCGGGGTTTATGACGCAGATGCAATTCCCGCGCTTGAACGGGTCCCCAGGTATATAAGATTTGAATCATATGCACGAAACAGCGTCCAGGAAAAATGCAAGGTTCGACCAATGGCTCAAGCCTGAAGCCAGGCGCGCCTGATCCGCCCTTGGACCGCACTGGGAACAAGGTTTGCGCTGGGTTCATCGAAAATACAAGAGCCATGTGTGTTCTGCGAAAGGCATGCACAAAAAGTTCGTTCCTCGCAGTGACTCAGTCAGTCGCGCTAGAGACATTGAATACCGGGCCACATCCCGGCTGCTGTCGCCCAGCTGCACATGTGCGCAATGCAAAGGATTCCGACAGGGTGCTGTCGTTTCCTCTGTGCGCAATTCCTCTGACCCTCAGTATGAGCCTGGATGCCTATCAGAGAAGTTAACGCACAAAGAAGATTATTAAGCACAATCATGAACGAACCGAAAAGGAGTAGACAACTGTGAGCCAACTGTGTGTATCTAGGCGATTGGGTTGAATGACATTGTCATCAATATAGAGCAATGGACGTACGGGGGACTGATCTGCGGGAGCCTCTTTGTTCTCAACTTGGCTGATTACTGTGTTCACTAGCACAACGGCTGAACGTCGAATCAGTGACCTAAAGACAGGCATTGAAGATATGTAGGTTTGTATTCAATGCGCCGCTGCATTTCGTACATGGTTAAACATTGGCGGCAAATGCAACGAGAAACTCAATTTCCGATCCGAGTGAGTCCAGTCTCCAGTCCGGGTGTTGAAGAGTCGAAGGAGAATCACAAAGGCTTAGTCCTGCTTCGTCCCTCGTACACAAACACTGCAACAAATGCCCTTCACAGAGAGAAATCAAGAAGGAAAGCGGGACAAAACATGATGCATGATGCGCAGACCTGGGTATCACCCGGGCCCGAGTCGAAGGAGGGCCTTCCGCTTTCATTTGGTTCTCGAAACCTTCCAAGGGCGGCAGCTGCATGCCATGTGCACGTGCTATCGGGCGTTATTCCTCCCCTTCGAATCTGTGTGATACTCACCTGATTTAAACACGGGTTGAAGTTTATGGTTGGAAATCAGAAATTCAACACGGTACCGCGAGGAACACTGTGATAAAATGATGGGTGGCGGAGAGCGTGGTTTGATGTCTGGTTGGATCGTGTGAGCGGGACCAAGAAGAGGGGGGGAAAGCTGATTGTCGCGCATCACAGAGAGCCTTTATCCGCATAGGGAGCGGTGGGGTGGGTGTTGGGAAGTGGGTGCGTGCGGAAAGGAAGACCGGGTTGTAGGTCGGAGGAAGGTGTACATTTTCAAAGAGAGCAGTGGGCTACGACACGGCGCTATGGTGTGCAGTTGTATTGGGGTACAGGCGTTGCGCGCGAAAGGCGAAGTAGGTGCGTGCTCCGGACCCGAAACTCGGCGCAAGTCGGACGAAGGTCAGGGCTACGCACGAAGACTGAGTTCCGTATGGGAATCGGGCCAACGCGGGTGCTACATATTCGCACTTCCCTGATGATGTCACCCAACCCTGCTGCCTGTCGCATCCACCGCCGACGCCCCGAACGATGGGCACCCTGCTGCCCAGCGGACCCGAGCTAACCCGAGCCGCTGTATGACACCCACAAAGAGGACGCGTTCAAGCCGCGGCTGCCTTCTTCATCCAATACTAGTATTCTACTATTCCGCCGCCCTCCGCCCGGAGCTTGGTCCTCAACGACCTAAGTAATCGCCCTCCACACCGGACGCGACTTCTACTTCATCATCGCCCTGCGCACCGCATCGATCCGCACCGCCCTCCGAACTCCGGTCTAGCGCGCACGGGTATGTAAGCTCGAAGCAGTGGCGGGGGAGGGAGCTCTCGCTCCGTTTTGCTTCCTTTTTCTCGGCCCACCCATTCAATCCCATCCCGCACCCATCCATTTCCTTGCGCCTTGTCTGTATCCTACCCCACTCGGCCCCCCCTTCCTACCCATCCGCCATCCTCCATCCTCCATCCTCCATCCTCCATCGTCTTTCCTCCGTGCTTTCCTCGTTCTCTTCCCCTGCGAACCCGCTCCTCCCAGCTCCGCGGCAGCAACTGACGACCCCAAGCGTGCGGGGAAGGGGGACGGCGCGCGTTCGACGGTGCGTGTCTGCTCATTTATTGCTCTGCGTGCGATGGGTGTGGAGGAGACGTGCGGCGTTGGTGCGCGGGCGCGCGTTTGCGCCGGACGAGCGGTTGCGCCGGACGCGCGTTTGTGCCGGGTAGGCTAGGCGCACCGAGCGCGCAACCGTCTGCTCTGGGTGTGGCGTGCGGGGCGCCGTCGATCGCGAGGCGAGCGGCGTCTCCGTACGCGTTGGAGTCACCCCGCACGACTCGGGCATTGTGCTCGACTGCTTCATGGCTCATTTGAGCTTCCCGCCCCTCCCCCTGCTCTTCCCCTCTTCTCTCTCCTCTTCTTGACGCTGACGCTGACGCTCGCACAGAGGATGCGCCCGATGCGAAGCCACGCAAGCTGGGGTACTACGACCGAGGGGACGCGCAAGACTCGGGGCAGGGGCGGGATGGCTCGCCCGAAGTGCGGAGGGCGTGTTTCTCCGTGCTTCCTCTCTTTTCCCGCCCCGCTCCGCGTGCGCGTTTGCGCCGCACCTCCTTTCCGATGCGATACGATACATGCACCCTCGCTTCCCCGTGCACGCAGCCCGCGATTCACGTCCTGCCTCGACGCTTGAAAAGAAGCCGCCCGCGCGCGCGGCAATCGGCGTGTCGCTGGTCGGGTGTCTTTGCTGCTGGTAGGGCGGGGCGGGTGCGGGTGCGGGCGAATACGGTTGTGGATGGGCGGCGGGTCTGCGGGGCGCTTCGTGCTCCCCGTCCACACAGTGCAACCACGCCACCCGTGCGCGCGCAGCAGCCCGCGTGTCGCTGGGCAGTATTGTTGTTGCTGGGCGGGTATCTTTGCAGCGGATGGTCGCATATGGGTGCTTGTGGCCATGGTCATGGTGACCTCGTCCGCGCCATCGCAGTGAGACGATTGGACTTTGCAGCAACTCCGGCGTAGTGCGCGCTTCAGCGGCTCCGTAGTGCCCTGGGCGGCATACTCGACCTGACGGGCACGGAGCCGCTTACTCCCTTGCGACTCGGACTCGCTTCAATTGACACCCTTCCTTTGAAATTTTCGGAGTCACTTCGAGAGCCGTGTGGATTTGTCTCAAGGCATCGCGAGAGTGATGTTTGCTGCTCTCCGTCAATCTGAACGCTCGGAGTGGGGTTCCGACGTCTGTTTTACATGCCACATATTGTGTCCAACAGTTATAGATCTCCGATTTTCCTTTTTGCGAAACATATCTACATACTATTTTAGCCCCCCATGTGTCCACGAGTTTGATCTCACGCGATAACTTTATATCCTTGGGACATATTTCTCTCGGCACCTGGAGTTAGGTATCTTCATGTCTTTCCTACGCCCTCAAATATTTTCAGAATTTGTGGGCCTGAGCTGCGGAAGGTACGAACCTTCCAATGATGGATCCAGAAGTGGAATCGGTTTTGGCGGGCGTTTTGGCGTGTGGGAAAAGCACATCAAAACCTTCCTTTTTTTCTTTTGTACGCTGTAAGGCTCAGATTCGTCCAAGATTTCATCCAGCGATTTCTATAGCATGTGCACATATCCCTGAATTTTATCGGAGGGCCCGAGTTCGAAATGCGGGCGGAATCATGAGTAATTCCACTTCGGGGGTCATGGACACATCACGGGCTAAAATAGTACATGGACCGGGGTTCAACTCGCTATACTGTGGGTGCATGTAAATCAAGAGTGCCGGTCCAATTCTGGATACAGTATGAGACGGTTCAAACTCGGAAGGAATGAAAAAATACCCCGGCTGCCTTAGGCTGGAACCATCACCCGGCCCCGAGTTGAACGGGGGCCTTCTGCAGAGCAGAAGATTTTTTACATCAGTGGGAGCAGATGCACACCGTGTGCTACCGGGTGTTAATACCCCTGCATCTTGCCTTGTGAGATGCACGACTTTTCTATGCGGTTCGACGTGTATGCCCCAGCGTCGAGCTGGAGTTTTCGTTTTTCTCGCCAGTCGAGTCCAAGGCCTGGGAAATTAAACCCAGGGACACAAATTCCTGACATCTGACAAAGTCAGAAGAAATGGAGGCAGTTCCCGGCCCCGAGTCGAACGGGGGTCCTCTGCATATCGAACAGAGTTACCATAGTAGGCAGAGTAGGGGCACACCGTGTGCTACCGGGTTGCTACCGGGTTTTATCCTTCCTGTTTAAACATGGGTGATACCTTCAATTCTGATTTAGACTCCAATTGAAGTTTCTGATTCAACATGGTACCGAGATGGAAAATGATGTATAAGCGGGATTCGACTCATGGCTCGTGGTTTCGTGCGTGGTTGGATCGTTTGCCAAGAAGAGAGGAGGGGAAATATAATTCTCGCCTTGCGCAGTATCATCGACCCCGAGTCGAACGGGGGCCTTCTGCATCAAAGAGGCTAGCTTCTACCACGGGAACAGATGCACACCGTGTGCTACCGGGTGATTATCCTCTCTCCAGTGCCTTTGGTTTAATGCCGTTCGACCAACGTCCGACGGGCAGTGTGCATACATAGTTGGATTTTAAGTTATGCAAGTTGAACACTGTTGCATTTTCAAGCTCCGCAAGATTCTGTCAACAATCCAGCCGAGGGACCCCGAGAAAAATCCGTTCCGCTCTCAGAAAGTCTGCTTGCCGTCCTTCCTCTGTTCTGTTTTACATTCTACCTGACCGCCTAGACATACAAGATATGTGAAGTTCAAAATTTTCTCCTCGCCTACTGGGAGCTCGGGCTAAACATGTTTTCTGTATTTCCGCGGACAGTGTTCGGCCTCGGCATATCTGGGGGTACATCTAAATAATGCCGGTCCAATTTTGGATCCAGTTCGAATTCGGAAGGAATGAAAAAAAGGAAACGAGGTCGTCAAATATCACCCGACCCCGGATCGAACGGGGACCTTCTACATACTGTGCTGCGTGCTGCCGGGTGTTAACACCCCTCCTTCTTGCCTTGTTAGCCATCAACTTCGTGGGAACAGCGCACGCGGGCCGTGAATCAAACCGTGGGAATATCATCGGCGTCTTCCGGAGAAGGTTCAACAAGGCCCATGTCAACCCTCAGTACATTTTGGCAAAATGGCGAGATAAAATAAGTAAAACTAGCAGTTAACCGTGCTACGCTACGGAGAAATCGGGTTTCCGATGCTTACATCATATACAGCGTTCCCCCACTCCTTGAGACAACCCCGGTCCTTGAGTCACCCTAAATAAGGTTATATTATGCTCCCTTGGGCCCAAATTATGTTTTAGAAACCTCTATTAATGTTAACTAGCCTTCCTATATACTTAGGTCCCTCAAGACTTCAGTAAGGGAGTTGAGGGAGGCCAGGGAAATCTGTGTTTTTCCGTGTTTTTCGACCCCCGTTTCTTGCGTCACCATGAATTTTTCCCTTCCTATCTCAATTCTGGCCCGATTCCCTCCGAACCGGGATAGAATTGTAGCCAATAAGCATGGGAATCCATTGTACTAAGATTGTGTGGTAAAATAATGGTGCAAAACAAAGTTATGGCCAAATTACAATCCCGTGACTCAAGGAGTGGGGGAACACTGTAGGTTGATTTTTGTCTAGACTTCCTGAGACGCCACTCGTTTTCAACCTCCGGTTGACTCCTCGCGGCCTTGTGAAAAAATAGGTGGTGAACAAATAAGGAAGCAAGTCCTTGAGTGATTTGCCGCAGATATAAGTTCACAATCATCTGAAGACATGTTAAGTTTGAAGGTGCCGCTCGTCGTCAACCTTTGGTTGGCTGCTTGTGGCCGACTTGAGTAAACAGTATTCAAGCTACACTACATACTGAAATTATGCTCACTTGTAGTTAGGAGTCACTGAAATGGGAATTGGTAAATAACTATGCTGGACTACAAACATTTTCTTCGCGTTGCTGGCATTCCCGTTCAGATTGCTTTGCCACAGATAGCATTACGTGATACTCCTGGGATCCTAACATATTTTCACGACGACTTGGCCTGTACCTGTTCTCATGTCGGGGATTGTTTATTTCAAACTCCTTGTCCAATGCTTGATCAAGAGCCTCAGTTGGATTTGCTCGTCATGTTACAATTCTAGAACTACTGTGCTCTGTAACTGCACTCACCATAAACTGCATCAAACTCAAGTCACTGTTCTGCTTCCTCTACCTTCCTCCACAAAGTCTGTGCTCGAGATCGTATATTCTTATGGCCTTTCGCTTGCAGCAACTCTTCTATTTTTTCTGCAAGTTCCCGCTGGCGTCGTGCCCGGTGGGCAGCAGATCTATGTGAATTCACTAACTTGGGGCCACCAAGGAGCTCTGACTGTGATTGTGAAATGTCATAAATGCGGTGGAAGATTGCGCTTGAAGTCGTACCTGTCCCCGATTTTCTTTTTCTCTTTGCCGGCGCCTTTTTTGGCCCATCGAGTGTCGGTCAAATTCTTGCTTAGCCTACACCATATGCAATCAATGGCGACGATCCATGGACACATAGAAGCGTACTTTTTCGATTACACCCAGTACATATGTGTCAAAATTAACTGGTACCTTATCTTGAAATGTTCACCGAAAACCCGTCAAAGCTGATCATTCGCTGTCATGAAGACTTTTACCTCAATTTGGAACGGCTCCGGCCTCGTCTGCGAGTCAGATTTGGGAAGGAGAGGTCGCAGTTGGCCAGCGTGTGTCATGTTCATTGAAAAACCCAGCGCGATGTCCGAACTTGACATTGAAACAGTTATAAATAGAAATTGAACACTGTGGTGGAGTACCTGTGGAGCTTTCAACATCTAGGTGGAACTGTGAAGAAGATTACATCATTGGGAGCCTCTGGCGCCAGTACGAATGTATGTTTGTCTAATTATCTTGTCTGGCCCACACAAGGGGTTCTCATTTCTTATATAGATGAAAGCTCCAGTGGACTGTTTAAATTTTGGGGGTTTCTGTGTGGCCGCGGCCATTTTCAAAAGCTTGAAGGTTCAGCCCATCCGAGAATGCAGGTTTCAGCCCCCATTTCCACCCTACTATGCCTGTCTTGCGCGAATACAATGAAATAAGGTAATTAATGCTCCTGCGCTTGTGACAACACACATATACACTTCGTATGGATCTCTTCGAGTTCAAGGCAAACCCGAACCATAATGCACCTGACCTTCAATGGCCGAGCCCGATCGAGCCTGCCGACTTTGTTCCTTCTTCGGATGTACATTTTGGCTGCAAGACGGTATCAAAATGAAAAATAATTTATGAGCGGGATTCATCTCGTGGCTCCTGGTTCCGTCCTTAGTGGGATCGTTTACGCGGGACCAAGAAGAGGAATCAAAAAAAATACCAAAACAAAAATACCGCTCCCGACTCGCCGCATCACCTGGCCCCGAGTCGCTTCGGGGGGCTTCTGCACTGAAATCAGTTCCCTGTAGGACGCAAGATAAGCAGATGCACACCGTGTGTTGCCGGGTGTTAATTTCTTAGATGAACGACATCCAATGAATTTCAACCTGCATGTAGTGGGAGTTGAGCTACCGTTCATTTCAGGCATGGCTCATTCCGACTTCTATATAAAATTTACTTCCGAACTGACGGAGAGCGCTGGGTTTCAACTCAGTGAGTCAAATAGTGGAATTCAACATAGTGATTCAAGTTGAGTGTACCAAAAGCCGCCGAACATCAAGAGAAAAACGGGACACAGCAAGCAACTTATCACCCGGCCCCGGATCGAACGGGGGGCCTTCTGCATATTCTGGGCCTGTTCATGATAAATAGGAACAGATGCACACCATGTGCTACCGGGTGTTATCTTCCTCGCTGTGCACCTCGTTTAATTTTGCTCAAGTTCGAGCAGCTAGTGCAGCGGAATTTTGAATTGAACACTGGTTCATGTTCAAGCTCCGTCGGATTCTGTCAAAATCAGTAGAGGGACCCGGCAATTCAACATCAACCGTTTGCGGGAAATTTCGGCTTTGATTTGCGTCATAGGCTTCGGGTCTCAAGAGTAGCGCACAGCGAACCCGAGAGCAAGGAAGCGAGCGGGACAAAACAGACGGGCACAGGTCCATCACCCGGCCCCGAGTCAAACGGGGGTCTTCTGCATCCGAGAGTCTTTCTATTTTTTTTCAAGGGAAGCAGATGCACGCTGTGTGCCACCATGTGTTGGACGCAACGGGTTGAGCGTCGGGAGGTACGTGACTTGGTTCATCTCGGTGACTCAACCTCGGGGTGAATGAATTGAATGTTGAAGGTTGGAATTCCGAAATTAAACACGGTACCATGCGAGCTGCTTGTGAGGGGATTAAACTCAGGGGTGATTGTGAAACTTCAGCTCACTTGAAGTGAGCTGCTTGGGCGAGGGGCCCGCCTGGAAGAAAACACTGGCTGGAATCGCATCACCCGACTCTGAGTCGAACGGGGGTCTGCTGCATAACGTGCAACAGTCCGTTTACATTACGCAGATGCACACCGTGTGCGACCGGGTGTTGATACCCCTCCACCTTCCCTCATGACATCTGCAGCTTTTTAATGCAGATTTTTTCAACTGTGAGTACTTGTATGGGCCATATACTGTACAATAAATCAGGTTTTTTGAAATGACAATAAAGTCACTGAAATGACATCAGGAAGTAAAAATCTGTGAAACGACACCCCAGATTAAATACGTGAAATGGAAGGATAAAAAAAATTGCGAGATGACTTGTAAAAATATGGAGACTCAGGCCAGTTCGGGCTACATGGCTAGCGATCTGGTGCCGCCCATCGCCGCGGGGCACGATTACTTAATGAAGGACCGAGAACGGGCTTATAACGACTCTGTTTCTAGAATCAACTCTGTTCCCGTGTTTCGTTTGATCGTTTGAAAGGTTTGCCCCACTTGATGTACTAACTTATCTCTGCTTTTTTGGCATTCCCATTAGTTCTACCCTGGTGAGTCGGACATTTCGACCAGAAGGCTGTGACCGTGAGCTCGGCCAAGGGAGGGCCAGAGAGCATTATCAGTGCCTGTACACCGGGATACTTCCTGGAAACCGGTGTTCCTAAGCAGGACCGTGCCATGTAATTCTACCTACCTACCCACCTACCTAGTCTTTTATACACAGACACTACAATATTTTTCGCTCATACCTCGTGTGTTGTACTACTTACCTACCTGTCTGATAGGGATCATTGGGGTCAAGAGGGATATCTTGGATTGTGTCTAATTGGTGTCTTGCCCTCTTGACTGCTGGAGTCTCAGCATTAGGCAGAGAGTCCACAATGAACTGCACCTCTGGGGAAATTCTGTGGCATTCCATGAGAAACTGGCGCAAAGAGTCCCCATCATCGGCCATGTTGAAGCGGGCGAGATAAAGACGGATGCGGTGCTGCGCATCACTTACTAGATTAGCTGATATTATTACTATATAATTACATTCAATTCGACCGGAGGTGTGACGCGTGACCCGAATTATCAGTTCGACCATTCGACCAGGGCTGAAATTTCGCGTGACAGAGCCAAAATTGTCGACCACCGGAACAAGATTTTTCAAATTTACATGTCACGGAGGAGATTTTGAGTAGTTTTGACGCCTGCATGACGAAAATTACATTCGACCAAGGGGTGGGTGATGCGTGACGAAACACCAATATTCGCCATCGACCAAGGGGGGAGTGATGCGTGATGGTCAAATTGAATGTGATAATCCAGTAACCCAGCCAAAGTTCAGCTGAGTATCCGAGCCAGACCATTGTGGTGCCACCCTGTCATCTCAATATTTTCCGTCCATTTCAGACTTTTATTCAGTGTATGTCATCTCAAGTATCTTGCTCAGGTGAGGTGTTGTTTCGAACATTTTTCGCTTTCTCAACTGTCATCTCACAATATTTCGTGTTATTTGAGAAAAAATTATTTACTATACAGTATATGTGCCATAATTATACACTATATGTGCCATATACTTGGATCAATCCTCAATTTGAGATCCCGTAAGACAGAAAGAGTATAGGTATTTTCAAGAGAGGAATTACTTGAGATTGAGCGGGAGGCGTTGTTTGAGGCGAAGAGCAAGAGTTGGAGGAAGAAGATGAGGGGAGGCAACAGATCACAAAAAGTAGCCTCAATGCGTTTCCATCCCCGACCCCGAGTCAAACGGGGTTCTTCTGCAGCAGGGCCACTTTGTGATTAGTGGGAGCAGATGCACGCCGTGTGCGACCGGGTGTTCATACCCCTCCTTCCTGGCCTGTGAGGTGCGCGACTCTTTTGTCGGGGAATTAGTTTGATCGAGTTTAATCGATGAAGGGTGTTGGCGAAATACATTGCGATATTGGAGGGTTAAAAACGGGGTTTCAAGGGACAGGAAAAAAAGAAGGATAAATGCTGGATAAATGTATCATGACGACCTGACCCCGGGGTCTTCTGCGCACGTGTAACAACGAATTCAAGGTTCAAGGTGGGCAGACGCACGCCATGTGCGACCGGGTATTACGCCTGCCTTTCCGACGTGTCTGATAGCTTGCTGATTCAGACTCGGGTTGAAGATCGTGGTTGGGCTTCATAAATTCAACAGGGTACCGTGAAGAGCGGCGTGTGAGGGGATTAAACTTGTGGGTGGTTGAGCTGCTTGGTGAGCGGGGGATGGGTCCGCCTGAAGAAAGAAAAACCGTAATTGGATACATGCCATATCACCCGAGTAGTACCCACCTTCGTCACTTCGTCACTTCACTTAAGTTCGCTTAAGCTCGGGGATCTTCGTGACTTTGATGGAAAATTGTGAAAGGTCGTGACTTCGGTGAGCTTCTGGGAAAGTTCGTGAGTATTCAAATCGAAAACATCAATGTGGCCATCATTTGCTGCCAGCTCAAGTCCCTCCTTGTTTTTTTCATATAGATCCTTACCCCAACACCAACCACTAACCCTAACCACTAAGCCGGCTATTTAAATTTGGTATGGAGCACTTCCAAAATGACGCAAAGTAACGACAGCCGAATGGAGCCTTAAAATTTTGAGAGGAGAAACAAAAAAACACTAAATATCATTCGGTGCATCACCATCACCCGACCCCGGGTCGAACGGGGGCCGTCTGCACTGACACTATCAAGCGGCTTGTCTCTGAGCTTGTACCAGTACTTCGAAACCTCGATGCGGAGGGGCGTAGGTTGAAGGTAATCTGAGGGGGCTTAATCTCGGGTCAATTACCAGGTGCCCAATTGCGAGTGGGAGTGGGATTGGATCGATATCGATGTAATATCAAGGGGTACCCGCCGGAGAATGCCGAGGCAAAGCCTCACAGGGAGGGTAGGTCTGGCAACCTCTTGTTTCACTTTTCGGAATTTGTGCAGACCACTCTGAAAATGCATTTGGAAGGGTCACAAAAATCCGATTTGTTTGGTATCAGGTCGAAGTCTCCTAAGTCAAAGACGAACATGAATTCAATTGATGCCGGAGAATCGGCACAGATTCCGTGCTGAAGGTGACCGATTGCGGCCAGAATTTGGCATTTCCAACGAATTTTCCTGATAAAATTGCCCAATTCGGTGCTTACATAACTCACCGTCTTTTTTACGCTGGCCTTGCCCAATCCAGTCAGATATTTTGAAGGGAGTTTTTTGGCTCATTGAAAGTAGTAGTAAAATGAGGTGGGGTGAAGAGAGATTTTCAAAAATCAAGGATATTTTTTGTTCCCATAAGTATCCTATGCAAAAAGTTTAACAGACAGTGCGCACCACCACGGTGCATGCACCTTACCAGTTCTTGGCCTAATCGCCGCTGAGTTAAATCACGTCGGCTGCTTAGCGAACCCGACAATTTCTGTCATAAGTGACTATTAAAGTCACCCGTCCTCCCTGCCGTTCCGAGCAGCCATAGTTGACCTGCCAATAAATTATGTCGTAACCCTCACCTTCTTTCCCTCCATATAAGTGTTGGGAATAAAATTAACACTTTTGGAGACCATCACAGCTCGGTGGCTATCTGACCACCTGAGAAAGTGAACAGTTGGCGTAACACGTAACATGGTGTGAACACTTGGTCTGAATAGTATAGTACTAAAAGTTACGAGTCCTAAAAATATCCTTTTTTAGACTCATCTTTACTCTCGTTTCTCCGCTTCAGCTGAAGCTTTTTTCCCGATACCGTATGAGCTTCGTGGGTGCACCTTTCCTACAAAAGGCAATTATCGTGGGCTTTGGTTTCTTATATCGGACATTAGTCATATTGAATGACTGTTTTTTTCTCGATGATTTGACATTTCCGAGCTGGCATTAAGGGTGCTCAATTCTAAGTTTGCTGGCAACCTGCCAGCTTAGCTGACGCACGCCTCCCCCACAATCACCTTCCTTATATGGTAGTTGTTTGATGGGAAGCCGTCGCGGAGGTACTTAGCCAACCAGCTAGTGCACCTGTCATGCCATCCATGCTCTAGTGGTTAATGTCTTAGCCCCTCCGGATTACGTACTCACGGGTTCGAATCCCGCGGTGTGCGTTTACTTTTTACGTTTATCACACAGCCCGCGCCGACTGGCCTTCATGATTCGGGAACAGAATAGACGCTCCATGCGTCCGGAGGTGGTTTGACCGTCCGCGATGTTTTTCCTGCGTCGGATCTCGCTTGCAAGCCCTACATTTACAAACAGTACAAATAAGTAAAGAATGGGGGGATAATGATGTCCGGAAGACACAGAGCAGTGATCTGAACAGTGAACACCACCCCACACACTCGGCCCAGCTCGATCCCTACGGAGGGGCACCCAGTAGTACCATATCAGAACAACACTTACAGTTCAATGATCTTCAATCAATTTACTTATACCGGCCCAAAAGCAGATTCAGGAGTCGAATCAACAGATTACCCCCCCCCCTCCCCCCCACACCGACACACAGAGCAAAGGAGACACGTCGCAATTTCGCGTTGTAACAGTTGTTGCACGTGATGGAAAGACACCACGTGAAGGTGATAGTGGGGGAGGGCAACGGGCGTTTGCCAGCTTGCAAATCAAAAGTTGATCTTAAGGGGGTTAAGCGGGTTAAGCGACGGCTAAGCGAAATTTTCTCGAGCGAGCAACGATCAGGTCGCCCCTCCTCTGTGCGTGCGTCTTCGACCACCAGAACCGTTGAAGACAAAGGTGTCGCTGTTCTTTGAAGACTTGGGAACATGGTGCGTGTTTGGCACCGTCGTTTGGGCGCGATTGATGTGTGCACAGGATGCCAGTGATCTCCACCTGCTTGCGACGCTGGCCAGCGCTGCGCCCAGCATCCCAGCCAACGCCGTGTTGGACTCTCGGGATGATTTCGTCGTCTCCCTGCCACAGGCCTCCGAGTCCTTTACCGGATACAGCAGCGACAACACCTACAACTACGTGCACAATAACCAAAATTCCGAGTACGACTATGGCGATGGATCCTTCGACTTCTCCCCCTACGATATGGGCTATATGCCCCTCTACAGCATGAACTCGGCTTCGGGCCACCCTTCCAGCTCCCCGTCTAAGCCGACAGGCTACAAACGACCCCCGTCGCCGACACCGCTTCTCCGAAACTCCCCGAAACGTGCCCACCTCTCGACGGGTTACGACGACATTAACTGGACTCCACCCCCCGTTCCTATGCTGTCCACGGCGCAGGCTCCGCCCTCTTTAGGCAAA
This sequence comes from Mycena rosella, assembly GCA_029378255.1. Taxonomy (NCBI): domain Eukaryota; kingdom Fungi; phylum Basidiomycota; class Agaricomycetes; order Agaricales; family Mycenaceae; genus Mycena; species Mycena rosella. The sequence goes on from JARKIE010000050.1 coordinate 290,866, forward strand.
AACCGCGTTCCGAAGCTTGCGCTTCTGGCTCCCGCCACGCTGACGGCCCCGTTCCTCCAGAACGCGCCTCGCTCTCCTGTCCTCATTCAGACCAAAGCGGAACTGGTTGTTAATAAGGGCAACTGGTCTGTCGAAGAGCTCTCCACGTTCTACGAGTACACTCTGGGGCAGGATGCGGATGCCATCTTCCAGAAGATCACGATGTCATCCAACAAGTGCTGGAAACAGGTCCGTGTCGGCTCGCTCTTCCCTATACCTCACGACGTTGATATCGCCTTTACAGTTTGCAGGCCAGGTCGGGATCGCACGGGACGCGAAGCAAATGAAGACCCAGTGGGACACGTCTCTTGCTATCTACAAGAAGCTTGTCCCGCTCCTCAAATTCACCGGTGGGGGTGCCGACGCAGACGAGGAGCCTGATTGGGAGGACAAGGATGCCATCACAATTTCCTGAAGTCTCAGGCGACTGGCGGACATGACGTCGAGGGATTGTCAGCGAAAAAAGTAAAGCAATGGCTGACATCTGGTTGGTTTAACTTGTTTGATAGTTGGTGAGCGCCTTCTTCTTTCTTTCCTCTCCTAGTACTTACAGATACCAGTTACGGCGAGAACCCGAAGGCTGTTCGCGAGATACCACGCTCGTCTGCGGACACGCTTTCCGATGTCGAGGGGGGATTACCAGCCGATTACAACAACGAAAATGATTCCGACGTCGACATTGTGGAGAAGCCCAGCATCCCTGCAACCCCGGCACCTTTCGCCACCACGTCCACAAATAAGGGGATCGCCACTGATCCCCGTGAGGTCAAGTTATCGACCTGGGATCGCTCGAAGCCTGCCTCGCGTGCAACTCCGGTCAAGGCGAAGAAAGAAGACCGACTCCAAGGACTCAACAACTATCTCGAGGGGCGGGTGCGGGTGGACGAGCAGGCGATGATGTTGGCAAAGGCGGATGCAGAGTTCAAGAGACTCAAGGCGACTGAGGCGACGGCGAAAGAGATCGCAGCAGATACTACGGGGATGTACACGGAAGAGACGAAAGTCAAAGCCCGTCGCGTGCTGGAGAAGTTGATGGATGCAGCGCTCGATTTTTAATTCATCTCTACGCCGCTCAATTTTTAGTTCGCCGCTACGATACTTGAGTAATAGTTTTTAATCGTAGTCTTGTTCCGGGCACACCAAGTTCAACAGCTGTACTCGTAGCTGTAGTCCCTGCTCCTTCAACCAGGCCCCAGTTTCAATCGCTGGAACTGCTGGAGGCTGAAACACAAAAAAGTCGTTTGGGTCTGGCTCAGCTCGTTCCTCGCCAGTTCTATCATTACCCAAATCTTCTCGATACTCCTCCAGGTGTTTGGGGTGATCGCCGTAGTGGAGACACATATTGTGCAGGATGAGGAGGGCATCAACCGCACGCCAAACGTCCTGCACATCCTTGTGGCCACCCATTATCCGAGCGGATTGGAACCTCAACTTGAAACAGCCAAAAGCATGCTCGACCCGGATACGTTCAGAGGAAAGAATGAAATTGAAGTCCTTCATTCGTTTCCTCTCCCTTTCACCTGCGTTTGCGAGCTCGGGTTCACTAAAGGGGCGAACGGTGTATGGTGTCGATGGATATCCTTTGTCGACCAGGATGTATCGGCCATCCTCGAGATATTGGTGCCGATGACGCCAAAAGTGTGAGTTCTTGAAAACTCGGGCGTCGGTGACACTGCCAGGCCAACCAAGATCCCATGCTCCAAACTGCAGGTCACTGTCGACGATGGCAAATATTGAATACTACGTGAAATGAGTTTAGGTTAATCGGAATCAGAAATCCATGCTCACTGCAAAAAAGGCCTTTGCGGCTGAGATATGCTGGACCCATCCAGCTTGGCTGCTGTGATGTCTGAATCAATGAGCCATCACCACTTCCAACGCAGTCGGGGAAGCCAATTTTTGCTTCAATTTGGGCACTGGTTTGCAGCTGATGTTCTTTGCTGAACCAAGGTGCATATCGCTTTTTTAGCTCCCTAATAGCACGTATAACCCGTCGACAATAAAGTATGACGGTGCCAAATCCTATACCCAGCTTGAAGCTGGTGTCTTGAGCAGGGGAGCCAAGCTGCCCATAGCGAATGAGAAAGGCACCAAGCTGCCATGAAACATGGCGCTGAGGCTTGCGTCCGCGTGAGGTGAAGGTCTGATTTTGTCCTACGATATCGCAGAATTTGTCAAATGTTGTGCGGCCAATCCTAATTAAATAGGTGAGCAATTTTTTGAGAAGTTTAGGGCCAGACACACCGGAATATCGACCGAAATTCACGATCAGGCATATTTAATGCACAAGTAAACCAGTCTTTAGACTTCTCAACCTGTGAATAAGGTCCTCGGGGCCCGTCACCCTTCAAACTCTCAGCCTCTTTGACAATTACTGCTCCATATATCCGCAAGACAGCTGCAAGATCGGAATCATCGCGAACGGCGACCTGTTCCGATTCCGGGTCATCGTCGTCATCTGGGTGTAGATTGATGGCATCTAGGAGGTCTGCGACCGCGAAGAATACACTGGCATCCTCATAGGAACCTTCTTGAAGTGCCTCGAGGGTTTGCTTGGGCATACGTGCAGAGTTGGTGGAGAGGAACCGGTAGGGAACGGTCGTATACCCTACCCCTAACCCACGTTCGCCTAACCCTCGCTTACACTCGCTTAACCCGCTTAACCCGCTTAAGATCAACTTTTGATTTGCAAGCTGGCAGGTTGCCAGCAAACTTAGAATTGAGCACCCTTATTCACCGGATCGCGAGCTCTCTTGGTCACTGAATTCCACCGGATACCATTGTGAACGCCAATGGGTATTACATCTATAAGTGTTGAGCGTAAGGCCACATGGCTTTTACATGCGCAGCAAGTAATGAACAAATATTTCCACTGGCCCTGCATATTCATAAGGCCCTCCGGGCAGCCCTGTAACCTCACACTTACTTTAGCCCTCACTGCTTCCGCCAATTTTCGTTTACTCCTGCCGTTCTCTTGGCCCTCTGTCTGACTTACAACCACCATATATATACCTGTTTTGAAGTTCCCCCCGGAAGCTTTGAGCTACTGTACCAGTCCGACTAAGTATTCATCAATTTCCTCCCAAGAAGACCGAGAACTTTTGTTGATTTAGCGCGATTTTTGCACACACCAAAAAATCTGGGATCACCGATCACTGAACAGTTAATCCAGGGGGCAAACATAGCAGCATTTGTCATAAGGGCATCCGAGTGGCACTTGCTGCGGCACTCCAAGGGCACTCGCTCGGCACTCACTGCAAGCTTATATAATACAAGGTATATCCTCGCATGAGTTTGATTCTGTCTGATGTCATCCTTTTATTTTTTCATCTGCTCTATTTGAGTTGCACATGTCATGGATTTCGGTCCAGAGAAAATACACATAGAACCAGATATGCCTTCTCAGGTTCAACTCCAGTTCATGGCAAATTTTCCACATTATTCACAAAGAGTGCAGGTACTGTAGGGCTCTGTTTATAATTCCTCGGGGCATTATAAACAGTTTTTAATTTTCTGTTTGTAAACAGAGTGTTTATAAACATGTTTATAAACACCCACTGAAATCCGAATGAGATGACCAGTTGAGCTCAAAGGGAGCCTGCGGGCGTGAGCTCAACACAGGCTGACTAAGAGAGTTACAGGAAAGTGATCGATCAAATAACTTGTCCTCGACACTCTCTCTCCTTATTTTTCAGTGCTTAACTGTGTTGTCTCTATCTGCTCTACTCTCTTCTGCGCCAGCTATGACGGCTTCAGGTACTGCTGGAATCACTGGCCAAACCAGTCCTCACATCCGAGGTCCTACCAGAGCCCCTATCCCGACCGGGGGAGAAAATGTTGTGTTCTCTGCTGACGTCCTGAAGGTCCTCCATAGGATGGACATCGAGCATTTGGATAGAAACAACAACCGGGAGAAAAGATGGAAGGGAGGACGAGGCGGACAAATTGTCTCCTTTCCTGATGGTGGCCCTGTCTGGTGAAAATCTCAGCCCAACGGTGGACTTTTTGTGCCTCCCAAATCCACAGATAAATCAACCCCATCTTCCAAGCTTCTCTAATGAACGCATAAGGCGGTCGGCGCAATCAAAAGCTTTGAAGTGGAGACCGCCAATTTCATCAATGACATGGCATTTGGCCGTTAGGAGAAGTTTAGCACGGTCACTTCTAGGCCCAACCGAAGACTTGAGATGTGGATTATATTCGTCAACCGGAATGCCATAGAGAGAGTGTGTTGTTCTTCCTCCGGGATAATTTTTTGCTGCGAATGCAGAAGACGCAGAGAGCAATATAATTTGATCCAATTTGTGTAGTGCTCCGATGACCGGATAAAGGACAAATGTCTTTCCACGTCCAGCGCGACCATCCACATGCGATGGAGGTGGATTTTCCAGACTTGAAATGAATATGATACGGTCATAGATAGTTCGCTGCCAAAGGATCAGAGACGAAGACATGAAATAACAGTAATAAACGGACCTGTTCAACTGTAATTTCGTCCTTGAAAGCACAGAGATTGGTTGGATCGCCGGACCATCGAAGGCGCTCGGTTTCAACCTCTTGTTGCCTTTCTGTGGGTTCTGGAAGTCCGATCTCTGCGAGGGATTTTCCCAGGCCATGTAGTAAGCTTTGCAGTGCCAGCAAAAGTTCATTGATGATTATATCTGGCTGTGGTGAAGCTGTGGTTCGTAACATGCGATCTCGAATGTCAGCGCCAAGGGATTCTTTGTGGGCTTCCCATATGGTCAATGCTGGACTTCCCTCGGCTGCCAGAATCGCGAATATCCAACGAAGCTGAGAAGGCGGGGCACCAAAATTGAGTAATTCTTCGAATGCCATTATTCCTTCGTCACGGTTATCGAACAATCCCATAGCTCGCGCTGCCTCCTGGTACGTTCTGTAGACAACACCATCAATTGTTCGAATGTCCACCCAATCATGGGCACTTCGATGCAGCAGGAGCGCACGCAGATAAAATACATCGCCATGGCGAGGATACACCATTTGAATGCGGCATACTCCAACATGGCCAGGTTTGTAGAATCGGATTCTCATTCTAGGTCGATTCGGATATTCATCTTTAAGAACTTGCAATGGATGTATCTCCTCGTTGGGATCGTGCTTTTCAAGTCTGCACTGTGATCCAAATTCCACATAGGTCAGATCATCGAGTAGAGGATGGCGTGGGCGCGATAGGTATCGGACCAACAGAGTTGCATCAGACTCTGAACCATTTTTACGGGCCATTTGGCCGTATTGCCGTCCTGGTAAATGAATTGGTAGACGTTTCACAGCTGGCTGCTTCTCGGAAATGTGGAACGAAGCCAGGCGTGTTGCCGCTTCGATGGAAGACAGGTACCGCCCTCTTTCGTAGTCGCGTATTTCATCCACTGGTTTGCGGCCAAGAGCCGTTGGCTCAATCTCGCTCGTGGATGATGGCTGTTTCTGTACCTTCCAATTTGCCTGGTCCGGCGGCTTGCCAAAAAAATACTTGAACAGATATTGGAATAGTGCGACCGTTGTAGAGAATTCCACGTTGATATGGCAGTCATATTTCAGAATGAGCCACGGAATATGAGATACAATGAAGGTATCTTCTGCGTTCCGACGACGATGTTCAAAATATCCTGGAAATGGTCAAACCAAGAAATGCAAAGTGAATTGTGCCATACCACGTTCATTGAACGAAGAATCAGGGATGGTGGGCTTAAGATAACCATACTGACACTTTTTGGGCCATCCACATCGGTGATAAGACTTTGATGGATCATGAGTGTGGGTGTTTCACAGCGTCACGTAGAGGGCCAGATTCACGGGGAAGTTCAGCACTGAGGAATTTGTCGATCTCTGCTGGAGTTTTGGGGACATTTTTTAGAGCAACAGCAATATGTTCGTGGGGAAGGCCACGTTTCTGGAACTCTGTAACTCGTATATGATACAGGACCGGTCCCAACACAGTGCGAATATCTTTCATGAATGATGAAAGATATTGCTGAAACACTCTCACAATGAGATCGGTCATTCGCAGACTGACCGGGGAGTAATTGTGAAGTAATTTCTGGCCAGCGTGGGCTAGTGGTGAAAGTAATGAACAGGGTCACTGTCCCAAGAGCTTTTCGCAGAGCCAGACAATCACATATGTTGGCAGCAGACCAAGCAGGCGAATGAACAAAGGTGGATGGCAGCCGAACATCGTCAACTGGCTCCTCATCACCTGGTCCGATGAATTCTTCTTCATCTGGCTCAGATTCGTGTTGATTCATTCGAATATACGTCAGCCGAGCTTCTTCAATGGCGCTCCATGTGTCAACCAAATATTCTCCTATGTTGCCATCGGTCAGAAAGAAATTGAAAAAGGTGAAATGGAACTTGCCAGTTAATCTAGAAAACTTGGACATTTGCTCGGCATTCATGTAAAACCTTGTTCTATACCACCGCGCCTGGCTAAATTTCTTTCCATCTCTAGTTTGACGTGAGGGGGACCAACCCAGGGTCCCGTGCGGAAGGAGCAAAAAATAGTGCAAAGGTTCTACAAAGGGTGAAAGAATATCCAGGAAAATTGGTTTGTCGCATCCTTTCCGTTGAATTACTATTTTTCTGCGGGTGGGCTGAGAAGCTGGGGGAAGAGAAATAATTGCAGCGATTTCATTGCTCGTGCAATCTGTGTGTTCGACATGTAAAGCAATTTCTTCATTATCGTAAACATTGAGGTTCTCTAGCTTCTCAACAAATGTATTGACTCGCTCCAAACCAGCCAGTGCACTGTTGATCCATGAATATGGAATGTTCAACTCGTCTCCTTTGGCAAACATAGCCCATGGGTCGTGACTGAACCACCGGATCGCATGTTGACCTTCGTGCGCAAGTAAGAGCCTGTGATAGGTACGCCCACCCGCCAATGTTACAGCTGCAATTCCATCTGGAAATTTCATGAAATCGCCATCATATACCCCGAGTGCTGTGAGAGAAAAGAGGTTGTTCAACTTCCGAGAGATGCCAGCAGTTTTGCGGTCATTGATGAAGTAATCCCACTCCTCAGGATATGGAGGAAGCGGTGGCTGATAATGAACACCTTTGGGACCACAAACGAAGCAGCGGTCATGTAATCGTTCCCCAGTTAATTCCTTATGATATGTGTTGGGAAGGTGTGTATAACAATAACGGAATTCATAGCACACCTTGATACCGCATATATTACATTTCCTATTCCACTGAAGACGGAGAGGTTGAGAAGTTTGAGAGGTGTTAAGGACAGCAACACGATCCCACCACTGGCTAGTGGAAGGCGGTTGAACGTGACTGTGATGAGCGGCCAAATCATTTTGGCGAATTTCCGCCCGCCGGCTGTTGTCAAGTACGTCCCGGTGCATCGCACGGGATTGGGTGTTCTGATGACGAATATCTGTCCTTTGGGCATCAGATAGAAGGGAACGCGAAATTCTGTGAGCAGCCGCATCTTGTTTCCTCCTGTGTTCACGATTATCATTGTCCTCCTGATTGCGGGCTTCACGCCGAAGGCGACGCTGTCGTTCAGCTTCCGTCTCGGGTTCCGAGGTGAATTCAGCCATTTTGTGGTCGGAATTGGGGACGCTTTTTGTACCGAAGCTATCGGACCGTGGACCTAGAAGCAGTGCGGGGAGTCGAAGACTCAAGATTGACAAAAGAGGTGATATTAAATCAGCGCGCTAATGAGACAGAGGGTGAGATCGGAGGGTGATTTGCAGGTAGTTCGATGTAAATAAATAAAGAGATTGCGGAAGATCCTCGGGCAAAGAAGCTGATTGACAGATGGCGGAGTTTGAAAAGGCTTCAGACGGAATGCTTAATTTTACTATCAGGCGCTGGGAACCTGGGCACCTTAGGGGTTTTGACCCGTTCACAACTCGCTCGAGAATATTTTTGAGCATCTGAAAGACGTGGATGGTAGGCGCGCATCCTGAGAACAAGTTGAGGCCATTCGGGGCACATTTGGGGACATTTTGAAGGTGCAGTGAATTTAGTTCGGCCGAAACTCCCGAACGGGCAATTATGGGGAAGCTGGGCACCCACGCAAATCCGTTGTTTCCAGCTCATTTAATGCCATTATGCTGGTTTATAATGTTCAGTGGATCTAACTACAGTATTGTAGATGGTGAAAGGGTATATTGGACCTAGAAAAATGGTAGAACTGAGTGCTTCCGATGCCAGGCGCGTGCGACGGGATCCATACTGCTGATCAAACGACTGCAGCGCAATAGTGAAAGGACATACTTGCCCAAAATAAAATTCACAGAGCTTCATAATAAGTAGATGGACATACCTAGCCCAGGTTTTACCCCGGAGTCTCCGTCTGTCGAGAACCCGGCATTTAGACATTGGTACTGGAGAGAATTGGCTGTTTTGATGCATGGTCAATGCTGAGCGAGCTATAAAATAGATATAATGATGGTCCACCGTCAAAACTGAACCTTTATACACAATAATGGACCATGTGAAGTTCTAGATTGGTAGAGTCAAAGGGTAGTTTCATATGGAGGTCGCGGCGGTGAGGTATTTCAGGGCACATCATGTTTACCCTTAAGGCTTTATGAGGGAGAAAGCGAATTTCCGGAAATGCTTGATGTAGGTGATGTACACGAGATAATTGGGGTCAGAATGAGCCCCAAAACTTGTGGATCCACCAAGAATTGGTGGAGAAACAGGTGCAATGGCCTCTCGGTCTTAAGAAAATGATGTTCTCACCCTCCGGCCCGCGATCAAACGAAGCACAGCTTTCGAACGACGCAACATTCCGCCTCAAAATTTTGGCATGGAGGGGCGTCAGGGGTCATAGTCCCTCCCCCAAGTCACAAGTTTTCAACATTTGGTACTATTCATCCATTTATTTGGCAAGTGCCCAGCTTCCTAGTGTGCCCAGCTTCCTAGTCAGATATAGTATAAAAAGAATAAAAAGAAAAAAAGAAAAAGAAAAAAAGAGGGTGAAGGAGCTGCAACTTGGACGCAAGAGTCTAGAGACTAGTAGGGATTCCAGCGTTCCGTGGAGTGCTTTCGAAAGCGAGTGCGGGTTAATTTAGAACATGACATGCTACACATGCGCGTACGCAACACAGCTCGCCTGCACAGCGACCCGGCGTCAAGTCGACTTCGATAACAACTGAATTCGATATCTTACCGCAAGTCTTACCGACATGGTCTGCTGGAGATCTACATTTTGGGACGCCTTCTCTGACGACAAAACAATTTCCTTGCTATTTCGTTTTCTGTCTTTGACCTCCTCGCGGGTTTTTCAACACGTGCAGATTCCAATATCATCGCAGAATTTCATCGCCTAAAGAGATACAAGTTGGATGTCGAGCGAACCAAAAACAACACATGTCAATGCACAAACTTTCATATCAATAGCAGTAGTCAATCACCTCCGCTGGTGTCAACAGCTACGATCTGCCCGCCTCTCGTCGTCATGTACAGTATTTTCGTCTCCCGCGCTCCGTCCCGCCCAAATGCCGCTGAACTCGGCCCATTGAGTACTGTGTTCACGACAGTCTCCTCCACGATCGTGCCATTCTTGAGCGGAGTAAACAGCGTCAGCGACCCAGGATTTGTAGCCACCCACGCCCGCCCCTCGCTATCGAACGTGAAATCGTCGAATTCCCCCGACCCGAGAACCTCAACCGTGCCGTTAACGAGCGGCACGCGCGCGAAGGTCTGGCGCTGACTATTCGTGAAATAAAGCAGGCCGGCGTGAACATGCAATCCATTGATGCCTAGCACAGGCGCAGGCGCGCTCGGCCCAATCGGAGTCGTCGCCTCGTCCTGGATGAGGATGCGCACGGCGCCGGTGCGCACGTTCATCTCGAAGGCCGCGCCCAGGACCGAGTCCGCGGCAACCACGAGGTCGGGGTGGCCGGGGACAGTGCCGAGCCCGTTGAGGAGCATGCTCTGCGGGATGCGCGCAGCGCGCCTCGCCGTCGGGGCGCCGCCGGCGGTGAAGTCGAGGCTCCAGATGACGACACTCCCCGGTACGTCCATGACCGCGGTAGCATTGCGCTCAGCGGCAATGATGGCGTAGACGTCTGGGCGATATTCTGCGATCCCGCTGAGACCGCTGGCGTTGGGGAAGGTAAACACCTCATCCAGAGTTGGGTTCGCTGCGGTGGGATCGAGGGTGAACAAGGTGGGGGACACAGTGGAAGTGATCAGCAGCTGGGAAGACGGCCGAACGGCAAGGTTCTCGAAGGACGATCCGTTTGGCGTCTGGAAAAGGAGCTGCGGCGTGAATGTCGCGAGCCCACATCCAGCAAGCTCCAGGAGAACTAGAAAATTGACTAGCCACATCATAATGGGTGTTGAGAGATGCGTGAATCTACCTCAATGCCTCTTAAATGTTCTGGTAAGTTGCTGGGAAGAATAAGTGTACTTTCCCTGCGTCTGTCATCCATGTCAACGGCATCCTCTCGCGAGTCGCTTCTCCGATACCCCTACGGTCGGCCGGAGGGATGGTGCAATCTCAATACTGGTGAAGGTACTGCATAATCAATGTGCACACTGATACGCTGCTCAAATTGATGAACTCGCGGTTCAGAAAACCACGTACAAAGCACGTTTGGACTCCCGCAGGCCTCGTTTTGAGGATTTCACGTCACCAGTACGTTAGACGCTCCGGCCTGCAACTCGTCCAGTATCCGCATGGCATGACGTCCACGTCGGAAGACAGGGTGCAGACGAGAACGGCAGGAAGCCGGCAGGCGTAAATGTAGGCATGATTACACCAAAGCGAAGAGGTCGTGTATATGGCATCGTAATCCAGCACGCCTGAGCAGTCACTTGATACGCAGACGGCTTTGGATGGGGTTCGGTACGTGAGTAGGAAAATATGTAGTATCCCAGACTTATCCAGCGGCAAAGACGGCTGGAATGTGACCGGGTACGATGTGGTTTGATAGTATTTGAGGACATCCAGAGCACCAAGGCATTGTGAGCCGCGAAGAAACCCAGGAATCCATGGACGGCCATCGATGTGCGGAAGAAAGCGGCACGGCGCGCGCCGGGCCGGTCGGCAGCTGACACGACGCACGTTGTAACCTCTGGAATGCGAACTCTGTGACGCCATACTGGGATTCTGTGTTGGCTATTTGCCAAATATCAGGCCTTTGAAGTTCGAAAGTATTACTGTCGGCTATCAATATCATTTGTCTTGTCTTATTCCCGCTACCTTTAAGTAAGGGTTTTAGGATGTCCTCAAAACGACGTCTTGCAGTAATTCACTTTTTTTCGTCGTTTTTTGCATAAGCACTTTCCCATCTGCCAAATACATTTTCCCATCTACAAAACAGACCCGGTCCGTTTGCGTTCCGTCTCTGTTTAGTCACTCCTTCCCCATAAGCTCGTAACCCACTTGAATGTCCGCATTCTTATCGAGTCCAGCCCCAGGTCCAGACCTCGGCTTTTCGGACTGGGTCTTGACGCGGTGCCGGCCCTTTCACGAATCACGGCTTTTTCTCTCCTTCACCCATGTCTGCCTCTGCACCTTTCTCGACCTTCTGCGCTAACGAAAAACCTTTACTCAATGCTGTCTTTAGACTGGGTCTTGACCTCTGGCATCAAAGTTTTCGGATCTTTTGCGTCTGGTGTCTTGTCTTTGCCTCCCCGTAGTAACCTCTGCTATGAACGTGAATCTTACCATTAGGGGCAGTCAGAGTAGAAATTAAATACCCGATTATGAGTCGATTCTGACGCCGATTCTGACTCGATTCTCCGAATTGTTTTGCATCAGAATCGTGTGAAAATCCCTCAGAATCGACCCCAACTTTGACCGTCCCTTTTCTGAAGTCGATTCTCAAGGCGGTTCTCTTCAATTTATATATTTTCCTCCTGCCCTCTCCCATCCAAACGACTCTACAAAATGAATTGATATCCTTGGTGGCTGTACACATCATCTCATCATGCCTCTTGCCGCTCGTCGTGCCCAACGGGCGGGCGCTCTTTGGAAGTTGTACATCCGAAACCACAAAGGACGACAGCGACGTGCTCTTCTCCGTCGACGCGCTGCGGCCCGAGCCCGACAGGCCAATCCAGCACCGTGTACTTCACTTTTTGGTGTCAATCTTGATTTCGGAGCATCCAGCGGCTCGGATTCCTCAACTTCCAGCGACAGCTCCAGCAGCTCCTCAGATACTTCGAGCGATGATTCCCAATGGAGCGACATCCTCGGCCCCAACTGGCGCTTCACCAGCGACATCTCCGTGGACGGGGAATACTCCATCACTGGACTTACGACCTCCACCACGTCGTCTAACCCTTCCGGGATGCCAGAGCTTCTGTCGGTGGACTCGGACTCTGGTTCAGACTCCGGCGGCGGCCTTCAAGGCTTTCTCGGAGGTGGCGGCGGCTCTCTTGGCCATAGTGAGGATGGGACAGAGGTCGGCGGGTGGTGAGCGGAGGCAGCAGCGGCAGAAATCAATAATATTTGTCAGCACAAGCGGGAGTACGGGAGTCACAAAGCTTGTAGTCGACGAGAATCGTATTTTAATCAGAACCAGAATCGCCTCCGAATCGTTATAAAACCGCCTCCGGAGGCGGTTTTACAAATCCAAGTCGATTCTGATTTTCGACGATTCTCCCACACTTAAATAAATCAGAACCGCCGTCAGAATCGGCTGTCAGAACCGCCTCAGAATCGACGAGAATCGTCTACTCTGACTGCCCCTATTGAAGACTCACTTCTTTTTGATCTTGTTCTGATTCGTGACGGGCACGTCTTCTGCCGTTACACTCTTCCGTATGAGTGCTTTTCTCTCACTTGAGCTCGGCCTGAAGAGTACGTATTTGTTTCTTTTGATATGCCCCAACGAAACTATGTCCTTACTGTTTTCGTTTTGACTTCGCTAATTGCTTATGATGCTGTGGCCCAGGATTCTATTCTGCGCCTTCTACTTACTTATGGCGGCTCTCAATATAATTTTTGCTATAGATTGTACAAAGATCTCCACTCAACATCTTTGCCATGTTGCGGCTGCTCTGAACCTTTCCATATCATTGACACGCTCGACCCGGAAGCTCCGCTTCAAGATCAAAGCTGCCAATTTTCCGACTTGCAGCCCTCTTCCCTTCCCCTGATGTCTCGGTTCCTCCTTATTTTGACCTGCACATTGAATGGAACACAAATACAATATAGGCAGTGATGAGTGGCTACTCATGACAGATGAGTGGCTACTCATGACACATACTCTTAAGCAGGCTGAGTCGGTATGTTTCGGCCGCTGATCATGATGGTGATGAAAGCCGGAACATTCCGAAGACTATGGGGGAGGAACACCGAGACCACGAAACACTAGGTAATGCTTCTGGAAGGAATAGATACAGTGTAAAACTTGGGTGCAGTGGGGCACAAGCCAAGCCACTCACAAGCCCAAGCCGCACAAGCCCGCCCCAGCAAAATTCAAACTCCGACTTGCGGGGCAAGCCATTCGGCCAAGCCACTCGGACAAGTCTGACTAGCCATATGTGTAGAGTGCGCAAATCGGAATAGCGGTAGTGTTTTTCTCTTAATTTCATCCATAACTGAAAGTAACACCTAGGCGAGCACCTGCGCGCTTACGTTAGGGCCTCTTAGGTGGGTTACCGTCGGTGAGTATGACCCACCTAAGAGGCCTGAAATGCAGGTGCCTCCCGCGCTGGAGGCTTCTATTATGTACATACTACTCCATATGGGTTACATACCATCCAATCACTGCATCCCGTGCTGCCGGCCTCCAGCCCGGCCTCCGTCGTCTCCGTGTTGTTGGCCTCCAATCTGGCCTCCATCGGCTCCTTCCATATGGTCCTCTGACCATGTATCCCTGTCAAGATGCAGTATTTATTTGCCTGTACAACATCTAGCCCATTTCACATGATTTGGATAGTGGTATGGTTGAATTCCTGGGGTGCTGGAGGCCTCCGGTCTCGATGCTAGTGCACAATAGAATTAATTCTAGGGAATTGAGGGGCTCAACGTTGGAACATTTGAGGTATCCCAACTCACTTATTGCCTCATTCTTTGACCAGAACCGTGAAATAAGTTCTGTGAGCTGCAGATGGTGGCCTCCATCACAGCCTTCAGTGTACCAAATATCAGAACCTAGTGTTGATCTCTTGAGGTTTAGTCCTCATCTTACCGACTCAATGGCCGCCTAGGCTTGTGGTTGAACCCGGTTACCACAGCAGGTTCTCCGGTTGCCATCAGTGATGTGTTGGAGGCCACTCGCTTTTCATTTTCAATTTCGAAGCGAAGGAATGGGTCAGAACTGGGATACACATATTCTCATCACTTTCTTCACTGATTCTTAAGCAGAGAGATAGTTGTTGAAACTTCAAACTTGAAAGAAGCACATATTTCAACCAATGGGCTGTCATTTGACTTGGAACCCTTTGCACAACCAAGGCTCACTCGCTGTCTGTACATGCGTGCCCCATGTTCACATTCACATACCTTGAAAGTAGCTACTAGCATGGAAAGCCTTGTGGCTGGAGGCATCGGAGGCTGTGAAGCCCTTCAACCTCACCGACTGTTGATACCCAGACACCTGGTGGGAATCCTGATTCCTGAAGCACTGTTCATGGTATACTTTGTTAGGAATTGTATTCACTTATACCAATGCCATCTTTGGATTCTTCAAGTTTGAAGGAAGCCGGAGGTGCTGTTGGAGGCTGATGGAGGTGGTGGCCGATGGAGCCTTCAATGCTTCGACCCACACTCCTAGGGTGCATTTTGGTGTATAGCTAGCTCCTGGGTGAAAGCTTTGAATGTTGGCATTATTTGCGTATAACCAATGTCCACTATTTATTTGAATTCATTGGTGTTGAAATAGAATTTGAAGGCCTCCATCACCTCCGTCGTGCCAATCGGAGGCCTCCATCACACCTTCATTTAGGTTTATAAACACACTAGGCTGTTTATTCGTGACTCCCAATTATTGGAACTATGAAAAAGCATCAGATGTTCAACATAGATGAAGTAGAACCAACAATTTCGCAATGTGAATGCTATTATAACAGATTTCCGAGCCTCCCCCTCTGAACATGTGGTGTAAACCTTGGAAGACTCCTAGGGTGTATAACATAATGTATAGCCAGTTCCTCTTAAGGCCTTGGTTGATGGTCTGATTACTCCGCAGAGGCACCTTCTAAACACCTCGGGTATGACCGGGCCGAAAGTGATGGGCCAATCAGAACAGGAATAATGGTTAGCACAATGTAAAACATTTCCTGTGGGGTCAATACTGCACCGAATATTACGAACCCGGCATGGTATGATAGCTGTATGATGCCCAGACCCTGGTGAATCATTAGATCTCACCTTGTATGAAGATATTTTGGGGTGCACAAATATGAGCTAAAAGTCAACCAAGTTTCATTGTTGGATCTGGTTCAAGTTCTATGCCAAGCTATATAAAAGAGGTCGCTTGAGCCACAGGAAATCTACTTCCGCCTATTGCCAAATATCTCTTGTGAAGAATAGGAGGAAACTTTGAGGCAAAACTGCGAAGGCAAGTCAGCATTCAAGCCGCAGTTACGGCTTAAGATTCGGTGCACCATAAAGTCCTTCATAGGTGAGGGCGAGAATTATAGATTCAGCGGGAGGCTCAAGGCGAAACTGAGCCATTCAATAGAGCCATATAGGGTGAGTTGAAAGAGTCGAAGGCAAATCCAAAATTGAGTACCAAGGCATGCCTCGCCGAAAATTGCCTGATTGGCGGTGTGTCTACCCGAAATCTCTGGAGATTCTACGCCCCAGCGGATTGAAACTTCTGCGGAGTGGAATGGGACGCGCACCAGCGCCAAGTAAGACGGTCGGTAAATACTCCCCTCATGAGCGGTCCCGCTACACTCGCGATTCCAAACATGCCTCCTAGTAAGCCGGTATACAGTGGCCGCTTCTCCAGCGGCACGGTGTTCGCGATGATAATTAATGCGCCTGCGAAAATTCCGGCATTGCCGACGCCGGCGAGCGCACGCCCGAGGATGAGCATGGCAGAGGTCGGTGCAGCGCCGCAAAGAAAGGAGCCGATCTCAAAAATCGAGATTGCACCAATGAATACCCATTTAATGGGGAGAAATGTATAGATCTTGCGGGAAATTAGACGAGAACATGAGTTGAAAAGGCAACGCACTTTGCCAAATAGGAGCTGCGTAGCAGCGGTCGCCTCCCGTCGGGTAAGGCCAATGAAAGCGTAAATTTCATCAAGAATAGCAGTCTGATGGGTCAATTTGGGTGAGGTTAGGGCGTTGAACTCTGGGGTAGCAAACAGTTGGACGCACGGCTATAATGGTATTGTCCTACTTATCAATCAAAAACCTCCCCCAGCGTCGCTGACACAGGACTCACGAGGGCCATCAAAAGACCGACAGGCAAAGTGCCAGAGTCAACACCGCAAGTTTGATACCATGTGGGTAGTCACCCTCAACCGGGAGGTTAACTTGACTCTGGGAGGCGAGCTTGAGGTATTCGTCTTTCCGAGTTCCTTCTCAATTTTCGAATCTTGGGCCTTCAAGTGGCTGAGGGATCCCGGATCCGTGCGGGGTGTGGGCGGCCGCGCGGCGGCGAGGGGTCAGTGGCTCGACATCATGGGTCCCATTGAAGGATATTACGGTAGCATAGGGATCCAGGCCAGCGAGGCATCCTTACAGCGAGGTATCCTTATGTGGTGGCGGGAAAAGTTAAGGGTGCGCTCGGATCATCGGCGCGGCGGAGTTTTAAAATGCAGATCAAGGATGGGCGTCTTCATTCTCACCATCATGGTGCCCAACGGCTCGAGCCACGAGAGCGCTTCAGACTGGAGTGGTTTCGGCGACAGTGTCGCAGCTCACTGCAGCTCCCTCGGGG
Source organism: Mycena rosella (assembly GCA_029378255.1). NCBI lineage: Eukaryota > Fungi > Basidiomycota > Agaricomycetes > Agaricales > Mycenaceae > Mycena > Mycena rosella. Next base: position 307,742 of record JARKIE010000050.1, read on the forward strand.
AGTCTGAGCTTGAGTGTGTCGCAGGTGGGTGATCCCCGAAGGAACGCATCACTGGCACTCCACAGATCTTTGACACACGCACAGCGCTGGCCCCTCAATTATCCGGGCTTTTAAGTTAGTTGCGGAATGCATAGTGATCCAAAGTAAATGATAGTGCCGGAAATTGAATTTTATATATCTCGTTTGGGACTTAGCAAAATCTGATAGCTAACCTAATCTATAAAAGTGCAAAGAAAGTCTTCGAAATTTCAAGTATTGCCGCGCCTTTTGCCAGCACCGAGACACAATCAAAAAAAATAGGAAATAAAGGACCTTGTTTCCAGTTGCAAAACTAAGGGCATCAAGCTTGTCGATATCCCTGTCGATTGTTTAAATTTTGAAATAAATTTAGAGAACGATGAAATGTAAAGCATGGGATCTCGTTTAAATGCACCAGAACTCAATGGCAAACTTCGGGTTTTAGGCGCCAGTAAACTCATCCGCAGAGGGCCTGCGGATGAGTTTAATTGTGTCTGCAAGCGAAAGTTTAGGTTAGGGTTTCAAACGCCTTTAAACGAGACTCCATACTTCTCATTGAATTGTCCTCCAAATGTATTTCTAAATCCAATGTATCTACAAGGATATCGACATACCTGATATCTTGAGTTTTGGGACCCAGTTCAAAGTGATTTATTTGTGACATTAGAATTGAACTTCTCACTCGCGAAACGTGCGGCTATACTTGAAGTTTCGACGACTTTTATTTGTGCTTGAATAGATTAGATTAGCGATTAGATTTTGTCAAGTCCCAAACGAGACGTATTCAATTCAATTTCCGAAGCTATCAGTTACTTTGCAATACTATACATTACAACTAACTTAAAAGCCCGGATAATTGAGGGGCCAGCTAAGGCTCCAACCGTTTAGTTTTCGTTTACGAAGGCCCGTAAACTAAACGGTAAACGGTCCACAAATGTTTACAAACATTTGCAAACATTTAAAAAAGATTGATTTGAGCGCATTAAATTTATAGATTGTGTTCTAGGTGGGTGATGATGCGGTGAATATCATTGTCAGCTGGGGCCTCCGGCACAGGCTCTGGAAGCAACGGTGAAAGCTTTCCGATCTTTTTGATCAAATCAAGAATCGGTTTCGCTGCCAGCCCATAAGTGACCGCATTTGACACATCCTATACCACGCGGGAATCGTCACATGTACCAGCGAGGACACTTTGACATACGGCACTGGGTGTTTCGCCGTTCGCACCGTCAGTCAGCCGGAAGGACACCGGGCGATTACACCGGGGGCAAAAGCCGACACATGTCTTTTGACATGCGTCAAGCGCATGTCATTCACAGGTGCCATGAGTACCCAACAGAAGGGCCAATCATCTCTTTGGCACCTTTGTTTTTGGGCGTCAAGCATGTCAAACGAAATGCGTCGGCTTTTGCTCCCGGTGTTACGCGCAGGGCGAGAAGTCATTTTGTGAAGTAGGTAAAATGAAGAACACACCAGATGCGTCTAGAAGTCCCAGTTTTTTAAAGCGATCGTGGGTGGTCCGTGCGACGCCCGGCACATGATATTGAAGACATTTGGAAGGAGCTTTGTGGCAGACAAGAGGGTCGGAGACGAGCAGCGGAATTATCAAGTATGCCCCGTTACGCGCAACGTTCGAACCTGACCCCTCGCAGGCCGGTGCCTTACCTTCCCCCTTCCAACCCTTCCAAAACTTAACTACGGTACCCCCGAGCACCACCATACATTCACCAAACCCCTGATTTATTGGCCCTTTGGGGCACCGCGTCTTAGTAATTAGAATACTTGGTGATATAAGTGCAGATACAAAAAAAAAAAAAAAAAAAAGAGGAATTATTAAGTGATGAATCTACGCGCCATCATTAGGATCAGGCGGAATAATGACTCATTTAACTTACACAAGTACAACTTAACCGTCCCCGCAGGTCTCAACAAGTCACGGGAAAAATACCGTTCAAACCGTTTTTTTACCGTTGTTTTACCTTTTACCAGGTCCGTAAACTAAACAGATTATTAATCTGTTTACAAACGTTTAGAAACGTTTAGAAACGGAAACGGTTGGAGCCTTAGGGCCAGCGCTGTGACGTCCAAACCAAAAACTTCTCCGCCACACCGTGTCGTAAAGCTACGACTCGCCGTAACACTGACAGCCGCGTGAGACACGGTATGTGTCCCTGATTCTGCGGAACACCTTCATCCGCGAGATTTGCCGCAGATGGGCCTGATTTCGTCATGTAATTGTACGCAGTCTCGCACCACTGAGTGAGCTGGCACTGTCTGGCAGCTCACCAGGCCTGCCTGATGGTATCTTGAATTTTTCTTACCCGCGGGCGCTCGGGTTTTCCCAGTGCGGGCCTCTTCCCCGTCTGACAAGCGGCGATTGCGAGAGCAAAGTACCGCTTACCGTAAGCTCATCAAGCGACCCCCGATCATCACCACCTCCCATACGCAGATACCGAGGCGCATTTTATCAAATCTACGGCGCCGCAGAGGACATCCGCACTTCGAAGGTGACCATGTCGCTACCCTGGACCAATCTTCCCAGTTCGACCATCGGCGCATCCCTCTACGGCGCGTACTTTGTGCTCTACGTCTCCTCTACGTTTTAACCCTGTCCGCCTTGCCGATAGCGAGCATTCGCGCTCTGTGTACCGGTCCGCTGTCTTCATAAGGAGACTTATTCTGTTCATTCACGGGGGACCTCGGAGCTGACTCACTTTTGACTCACTTCCAGAACTATATATTAACCATAGCCCGTGCCGTCGGGTTCATCACGTTTTAGGGCGGCACGCAGGGACCCGTACTTTGAACGCCACCAGCCAGATCACCACCACGGTCCAAAACGGCTTTGCGGCGATAGCGCTTCTGGTGGCGGATGGTATTCTTCTTGGTACCACCCTTCCTGGGACGCAGCACTTCATCTGACAAGCGATACAGATATACCGATTTTGGGTTGTTCGGGGGGAGAACAAATGTTCTTCTGCCAATATTCACGTTGATTGGACTTGCATGTACGCAATGTATCGTCGAGTCCAAGGTGACACTGAAAGGCCGTGCAGTCGCATTGAGCCTCACCGCACAAACCACTACACACAGCAGTGATATCTCCGAAGGCAAAGGCTCACTCCCGGGCTGGTTTTCACACTCGTGTATGATCTTTTGTTCCACGCATTCCCACTGCGTTGATTTGGTGCAGTACCAATATTTATTCAACTAGGGAGTAATCGAATCATCCGTGTAGTCTGACGCGCTGGGTTCAGGGTTAATTTCCTACAAATTTTGGCTATCACCAACGCAGCGTTGGCCGTGAGTGGGAATAATCTGCGATGATGCCTCTGCAATCTCCTGCGAAGCAATGTAACATCTGTGCCGGACTTTATCTCCACACTCATCGAAAGTCCGATTCTACCCCAGCTCCTCTGCTTCGTTATGCGTTCCGATCGCCACTTCCCGTACCCGTCGAACGAGATCCCGCTTCAAATGTGGATGAGCGCACGGGTCTCCATACCTAACAACCAGATCAAACCAGCGCAAGCCCCGCAAGCCACACACCCCGCGTCCCCACGCGGTAGCCAACACATCGCCTGTTTCACGCTCCGCGTCGTCGCTGAGCATATCGAACTCGAACACCAAGCGCTCAAGCCGCATCTCGCACAGCGCCGCGAACACTGCGTCCCACTGTGGCGGGCCGGACGGCGAGAAATATCTGTGACACAGGTATAGTCTTCGGATGTCGGGGATGCGGTGCCTTCCGAGCGCCGCGCCCAATACCTCGTCGAATTCGGAGAGTTGCAGACGCAGGGTGGTAAGGGTATATAATGCTGGGATGGCTTCGAAGTAAATCTGGCGACACGAGCGGAGGAGTGCAGTGGGAATCGGGGGGGCGAGGGTCAGCAATGGAAGGTCGCCGGGTGGGACGTCGTCAAACTCGAGGCATGACGAGCGTACGGTGTACCGCTTCTCCAGCCACCACGTGTGGCGCGTCAGGTCGACGACGCGCCCGCCAAGCGCATGGGCGTAGATGCACTGGCGCAATTCCAGTGGGAGGCTCATCAAGTGGCTTTGGGGCTGCGCCGGCAGACGGCGATGGCGGATCTTTGTGGGCTTTTTCGGACGAAGTGGTTTGAGTGGCGGGTCGCGCGGGGTGTGGCGCCGCTCAGACGTACCGAACCGACTCGGTGTGAGGAAGCAGAGTATGCAGGGACACACGAGGAGGACAAAGAAACCAAAGATCTTGGTGGGCCCAGGGGTCTGCCTCATGGGGCCGGTCATTGAAACTGTGTCGGTTAGAAACTTGAAAGTTGGATGAACGGATACTACGCTTACATCGTCCGGGATCTCGCAGGATACGGCGATCCATGCCCGTCTGCTGTTATAAGTCCCTTATGTTATGGCTGTGTGATTGTTCATCACTGATTTTCACAGCATTTGCGGCAGTGGCATCGTTGTCTGACGTTGGTGATCGAACACAGCTTTATACCAGTACTGTTGAGGTAAGAGATGCACTCGTCTCATTTAACTCATCAGATGTCTATTTCATGCATCTGAGCTGTAGCTGATACTTATTCCAAGGTTTACACCACATGTTCAGAGGGGGGAGGCTCGGAAATCTGTTATAATAGCATTCACATTGCGAAATTGTTGGTTCTACTTCATCTATGTTGAACATCTGATGCTTTTTCATAGTTCTAATAATTGGGAGTCACGAATAAACAGCCTAGTGTGTTTATAAACCTAAATGAAGGTGTGATGGAGGCCTCCGATTGGCACGACGGAGGTGATGGAGGCCTTCAAATTCTATTTCAACACCAATGAATTCAAATAAATAGTGGACATTGGTTATACGCAAATAATGCCAACATTCAAAGCTTTCACCCAGGAGCTAGCTATACACCAAAATGCACCCTAGGAGTGTGGGTCGAAGCATTGAAGGCTCCATCGGCCACCACCTCCATCAGCCTCCAACAGCACCTCCGGCTTCCTTCAAACTTGAAGAATCCAAAGATGGCATTGGTATAAGTGAATACAATTCCTAACAAAGTATACCATGAACAGTGCTTCAGGAATCAGGATTCCCACCAGGTGTCTGGGTATCAACAGTCGGTGAGGTTGAAGGGCTTCACAGCCTCCGATGCCTCCAGCCACAAGGCTTTCCATGCTAGTAGCTACTTTCAAGGTATGTGAATGTGAACATGGGGCACGCATGTACAGACAGCGAGTGAGCCTTGGTTGTGCAAAGGGTTCCAAGTCAAATGACAGCCCATTGGTTGAAATATGTGCTTCTTTCAAGTTTGAAGTTTCAACAACTATCTCTCTGCTTAAGAATCAGTGAAGAAAGTGATGAGAATATGTGTATCCCAGTTCTGACCCATTCCTTCGCTTCGAAATTGAAAATGAAAAGCGAGTGGCCTCCAACACATCACTGATGGCAACCGGAGAACCTGCTGTGGTAACCGGGTTCAACCACAAGCCTAGGCGGCCATTGAGTCGGTAAGATGAGGACTAAACCTCAAGAGATCAACACTAGGTTCTGATATTTGGTACACTGAAGGCTGTGATGGAGGCCACCATCTGCAGCTCACAGAACTTATTTCACGGTTCTGGTCAAAGAATGAGGCAATAAGTGAGTTGGGATACCTCAAATGTTCCAACGTTGAGCCCCTCAATTCCCTAGAATTAATTCTATTGTGCACTAGCATCGAGACCGGAGGCCTCCAGCACCCCAGGAATTCAACCATACCACTATCCAAATCATGTGAAATGGGCTAGATGTTGTACAGGCAAATAAATACTGCATCTTGACAGGGATACATGGTCAGAGGACCATATGGAAGGAGCCGATGGAGGCCAGATTGGAGGCCAACAACACGGAGACGACGGAGGCCGGGCTGGAGGCCGGCAGCACGGGATGCAGTGATTGGATGGTATGTAACCCATATGGAGTAGTATGTACATAATAGAAGCCTCCAGCGCGGGAGGCACCTGCATTTCAGGCCTCTTAGGTGGGTCATACTCACCGACGGTAACCCACCTAAGAGGCCTTAACGTAAGCGTGCAGGTGCTCGCCTAGGTGGAAAGTAATAGGTCTATTGCACTTTGGAGCCGTACAAGAAAGTTTCAATACAAGGGATCGGGTGTTGGTTGAACTACGTAGGGTATCCCTCCCACACCTGCCTTGAGTGGCATTGATTCCCGCCGCGCCTCTCAGGCGTAGGGGAGACTGGCCTGCTCGAAAGCCCAAAGCTGGTTCTCGTTTCCGTCCAGCTCTCCCCACCAGCCCTGGATTTTGGCGCCATCCGCCGTCGATCTAGAGTAGGAAAATCGGTACGTTAGTTTCCGTTGTTAAGGAGAGGGAAAATGAGAGTAGTACTTACCCATTGTCGATGTCCAAGTAGTCTGTTTACATGGAGTGGATAGTTAGCGGGGACAGTAGGTGAGAGGAGAGAAAGTTGAAGTGGAGTGACTGCTTACTCTGCGTCGCGGAGTTGCGAACTCTACGAGGTAGGGAAGATCCCAGGATCAGCACAAGCCAAGCGGTGCAGAAGAGCGCAAAACGCACTTGTAACAACCAGTTGGGTCTATTTTAGTAAACTCCCATTCCTGGTAAGTAGCTGTCTTGTCTCCCGCGCCCTTCTCGGAGCATGTACCGGGCGTTCCGTCGGTGCCATTGCCTGAGCGAATGTGAGACGGCGTGAGTGGCGTGGACATCTCATGTACTAATCGGTCTCAGGCTCACTCACCATCCTTGATTTCGAGGTACGTCCCGCTCCCCACGTTGGAGATCGTGTACGAGTCGACCCCGTTCTTGTCTGTGTACTGGATCTTCCAGACCTGGTTGGGATACTCGGTGGCCTCCGGTGTGAGGGACGTCCAGCCGTGCACTTTGGTACCTAGAAAAATGACCACGATCAATATTGAGGGTGAAGCAAGCAACGCTATGCGGAATCCACACCGTTGGCTTTGTTTCCTACATAGCCGGAATGAGGCAGTTGTCAGTGGACGATATCCGCCTCCACATGTGGGCAGATCCTTACCTCCGTCGAGATCGATCCGAGTCTTGGTCCGGAAGTTGGTGATTGTATCTGAGAGTAATAAGCACCCCACGTAACTGGAACAAACCCTAGAAGCACACACAGTTTCCCTGGAAGATAGGCATAATGATTCAACTTTGCAAGACTTGGTGGATGAGTTGCTGGTTATCTGATCGCACTTCAAGTCGCCTTTTATACATTGCGCTTACGTTCCTTGTCTTGATTCGGCGAGCACAAACATGGGGCAAGTTCTCAGGAACCCACACCTGGACGGGTGGATCGAACTTTCGTATTCTCGATAAGCATCGAATGGGGAGTGTATCGGCGATTAGGAAGCGATTAGGTCATTGGCAAGACCACAAAATGGGCCGAATTCATCAGGAAGTGCACTCGGGATGTATGGATCGCACGTTTGTATGCTTCGATCGGCGATTAGGAAGCGAATAGGCCACTGCCAAACCCTCGGGATGCAAGTGCCAACCCACATTGTCCAAGACTCTCCTGCCATTGGCTGTGGTTGTTAGGATCAATAGAGTAAGACAGCAAGAAGGAACAAGCCATCGCTCTAAGGATGAGGTAATTTACGACCCACAGTACGTCTATCCCTTCCCCGCTACGTTTAATAGAAGGATGTATTGACAATGCAGGGTGCATGGAGAAATGTGTAGGAATCTTATGGTTTCCACTGGCAGAGAGAATGAAAGATGGAAGGCCGCCTAATGTGCGACTCGACCAGGCACCCGTACAGCCGCGGCTCATCGTCCACATTCAATTTTGAGAGGTCAAAGTGCGAGAAAGGGTAGAATACTTTTGTCTGGGGTGCGTCCGAGTTGAATGGGGTATTTGGACAAAAGTATGCACGTGAATGTGGCACTCGGTTAACAGCGTGGGTAGAGAGGACGCGAACGAAGAATAATTGTGGATTTCTTGAAGACGTGAGTAGCATAATAATAGAAAGGACCTTGCGAGAACTTGATGAACATCTCTGTCAGCTGATGTAGTTCGTAACATACCAAGATTCAAACCAAATTAATCTTAGTGTCAACGGCGGGAGCAACTTGTCAATTCACGAGGTCTATGCACATGCGTACGGTACTGATAATGCGGCTGGCTCACATTACATGGCCATGGCCGCCTTTGGATCCGAAGACTCGAACTCGGGAGGCGCGCACTAGCCGGCGACGGAGGGATTCAAACCAAATTAATCTAACCAACGGAGGGATTCAAACCAAATTAATCTAACCAGCGGAGGGATTCAAATCAAATTAATCTAACCAACGGAGGTTGGGGCGGTCAAACCACGGCAGAGGGCAGATAAGTCGGGTGGGCCACCAGGCCGAAAAAAAAGTTTGCACCTCTCCGGATATTGCTCGAGATGGTCCATTCAAATGGCCCTCCGGGCATACCTGTAACCTCCCCCTTCACTGCACCTCATCCTCATGACCTCATCTGTTTCCGTAATCCATCGGTCCCCCCTTCTACTCACCCATATATGTATTTTTTTTTGATGACACCTTCCTGGCTTCAGTAGAGGCCCGGTTTCCATCGGGTTTTGCAGCAATCATTTGCAGCATAGTAAACTGAACATCACCAAGTGGCTTAATTTTCTAGGCCCAATTGGAAGTGCAGTAGAGTTACTGAAGTGCATTTTTTAATCGAGAAATGACACGCATATGCAAACTCTGGTGGCCTCGGCTATTGTGGGCCCAATAGTGATCAAATGAATGCACTTTCCATTGTAGAAATGTGCAGCAGCCTCCTGGCCACCCGACAGTATAAGGTTTCATGAGGATCGGTGTTGTTATGATGGAGAACGGATGGAATCTTCCTGGGAGCCCAAATTTGCGCAAATAACGTGGAAGCAAAACACCAAAAAACACAAGAATTGAGCTCATTCGTGCACCTTTGGCATAAAAAATGTTCATATTCGTAATCTACGACCTCGAAAACCCCCAGCATATGTTGAGCCACCTCAAAGTGGTGCATGGGGTGTGTGTTTATTTTGCGGGTTGAAAGCAGGAAAATGACAGGGGAAACATTCGGAAATAAACCTGAATAGATCGGGCGCTACAGAGGCTCTTTTCAAAAATCTTTTTGTGAATGGGAGTTTCAGAGGGAGGAAAGCACTGTCGCAAAATTTGGGCTCGCTGGCAACCTTCAAGGTGGTGAATCACACAGTGTTTTGCTTCCACGTGCCGTTTCGCTTCATGGTTAAGGACTGTACACTCTGTAAATGTAATAGCCTACATGTGGATCCTCAACAGATCTCCCATTCTTATTTCAAGTGAATTGACGTAGAATTGAGCTCAGTACAGTAAAACTTTGCATATGTGCATCACTTGGCATAGGTGGGTGATCACTAAATAATTAACTGTTCAACTGAGCCTGACTCCAACTCCCCTTCATTTCAATTCACCTTGACTTCATTAAAGATTCTGCACGAGGCCAACACAAGTCGAACAAAGTAAAGAGTCTAGAACGAGTGTTTGATGTCGGCCGCTCCCGGATAGCGCGTGCCTGGAAAGGAAAGTGTCTAGAGCACGGTCTATGATCTCGGGAAAAGCCGCTCCGATCAAAAACAAAAAGGATAACGCTTTTCTGGGTGCCCGGAAAGGAAAGTGCCTAGACCACGGTCTATGATCTCGGGAGAAGCCGCTCCATCAGAGGCGAAATGGATAGAGCTTTTTAGGGTCCCAGGAAAGGAAGGAGTCTGGACCAGGCCATCGGATGATTTCGGGTGGCCGGACGTAGATGAGATCTGATGAGATCATCAAACCATAAACGGACCCGGTTGCTGCCGGCAATTTTGGAGGATAAACCTGTTTCCCTAGTCGGTTACAGGAAAACGATGTTCAGGCCAACGTCAGGCGGTTTGTCACAGTGCTGGTCAAAAATATGATACGGTCAGATATATTTTTGGATAGATCCAAACAATTCCCGCTATCCTTGGTGGGTTTTGGGGGGGACTCAAGTAAACTTCTGGCGTGAAATTTTACACTACGTCATTTAACCGTCATAAATCGAGTGAGTCGCTAATTTTTTCGTCACACAGCAATTAACCGGGAAGCGAAACAATCAGAGTGCCCGCGCGAATCCGAGATCAGTATACCACCAATCCTCCTCATTCTTTTACCAACTCTGCAGTAAGACTTCCGCGCTACATGATGGTGGAAGGATTATATATTTAAGTGGTGTTCTCGTCGAGAACGGGGAGGATTATCCGGAGGGCCAAATTTGGCCAAATAACGTGGTAGCGAAACACTTCAAAACAGTACGGAATGGCTCAACACCCCTCGACCTCACAACATGAACAGTCAAAAACCTTGTATTCGCTCTCGAGAGGATTGAAAACTTCCTCCCAGCACTCCCTGGAATTTTCTGGCCCCACTAATATGAGTCGAGAAAATGGGGCAAATAATGTGTCAGATAAAACTGTGCTGCATCGGCGCAATATGAGTGTTCTGACTAATTCCTTTTGCAAGCAAGGGTTTATGAATGATAGGAGTGGCCTCCCAGAATTTTGGGTCCATCCGCCCAGTTGAAGATAGGGAACGAGGCGGTGTTTCGCTTCTACGTTGTGTTTCGCTTCTGGGTCAACTACTGTACACATTTACTCATCTGTCCAACTTGCACCTCTGATATTCATCTTTAAACCACGTTGTTGATTCTTGAAACCCATACTCCGAACCATTTAACGCTTCACGCATGATCATTAGGTCGACGCACTGAGAACTGGCGAGCCGAGCGGACGAGGACACGCTGGAGTGGAATGCCAGGATGCAGACCAGGCCGTCAGCAAAGATACTATCCCCGGAGCATAGTTTGAATTTAACTGGGGTCATCATCTGCGGTCCGGCACCGGACAGCATTCACTGCGTTTCTGGTAAGTTATCCCCCCCATGAATACCATTTGAGGTTGTGGAAACTGCGGAGGTGCTGAAGCTAGTGGTAGCAAGCCGACGAGCACGATCCAAGACTTCATTTCATTTCATGTCAGGACTCAAACCCTGTGATAGGCAGAAACACGACCAGCACCGCGTAATTCACGCGTGGAATAGTGATCACATGAGCGCGGACAGTCCGCCGGGCTGTCCGCGGTGTGACGAGCGGCACACGATGTGACGGATACACGACGCGACGCGCCGCACGTAACTTAAAGTCGTCACATCGCACGGAAATTTAGCTCCCACGTCTTTTCCGTAGTGGAGGGGGAAGATGCCGCCGATGTTATAGAGGTCAGAGGATCGGCATGGACATTGGACTGGACGTGAGCCTCTATTGACTTGAAGGTGGTAGCAGGAAATGCGGGTGGCAAGTGGGTACACGAGCCTGAGTGACCAAAACACATGCGTGCAGCATTGCGAGGTCCTAGAATTCCACTGGCAACGTGGCCCGGGCCAATCATCCAGCAGGGAAGGCGTCTTCGGGAAGTACTGAGTGAATCAAGAGAGAGGACATTCAGAGCTCAGTGGCGATTTTCCGCACCACGAGCCCACAAAGGGGACAGAGATGAGGGACAATATCGCTGAAGACCGGGATTTTCAAACTCCGACGACTTTCAGCTAACTTGGGGGTGAAGGCCGCGGCCCGGCCCGGCAAACTCGCACTTATAGTCCCCCTTTTCTTTTTTTTTTTCTCAGGGCTTTTTACGTCTTGGTCATTCATTTTCTATATGGGGTTGGGCCTACATCAATCGAGCTGCGTGGCGGTTTCTTGTTGTTTGTTCTCAAGTACTTCTTAATCGGGACGGTACACATGGTTCATCGAGGTCCGACTAGCTCAGTGAGAAAACCAGCTATTAGAATTTCGTTACAACCAACCACAGCCTTGATAAATCCAAGGAGATCTGTCTCTTAACTTTTCTCATCCACTTCATCTTCATCTCGAGATCATGCAAATGGCGGCTACTCAATTTGGCCGACAGAATGATGTTTCTGTCGAGATCTCGACGTAGAACCAAGATCTGGGAAATCTGGCACAAGGAAACACTGACAATGTTCATTGTTTGGGAACTCCCTCTTCAGATATTTTAGCCCAGCAGTGTGGCCGACAATCAGGAAAATCGCGGCTCCCCGCCAAATGTGCACAGGTTCACAGTGTTTTCCAATTATCTCGCCATTTACTTGAAAAGTATAAAATCTGGCATAAGGAAGCACAGGAGAGCGCCTTACCTACGCAACTGTCTCCTCAGATCGAAGAATAACCAGGAGGGGACCGAGCAATTATGAAAACGCGCCATGTACCACTGAGTTTGATGCTGAATCGAGAAGTTGATCGGATCAATCATCACGCAGCTTGATTGGACTAGGCCCAACCCCATCAATGTATAATCCGGACGCTTGGTGTATTCAGGTGTATTGTGGCGCGTACAGCAATCCGACAAACAACACGTGATCTATACGTGCATATTAAAAATCCTAACATATGCAAATGACCATCAAAAAAAAGAATACACCTCGAGAGATTCGAACACAGCCGACGATTTGAACCAATTACAAATCACAAACACAGCCACTAATACTTCACAGAATATGAAGAAGATTTAAAGGACAGCCACTATTTTATATAGCACAGCCACTATTTTTGCATTGCAATCTTAAATTGGGACATTTTTAACCACACCTGAAAAACCTCATGTCAATTGATTAAAATAACGATTACTATAAGTACTCGTAATTGCGATGATGTCATCACTCTGGAATTCGCGAACCTGGCCTTCATCCCGTCCGAAAGGCGGTTCGGGAACAGCCAGAAAAATGGGAATTAGGTGTACTTGTGGTCTCATGTCCTCTGAAGCCTTGTACTGGTGCAGAGCGTCCAGTACTGCTTAATCCGAGGTGAGATTGTGTTTTTTCTCGTCCTTCTGCTACTGAGTTTCAGGCAGCTCGGAAAGCACTAATATTCGACGTGTTTCTCCTGACGCTGTGACCACACCGATTCAGTTTTGCGAAACATTTTCGGCTGAAAAATGTGAACGGATGTGGCGCTGCAACTCAGACTTTCCGCGACTGGCCAGTTCCACCATATGGGCTCGTTTCTTCTGCGCGGAGCTCCTTACAGGTCGCACGATCTCAACCGTCGCCCTGCATCTGAGCAGCGCCTGGAGTTTGCAGACGATACAGAGGAATATCGGACCTGAGGGATGAATACTGAATTATTAACCACGACATACTACAAGATGGGCCGCCACTTTGCTCCGGCACTTGCAAACACAGGGAGGATAACCAGATAACCCAGGCCAAAATATGGAAAAGATATTAGAAAAGTATTTACAATAACTTTCACATATCTCGGCCTTGGAATTATTCAAAAGATGCTGAAGGCATTCAAAAGATATTCTGAGATTAGAATATTGTTACAGTGTCTTTTGAATGCTTTCTCCACCCTGCGCCCACAGATATGCAGAAGTTATTGTAAGTACTTTCTGCATATCTTTTCAGTATTCCAGCTCGGATTATTTGGTTATCCTTCCTGTGAAAGAGGCTCCACGAAAAAATCCAGAGACATTGGTTAAGACGGATTAATTAAAGCCATCAACCACAACATAGAATGCCAGGGAACACATTGAAGGTTCATATAATATTAGAGAAGAAAAAGTAAGGAATGGATTGAACTCTGCATGGCGGAGAAGAATGTGACACACCATGCATGCCCCGGGCTGCCAAGAATCGAACACGTCAAGGCTGGGAGCATGAAACTGAATAGACTCCCTACTCGGCGGCACCTAGGAATGCTTGTTGAAACAATAAACAGTGATCCATACAATACAGTATGATACTGACCGCCGGTGGGATCTCGGGGACATTGAGCAACTGAATCGGAGATGGGGACCATTGATTTGACCTGGAGCTAATTACAGGCCAACGGAGCTCGGTATATTGATCATTTTGACATTATTTCCGATTTTTTCAGCCAGCCTTTCACACCAACGTTAGAAGACATCGGAATGTTTTCTGGCACAACGGCCATCCAATTTTCGCTCCAGTTCGAGTCAATAGAAGCCTTTAAAAATACGAACACTTGGTCTGAATACTACAGTAATGCAGTCTATCGCTGGCATTGGTTGGCGCCGTCATCCGCGGTCTTCCTTCGATCCGCATTCTGGATCTCCGCGCTTCCCTGATGACGTCACCACGCACCGCCGACGCTTGCTGCCCAGCAGACCGGACTTCAAGGAGCAGCTGCACAACATGAACAACCGCAGCCCGAATGCGAAGGAGAAGGAGAACTCGTTCAAGCTGCACGACACCCCCACCGAAGCTTGGTCCTCGACGACCTAATCGCCTATATACACACGGGACGCGACTTCGACTCCATCATCGCCTTGCGCACCGAATCGCCGGCCTTTCTCCCCCTCCGAACTGTCGTACAGCACGCAGGGATATTACGTGCGGATGAATGCCAGGGAGGGATAGGCTTGGGCTTTTGAAGGACGAGGACAACGTGGGTGCAGCTCTTCTTTTCTGGCGGAGGATCGCTCCGTGTTGCTTCCCTTTTCTCGGCCCACACATCCAACCCATCCCGCACCCATCAATTCCCTTGCGACCTGTGTATATTCAGCCTCCCGCTTCCTACCCCCATTCTTTCGATCCTCCTTCCTCTGTGCTTTCTTCATTCCCCTCCCCATACACGCTAACCCACCCTCCCAGCTCCGCATCAGAAACTGACGGTCCACGCACCACAGAAGGTGTGCGCGGAAGGGCGGACGGCGCGTGTTCGACAGTGCGTGTCTGCTTCTGCGTGCGATGGGTGTGGAGGAGCTGCGAGGTGTTGGTGCACGGGCGCGTGTTTGCGCCGGACGAGCGGTTGCGCGGGGCGCACATTTGTTAGGCCGGACGAGCGCTGGTCTCGTGGGGAAGTATTTGTGCTGTGCAGGCAGGGGAGGGTGTGGATGCTGCAAAGTGCGAGACCATCTGCGGTTCATCTCAGCGGGCTCGGGCTGGGAGCACCGTCGATGCCCAGGCGAGTGGCATCGCTCGGAGCAGGAGCGGAGGGGCGCATTGGAGGTGTTGAAGGTGCTGCGCCGACTCCGAGTCGCCCGCATCTGCGTTTCCCAATGTGGGTGGCATTGCCTTTCCCTGTGTGCTCTTTCGGAGAGGCAACGTGGGGGCCACGAGGAATTAGTACACTCCAAGTGAGTCCATTCGGGAAATGGCCATACCGGCAACCGGCGGCATGTGTGATCGGACACTGATGCCAGTGATGGTAACATCTGAGTTTAATTCTACACATCACGTGCTAGTCACGTCGCATGGGTTTAGTACTTTGTGTTTGCAGGACTCTTCTCAGTGTGCGCCGTTGGACCAAGCTCTACAGCTTGTCGAGAAGGGATGATCAGCGCAATGCTGGCTCCGAATCGAGGACGCTGAGGTGATATATGTGTTTTTAGCAGGCCTCCTTGGTCGTATAGTCCGACTCCGAAGGTATTTGGTGTGTAGGTCATTTGGCTGGGGCGGAGGTTGTTTTAACAAGCTCAGGTCCTCGGCCAAGTGCTCCCTTTTTTCAACCTCTCCGTAATAATGTCCCAACCGATCGTATCCTTCTCTTCTTCTCCTATCTGCTTGTCGAGGGCAAAATAATCAGATCTAGGCTAGCGGCTACATGCCGAACTTTGGCTGCGTCCCTTTGTGTGAGGGTTTTTCAACTACCCTCTTTTAATGAGGAAGAGAGTTGGATTGGATAGGGAAATGTACAGCTGGTTTTCGATAATAACCTGACTTTGCCGACAGATGGCTCGGTGTAGGAAGGAAAGTGTCTCCGAGGAGCAAAAGAGTGTTTTTCGGTGATAACAGTTTGTTTTGGGTGAGACCAAGTTGTACTTTAGAGCTTTTTACAGCTTTAGAGGATGTGGGTCCAAAACCGAGATGCTTCTCCATCAGCGTACAGGCTGTATTTATACTCCCCATATTCCGCAGCTGGCTCTCCTCTCCCGCCTGCCCAGATAACACCACCCGTCCTTGTGCTACTCCTCCCTCTATGCCCTTCCGCAGCCCTCCTTGCTCAGCTCCTTCTCCGCTCGGTGCCTATTCATCCAACCTTCGTAATATCTGGTCGGTCTTTCCCCATATGCTCCTTCTTCCTGCTCGGTGACCCGTTCCCTGTGCTCGGTACATGTTCCCCCCCCTCGGTGTCTGGATTTGTGCGCTCGGAGGGCCTTCCCGTTGCTCGGTGTCTGGATTTGTGCGCTCGGACGGTCTTCCCGTTGTTTGGTGCCTCGATATCTCGGTTCAGTATACAACCTCCTTACTCAGTGTCTCCTCTGATAGGTCAGTGCAGCCTCGGTGTCGAGTGAAGGCGCTCAGTCCACTTGTAAGTTCAACATATTTGTGCTCGGAACATGCCTCGTTTTGTCCTCTTGAGACTTCTCGTCGCCTGCGTGGCATAACTGGTATGTCGTCCCGCGGATATATTACATAACCGAGGTTCGCGCATTCGATTCAAGCCATGGGTTTGCGATGCGTCTTCTTCATCTTTTTCCTGCCGAGCTCAGTCGTCCTCACTTGCATGGCAGAATTACTGGGTTGTAATCTGAATATGCGCACAACGTAGTTGTTTAGCACTTTCGCCATTTTCCTTGTCGCCAACCGATCTTGCACGGTATAATTGATACGTCGTCTGAGTTTTCCTTGATATGATATCCATGGCCACGGTGCTCGGTGTGCGCCTTCACGCTTCTTTTACCGTATTCCGAAGCAATCACAACGTGATAGCTCACAACGGTTAATAGACACAGGGGGCAAAACATGGGGCATGTGCCCTTGACATGCCTCCGAGGCATGTATCCAGGCATGTCTCGGGCATATACCCAGGCATGAGGCTACAGATTCCACTGAGAACAATGGCAGTCCATAATCCCTTTGTGTGTCTTTGTCAACTCTTTGTGCAACTGCATAGAGTTTGTAATCCCCGCCGAATCTGCCGGAATCAAACTGGTGGCAAAAATAGTGCCATGTGTTGTAGCGGAGTTTGAATCTGAGTGTCAACTCATACTTATTTACTCAAGTCCTCTCTCTCTGGGTTCCTCCCCTGCTCAACCCCACTGTGATGCTTTCCCCACTTGTCTTCAGGTGTGTATAATTTCGTTTACGAACAGGTCCCAGGATGTGATCTTCGGCAAATGTTCGGCCAGGGTCCCGATCATCAAGTTACATCACCTTGATCACGGTGTCTTTGTGTCTTTGTTTTTTTGCTGCATTCTTGGCACAAATTCTTTGACAACTCGCTAGCATGCCGGGGGACATGCCTGGACACATGCCTCTGAGGCATGTCAAGGGCACATGCCCCGGCTTTTGCCCCTTGTGAGACTAGAGATGAATCCCAATGAAGAATATACCACAACACATACCACAAACAAGGAGCATCTCGTTAAAGAACGGTTAATGGAAGTGATCGTGATCTAGATCTTTAAAAATCGAGGTGTGAGATGTTGATTGTGGCTGTGCAGAAAGTTTCGAAGTTGATATTAAGATTAGGGCATCTCCAGAGATCTTTCGACATCTTTAGATCTTTAGATATCTGTATATATATTTATACATCTCAGTGAAAAACCAGGGGGTGAACTAAAAGCCTGGGTTTTGTCTGTCAAGGACCCTCAAAGTGAGGTCTAGTAGCTCACAGTGTGTGCAGGAAATTAAATCAAATATGGTTGCTGGATGGACTTTAGCTGCTTGGTGGGGCGAGAGGAGCCTGAAGGGGGAAAGACTGTGCCACCAAGAATGAATCACCCGACCCCGAGTCGAATGGGGGTCTTCTGCTTTCAATTGCCTGTGCAAATTCTATAAGGGTGGCAGATGCACACTGTGTGTTGCTGCGGGGTGTTACTACCCCTCCTTCTTGGTCTCTGAGATGTGCACACATTTTATGTCGGGCAACCGAGTGTAATCGAGGATGGGTGCTGACGAAATGAACTACAAGACTGGGAGGGTTGAAAACGGGTTTGGAAGGGACAGGGAAAAAGAAGGATCGATCGATATCATCATCACCCGACCCCGAGTCGAACGGGGGCCGTCTGCGCACTGCGCTCAACAACAACCTTCAACTTCAAGGCGGGCAGATGCACGCCGTGTGCGACCGGGTCTCTTCCTCCTCTAGCATTCCTTGTTAGATGCGTGACTTTTCGACGCAGATTTGTTCAACCGAGGTGGATTTGAGCGGAAGAGGTCGCAAGACAAGACACCATCGTCGACAGGGAAATTGGCGGGAGGTATTTCGAGGGCGGGAAGGTCTTCTGTAGTAGTATTGACCTCTATTGGTGAGAGCAGCCGCACCCGGGTGTGAGTTCTCTTGTACATCACCCAAAAGTGGAAGCTATTGCAGACGGTTGCAACCATCAAAATGCCGCATAATCCAGGCAATGTCCACAATCATGCCCAATTTTTCGACAGGACTTGTACAGACTGAACTATTCCGGAATATCCAGCAGATTTCATTGATTGGCAATGATTGCGATGCATTGCACACCATTGCAACCCATTTCAACGAGCACATCCCTTCTGTGAATTGCTACCCTTTCCGAACCCTTTTTAAATCGATAGGAATAAAGGACGCAAATAATTATGGATTGCATAGAAGAAGGATACAGGAGTAAAGACGATGAGAGCGGATGAAGGGAAGGGATGATCTTCGGGATGGCAGGAGGAATGTGCCGCAACGATTGTTGAGAGGAACCGGAGTAGTAACATGTCAACGACTTTGCGGGAGCTTGGACGGTAAGGCCCCACACTCAGAATGTAGACATTGTGCGGCAGCTTGAACGGTAGTTTTGAGGGAGCTTGAATTGACATTGACAGTAGAAGACGAAGCGGCTTGAGGTTGGCTTGACATGAGGTCCGAGTTGACCCTCGGTCCTCAAAGGACCCTGGCTTGAAGATTTTGCACTTGAGAACCGACCGGCTCGCCTGGGACTTGAGAGCGTGCTGAGGATTTGGTCCCGGTGCTTGACTAGATTCGTAATGCGGCAGGAAAGCCTGGTTGAAGATTTGAGCCATGTCTTGAGAGGCTTGCAGCAACGGGAGACGAGAACGGGGGACAGTGGGTGGGAGAGAGAGAAGGGAAACGGAGAGAGAGATGGCGTGATCGCGACCAACATTGTCCTTGTTTGCTTGATGCGCACGGACCACCATCTCTTTCGGATCGTTACCCATCATTGCTGAATCATTGCCCATCAACACTGGCTTTGCTCATCAACGCTGGCTACTTACTGAGCGCTGAGCCATGGTGTGTCCAATCTAGCTCACCGTCCCTCCTCAACCATACCTCTGTCTGCAGCGGCAACTCTGCACACTCAGGGAATAAATTCGGCCGAGTACAGGCCAATGACCTCCGACGACACTGCAATAGCATGACCACTGGACAGGCACACCGAATAGTTTATGGCCCTTGATGGACCCAGCGGTAAACTGAAGTCAACGTAAGGTACTGTAACTTTTTTCTTCAGAATTTGGTATGCCGTATGTAGTATATGTACCTCACCGTGCATGGACAATGAAATGCTGGCATTGGTCCACCAGACATTCGAGTTAATTGCAAGTTTCCGGAACCCTTGCGCTGCCGTTGCCAATGCTCCGGCATCATTGGGAAGATTTACAACCACCTTGCAACGGATCAAAATGGCGGCGTGGTTCGCCGGGTCGTGGAAGATTTCTCCGGTTTTCGTGATGTAGTTTGACAGGATAAGACTCAGGATAATATTAACCCAGCGTGGTCCCGTTTCGAAACGTGCCAGGGGTGTAGCTACAGTACATCGGCCGTGTAGAATGTACTCTTCTACGCCACAACACATTTACCCTCGACGAGCTGACCCCTCTCGGCGGGGCTGTAGATCTCGGGCACGTGTGAGGCAGCAAATAGATTACTGACCAGGATTATGAATACCTCTACTCCGCTCTCGCCTCTGGCCAAACCATTGACACTGCGTCAAAGATCCCAAACACTCTGTAAGCAAACTTGGCCACTCGGCACACTGTATCCCTCCGGAAGGTAATTGATTTGAGGATATTGGTTGCATTCCATGGTGAAACAGAACAAATCCGGGGTTCCAGGTGTTGCATCGCAGCCACAAAGTTGGCTCTGAGATCTCCGAGGCCTGGATCGGCTTCACAGAAGAATAGTGCATGCTCAACTGTCTCGGTTGCGTTACAACGAAAACGGCATAGGCGATCATCCCTCGCTACAGTCGCGCGATGATAGCGCGACTTGTACCGCATACGCTCCACCGCCAGCGGATGCTGACTGACGAGCAGGCGAGTCAGCGCCTTGCGGTGCTTCGCGTTGGTGATCAGCCCCAGATAATGACGGAAGACCACCGTTATTTTCTTTGGGGCCTCCTTCGCCAGCGGCTCCCGCCGATCATGCAGCAAGTATAGCCGTGTTGAGGCCGCTATCTCAGCCTCTAAGTGCTTCATAGCCGAGGAATAGACGGCCTTTCCCAGCTCAGCACAGTTGAATCAAATTCCTGGTCGGGCAGCAAGCGCTTCGCTGATGACGTAACCGAACCCTTTTCTGCTGCCTGGCGGTGCCCGACGCCCCGCACGACGGGGACGCTGCTGCCCAGCAGACCCTGACTAGAAACCGGAGGATGTGTTCAAGCCGCCGCTGCCTTTTTCGCCCAACGCTATCCCGCTAACCCACCCGAATCTTCGTCCTTAACGACTTAATTGCCTTCCACACCGCACGCGACGCCGACTTCATCATCGCCTCGCGCACTGCGTGGTTCCGCACCGCCGGCCTCCTGCCTACTCCTCCAAATTTCGGTCCAGCACGCACGGGTATTTAGGCACGGAGGAATGTCGAGGGGAGGGATGCGCTTGGGCTTTCGAAGGACCGAGGACCAGGTGGGTGCAGTTCTTTTGCTCCTCGCTCTCTTTTCTTGCCTTCCTTTCCCTCTCCCTCCTACCCCGGTGCCCGCTCGTCCTCATATCCCTCATCTGTCCCATCCCTCCGCGCTCCCTGGTACTTACTCTCTTCCCCATCGCCTTGCCATCGTCCCTCGTCCCCATTCGCAGCTATCAACACCCGCCCCGGTCCCTCTTGAACATCATGCACCCGCTAACCCACTTCTCCTAGCACGCCGTCTCACGCAGCAGCAGCAGCAGAAGGCCATCGTGTCCGTCCCGGGGAACTGAGAATACCGCTAACGGTGCTTTCGTATTTGTTCCTTGCTTCTTTTCGACCTTCGAGTGTTCTGGAGAGAGGCGTCCGGAACGGCCCCGCACTGCGTTGGTGCGCGCCAGTGCTTATAGTGGTCGAATGTTTGCACCGTGCAGGCGCGGTGGAGTGCGGATGCTGCGCCCGTCTGCGTATCATCTCGGCGGCCACGGGCTGGGGCTGGGAGCCGTCGATGGCGAGGCGAGTGGATGACAAGGTTATCCGCTCGGGGACTGGATGCGACTCGGCGTCGCCCGCATTGCGCTCGATGGGCAGCGCGTCCCGTGGCGGGCGTGGGCTTCGTGCCGCGTGCTTCAGTCCCCTCTCCTCCTCCCACTCTCCTCTTGTCCCTTCTTCTTGACGCTGACGCTCTCCCGCAGGTGATACACACCCGACGCTCCACAAGCTGGGCTCTGTGACCGAGGTGGCGCGCGGGAGTCGAGACGGAGGTGCGCCTCTGCTTCTCTTGCCTATCTTCTCTTCCTCACTTTCATCCTCTCTGCTTCTGCGTGTGCGCCTTCCGCGATCGTGTCGCGTTCTGTCCCTATGAATACGGGATACGGGATACGTACCCCACATCCTGGGGCGTTCCTGTGTGCCCGGTGCCCGGTGCGGGAATCGTACGCCAGCAGCTAGGGCAGAGAGCGTGCGCCGTTCGCGGGTCCTCCACGCCCCGCCCGCCGAGACGATATGGTTTTACGGGCATGCGCCGCGCGCATAGGGACGGGGGCGCGTCGTTTCTGTTATCTTTTATCTGCGTCCTGTGACTCTACTTCTGCTGACGCGTGCCCACCGCCCGCAGGTGGTCGACACCGATACGGATCGCGGATCGGGTGGAGATAATGGACGCGTCCGTCGTCGCTGGCGCATGCGGCGGGCACGCGCTGCGGCGCGTGTCGCATGTCCCGGGCGACGACTCCTCCGCTCGGTTGTCCTCGCGCCGGGCGATCCGAACGCTCCAGAGTATCACCCGTGCTTCCCCGCGCACGCAGCCCGCGATCCCCGTCCTGCCTCGATGCTTGAAAAGAAGCCGCCTGCGCGCGCCCGACAGTGGCCGTGCCGCTGGGCTGTGTCTTTGTTGCTTTGCAACGGCGGGGCCGCTGCTCGCTAACGCGCCGGTGTATCGCGCGCTCTCCGCGCGCACGCAGCCCGCGCGCACCCGCCCGCTCGCAAGCTCCGTCCACGCCTGCCCCCAAGGAGGGGTATGTAAAGAAGCCCGTACGCTCCTGGGCGGGATCTTTGCTGCTGGGCGTTTGCAGCAGGCGGGGCGGGTGGCGGGTGTTGATGCGGGTGCGGGCGGCGGGCGGCGGGTGCGGAGCGGGCTGAGCGGCGCGGTGAGATCATTGTACCTGCACATAATGTGTCCTCTTCATATGAATAGCTTGGGTGCCGCGGCGCCAGCGGGACACGATAGCGCAGCACGATACGCGATTGCACGACGTCTCTGAAATCCTAAACGAGGCTATAGATTAATATTGTGTGTAGGACGAGCTCGCGGGGCGCGCCGCAGTAAAGCTCAGAAGCACGGCATTATTGGGCGGGGCCTTTGGGAGCCTCTCAGCATTAGGCTGGCGGTCTGTCTTCCCACCTCGCGAGCTCTATGATTTATTCTCGGGTCGTGCGCATGGAAATCGGCCGGCCACGCGCTGAAGCATAATGTACATGCTCGGGGTCTGCTGCTCCTTGCCTTTGTTCTGTTTACATCTCCCGTTTTCTCTCCGCGCAGTGGGACCCCGAGCCAAATGTATTTTCTGCACTTACGTCCACCATTTGTTCGTCCCCACTCTATCTGTGCGTGCAGAAGCGTCAATCCTGCGAGTTCAACGTACAGCTGCATGGAGTTAGTTGGTTGAATTGTTGTATGTGAGACAGCCCGGGACGGTTCGAGGGAAGGACTGAAAAAAAGCGAATTCTCAACAATCACCCGACCCCGAGTCGAACGGGGACCTTCTGCAGAACACAGAAATTTTGACACTAGTGGGAGCAGATGTACACTGTATGCTGCCGGGTATTATCCTCCCTGCTGCGCTCCTGAACGTGGTTCAGCGGGGGGCGAGCACAGCCGAATTTAAATTGGGCCACTTGAGCAGTCGAGCTCTAGTAGGCTTCTGTCAAAAATTCCGCCGAGGGACCCTCTGAGTCGTGAAAATTACTTGCGCTCTGAGCGAGTCTACTTCCCCGTCCTTTCTTTATTCTGTTTTGCATTACACCTGTCGCTTACTGTCCAACGGACCTGGATCTCTGGTTTTTCTCTTCATGTAGCGGCAGCTCCGGCTAAACGTATTTTCTGCACTTACATAGCCCAGTATTCGTCCTCTCTTTATTTGTGGATACGTGTAAATCAAGAGTGCCGGTTGAATTTTGGATACAGTATGAGACGGCCGGGAAGGAATGAAAAAAAGGACAATATGCGATCTCATATATGATATCACCCGACCCTGAATCGAACGGGGACCATCTGCAGAATTCAAAAATTTACCATCAGTGGGAGCAGATGCACGCCGTGTGCTACCGGGTGTTGATACTCCTCTATCCTTCCTTATTAAATGCACAACTTTTTGTTGATTCAGACACACACACGCATGTTTCGATGCGGACGATGTGTCTAACTAATTCGAGCGACCCAAATTTGAGAGGGGATAGGCATCATCCCGCAGGAGAAAATCGAAGCCTTGGCAGGGAAGAGGACGAGGGAAAGGAACAGGAGCGGTCAGAAAAAAAAGGTGCGGGCAGCCCTCGAATCACCCGACCCCGAGTTGAACGGGGGCCTTCTGCGCACATTCAACCACAAACATCAAAGAAAGGCAGATACACGCCGTGCGACCAGGTGTTAATACCCCTCTGTCTTTCCTCCTCAGACGCGGGATTTTTTAACATACACCCAGTACTTATTAACGTGAAAGGTGTCCTGCAAGAGGAGACGTGAACGCGCTGTTCAGCGAAGTTGAGCCAACCAAATTTGAGAGAAGGCATCCCCGCAGCAAGGGGGAATCGAAGCCTAGGAAGGGGGAAAAGAAGGGGAAAGGGGATCCGATCACCCGACGCCGAGTCGAACGGGGCGTTCCTGCACAGTGTCGTGATGACATGGATAAGAAGAGCCGGAGCACACAGTGTGCTATCGGGCGTTACTCCTTCAGTTTAGATGTAGGTGATACTCAGCTGTTTAGCCTCGGATTGAAGTTTATGGTTGAAATTTGGAAGTTGAATAGGGTACCGTGAGGAGCGATGTGTGAAGGGGAGTAAAATCACGGTGGGTGGTCGGTGCGAGTAAATGAAGTTCGGCTGGTTGATGAAATCGTTTACGCGGGACCAACAGGAGAAATAATATAATATAATATCAAGTGATTCTACTGACCTCATCACCCGAGTCAAATGGGGGTCGTCGGCGGGATCGACCGCGACCAATGAAGGGAGATGCACACCATGTGATCAGGTTTCATAATCCCCAGCCCTGCTGCATCCATAACACAGGAGGATAACCCGAAAATCACTGCCAAAATGTCTGTGAGTTAAACCATTCGATAAGCCCCTTGTTAAGGGGAGGCTCGCCCTTCAGCGATCCCGCATCAATGTGTTGTTGGATGATTGATCCTGGTTCCCGATGCATGCCGACCGGCTCAGGATGCGCGAAGTGCAAGAGCTGGAACGCGACAACATTGTCCACCCCAGCCGACTCTGTCAGCGCCGCCGGTTGTGGAAACCGGTCCTCCTCTTCAGATTAGTACCCTGGGGGCACCACAAGCCCGATGGAGGCTCCCATAATCCGCTCCACGTCACTGGAGTCCCATCCCGGGGGAACCGTCGTGTGTGTGCTCCATTCCTGGAGCTACGCAATAGCGAACGAGTATGCACCGTCGATGAGTGCTACCGTGATACCCATATGCGCGAAGCAGGTCACCAGCGGTGCTCCACTAATTCGAGCCAACCAGGATAAAATCGAAACCGGGAAAGGGTTAACGTTCAGAGGCGGATCAGAAACCGATAATCACTCGACCCCGAATCGAACGGGAAATTCCTGTATAGTGTAGTCATCGATTTGAACAATAAGAGCAGGAGAACACCATGCACTACCGGGCGTAAATCCTCCGGTTTAGATGTAAGTAGCTGATACTCAGCTGTTTGTTGGAATGTGCACAGCAAGCCGAGTTGAAACAGTACAACAAGGCTGAAACGCTGTGGCAGTTGAAACCGTGCAACGGTTGAAACAGTTTACTGTCAGCATGGATACACATAGCATTTCCAGGGAACCATGGTTTCAGCTGGTCTGAAACCTATTGTTCCTCTTAGTAGTAGGGGAGCTCAGAGTAGGAACTTGCCGGTGCGCTGGACGCCGCTCGTCAGGTGATTTCTCGGTAGTTTCCTTGTCACATCACACGGACCAAATACTACTGCCGGGATCGAGCCGGGATCGTCCGACTCTTCGCCGCCGCTGTCGGCATGCCGTCGGACGACGGCGGGACGACGTCGGGAGGTCTTCAACGTCGGACAGTTCAATGGTAACACCGGGGACAAGAATAATGCTCAGTTCATATAGTTAATCTCAATATGGCAAATCAGTAGTGAGGAGCCCAACCCACAATTTGGTGCCTCGACGTCGGGGGCAACGACGAGAAGGTTGCTGATGGATGTGGCACGTTTGATGTGACTTGTCGCAATCATATCAAAAAATCACCTGACGAGCAGCGCACCGGCGCACCAGCGCACAAGCACACCGGCGAAGTTACTCTGAGCTCCCCTAGTAGTTGGTACCTATTTACGCCATTGTTCTCGAGGTATAAAAGGCCTCGAGAACTTGCCAATAAAACATCGTTTTATTCTTCTACCCCCCCCCTGCTTCTACACACCACAAATTTCTACAGGTTATTGGCCCCCGCGCTTAAACCTCAAACAAATACCACTACTTCAAAAACCCTTACTTCATCTATCTCACATCCATGTCAACAAACACATTCTCCTCGACCGCCAAACTTGGTGAATACTTCACCAAGCTTCCCGCCTGCAAAGCCGATGGCACAAACTGGGTCTTCTTCCGTGATCGCTTCCTGTTCGCGCTGGACGCAGCGGGTCTAAGCGATCACTTCGACCCCATTGCTGCTGCACTGGTGGCCCCGACCATCGTCGATACTACAGCACCGACGGTGAAATGCTGACTATTGAACCACAGGTGAAATAAAGCATGGAAGCTGAGCACAAAAGTGAACAACCAACAACACCAACAACACCAACAACACACAACAACTCAAACTGTCAAACGCGCAAGTTCGGGTTCCTACCAGGTATTAGGCAGTGGCAATTTGGGACTTTACAACGCAAAAGCAGTTTTTAGCTAAAGGTGATTTTTGGGACAACCAGACCGTTCTAGGTGCTTAATGCGACCTCAGAGGGTAAGGAAAGTAGGATTGGGGCAACAGGGGTTTGGAATTACTTCCAAGGTGATCTTAATATCAATAGGATTTTGTCTGGCACTTATATTCTGGTAACTGGCTTGATAACTTATGGCAAAGTAACGACAAAGGTTGCAGCTCCACAGAAATCCGATGTTCAACTTGTTTGCGCGTACTGGTAGCTTGTAACTTGCACTTGATTAGTCCTTTAGAACTTCTCAACTTGTCTCGCGTTCAAATATCAATTGAAATCAAATTTATTCCCACAATGTAAGCTAACTGAAAGAACTAAAAGTTCCTAGAGCTGTGCCGAATAGAGTCTAGACGTTCCCACACAGGACCTAGCTGGTAGCCTTGGTCTCTGGGTAAAAAAGGGTAGAATCCACTGGCTTCCTCCTAGAGAACTACGGGTATTTATACAAATGAGAGATCTAAATAAGGAAATCACAGTATATGGTCACAAAATAATACAAACGGGTATTCAGAACTCGTCGGATAAACGCTCCGAGCTCATTTAATGGTGGCTGAGACCTCCGTCCTCAGTCACACCAGGAACGAGCCGCATGGCGCGCTCCATTCTGACTCGAATCCGCAGCTGCTGCGCTGCAGATCCCACGCGTTTAATGACAGCTTCATATGGTTTCTGGGCTTTAGATAAAGCGAGTGCCTAGACCCTGGTGATCTCTATTTAGCTGCACGGAGTTGTTGTTCCGCTGGCCCGATCATTGGTCCGGTTAAACCGTTGACACTCCTGTCAAAAGCCTGATCGGCTTTATCGGGAAGTGTCGGACTTGCCACCGAGCGAGGTCGCTTTGACCACCGTGACGTTGTGCAAACTCTAATCATGTCCCCAGTGTATTGCCCATTGTCTAGATGGTGTGCAGTAACTATGTCCTTGGTAGGATCGTGCAGGCAAGTCCCAGTTCCTCACAGAACGGATGGATGACCTTTCGCTAAAGATAGTATAGCTGCTTGGGAATCTGGCCCATAGTGGTACCGTCATCACAACCGAGCACCTACAGGTAGCACACGTAGTATATCCTTAGCTAGATGTTCAGACCTCGCACTAGCTCTCTGGAGCGTGATCTATTGGTTTCCATGGCCCTAGTGAGTGACAACAGACGCAAAATTGAAAGATTTCACGCCTGGTCACAGGGCCAGCCTATCAATGGCAGCAGAAGTTAAAGCCAACAACACCTACTTGGCTCGACGGCGGATCTGGAAGTCGGAGCAGGCCATCATCAAGCAGGGCCTGGCTTCGGTCATCCCAAATGCGCTTTTCTTGAAGGTCAAGGGGGCAGATACGGCGAAGGAGATGTGGGAGAAGGTGAAAGATGAATATGAGAAGAAATCGAAAATGGTCACAATTGATCTGCGGCGGAAGCTTCAGGATGAGCGATGCGCAGACGGCAGAGATGTGAAGGGTCATCTCGACAAGTTATGGACGATAAGGGCGGACTTGATAGCAGAGTGCCAACCCAGGAGATGACAATTTTGTTGCAATTGTACTCGGTTCACTCCCCTTGACCTATGAAACATACCTATCGGCGCTCACAGGCGCCGCCACACTTCTTGGCAAGACACTCGATCCCGACACGGTCCTACAGGGTATCAGCGACGAAGCCGACCATAAATCGGCCAGGCTCACAGAAAGGGCGGGAAAGAGGCCGCGTTCTATGGGAACGGCGGAAAGTTCAAGTCGAAGAAGACGATGGAATGCTATAGCTGCCACAAGAAGGGGCATATGGCAAAGGATTGTTGGGTGAAAGGAGGAGGGAAGGAAGGCCAAAACCCTCACCGCAAGGGACATAGCAAAGCCAACGCTGCAAAAGCGGACAAGGATTTGGATGCTGCGTGGATGGCAGCATTGTACGAGCCGGAGGACTATGCTGAGCTTGATGAACTGAATGAGGAGGATTCGGACGATGAATATACGGACTTACCACCATTAATGGACGCGCTGGACAGCGATGAAGCTGACAACGTTGAAATGGTTGAGAAAAATGATGAGCACTCAGCGAAGACATCACTCAACTTGGAAGCCGTATTCACCGCCGCCACTCCTGAAGATGGGCTCGAAATCTACGATTCGCGCGCCTCAGTTCATATGACTCCCTCACGGCATCGTTTGTCGAATTATCGGGCTATCAAGCCACGAGGAATCATCGCAGCCAATAATCAGACCCTCAAGGCTGTTGGAATGGGGGATATGCATGTTGAAGTGCCAAATGGGGGGAACAGGTCAACGAGAGGCCTCCCGAAGGACGTCCTGTACGTACCAAAGTTCGGCCCCACCCTTATATCCATTGGTCGCATCGCGCAAGCCGGCTGCGCAGTCCAATTTCACAACAAGGAGTGTCGTATATTCAATGGGAGACATCAACAGATTGGCGCCATCCCTCTTGTTCACGGACCCTACACCGTTCGGGTTTCTAATCCACCACCGCCCAACGCGAATGTAACCTCGGACGCACCTATAATTGCGACGCCCGAAGAGCTGCATCGTTTGATGGGACACCTTCCCGTTGACGCAGCAAAGAAGCTGGTCAAAAATGAGTTGGTGGAAGGAATTGAACTCGATGAGACAGGTCCTACCTCGAAGGACGACTGCAAATCATGCCTGCATGGCAGGATGACTCGCAAAGCAATTTCAAAGGCGACAGAGCACACTGCAACCGGCAACGTTGGTGATGAAGTCCACACGGATGTGTCGGGTCCCGCCACCGTTGAAACGCCACAGCACAAGAAGTATTACATCTCTTACACAGACAATCTTTGCGCTACGCAGTCTTGATCTTACTGCACTCGAAGGACGAGAGATTCGAGTCATTTCAAGATGTTGATGCTCGATGGGAAACTGAACATGGAATCAGAATCAAAATTCTGCACTCAGACAACGACGGCGAATACAAAAGCCACATGTTCGATAATTACCTTGGAAAGAGGGGCATTCAGCGCCGCCTCACCGTTCATCACACCCCCGAGCACAATGGAGTCGCCGAGAGACTCAATCGCACACTTTTGAAAAAAGTGCGTGCGATGTTGCATGCCGCAGGATTACCAACAAATCTATGGGGCGAAGCAGTAAAGCACGCGGTTTGGTTAAAGAATAGGACGTCCACCAAGGCGTTGGGTGGTAGTACGCCTTACAAGGCATTCCACAAGTCGAAACCTGACCTGCGTAATATCCACAAATGGGGCTGTGAAGTTTCGGTTCACGTCGCCGACGCGTCAAAGTTGGATGGACGGGCCCGAGATGGCAGATGGCTTGGTTACGACCAAGACAGCATTGACCGACATCGGATTTATTACCCCGACAAGCGGTCAATCCGTGTCGAACGAAGTGTGAAGTTTCCGGAGATCAAAGGAGTGGGGAAATTTATAGAGTGCTGAATGAGGGGGAGAATTCGGAAATTAGGGTCAAAGAAAATTCAGAGAGCATCTAGCACGCACCTGATATAGCTCCGCAACCCGCACAAACTCCACCTTCTCCACTTACCACACCTCCATCTACCCACCGAGGAATTCCGAAGCAGCCCCAATTGCGTCACGCGACATTTCAAGCGCAATCGACCCGAGGAACATCATAGAAGGCACTCGGACGCGACGCGCTGCTCACCTTGCAGATGCCGAAGAGGATGATCTGCATCTGAATAATGTTAGAATGGCATATGCTTACCTTGGAATGGGAGGCCTGTCAGACTCACCTACAGTTGAAGAAGCTATAAACCGGGAGGATTGGCCGCTCTTCAAGGCGGCAATGGACCTTGAGATGGAAGCGATGGAGAGGACCGGCACATTCGGCAATGGACTCGTTGCCAGACCGAACGGCCGGAATGTCATTGGATCTAAATGGGCGCTTCGGATCAAGCGCAAAGCGGACGGGGTGATCGACAAATACAAGGCTCGTCTCGTTGCACGAGGCTTCACGCAGATCCAAGGCGTGGACTACTTCTAGACCTTTTCACCCACTGCCAGATTATCTTCTCTACGCACCATTCTATCCATCGCAACCCGATTTAATTGGGACATCAAAGTCTTTGACTACTCCGCGGCATTTCTCAACGGCGAATTTGGTCCCGACGAGGAAATATATATGGAGCAGGCTCCTCACTACTCGAACGGGAATTCTCAGGAAGTCATTCGCCTTCAACGGACAATCTACGGATTGAAACAATCCAGTCGCAAGTGGTACGAGAAGATTACTTCAGCTCTTGCTACACTCGACATCTAACCACTCCATTCCGACCACACTGTCTACCGCCGGATTCGAGACAACAATATAGCGCTTCTCGCCATCCACATAGACGACAGCACCATCACCGGGAACTCACCCGCGTTGATTGATGAAATCCAGGACAAGATATCGCGAATATTCAATATCACAATGCTGGGACCAATAAGTTGGCTTCTTGGAGGAGAGGTCAATCGTAATCGCGACAAGGGCACGCTGGCGTTGTCCCAAACGACTTACATTGACTCCCTCTTACGGAAATTCAACATGATTGATTGCAAATCAATCTCGGTACCCCTCGATCCCACGGTTCAACTCACTCGCGAACAATGTCCCGCAACTCCGATGGCTCTCGCAGAGATGAAGGGGATACCTTACCACGAGCTAACCGGCAGACTTGTCTGGCTTGCGACGGCGACTCGACCAGACTTGGCATTTACAGTCTGTGTCTTATCCCGCTTTATCGACAACCCAGGACTTCCCCATTGGAACGCTGCAAAATGTGTGCTTCAGTATTTGAAAGGCACATGGATGCATGCGCTCACATATCACGCATCGGACTCCACACTCGGCCTCGATATTTTCACCGATGCCGACGGGATGTCACTCGAGAACCAAAAAGCTGTTTCTGGCTACGCTTTCATTCTGAATGGCGCCGCAGTCTCTTGGTCGTCCAAACAGCAGGAAATTATTTCGCTGTCCACGACAGAGGCCGAATACGTCGCCATCACCACGCAGCGAAGGAAGCGATCTGGTTTTGCTACTTAATTGCCAAACTCTTTGGACCAATCACTTTCCCCTTCCTCATCTACAACGATAATCAATCCGCCATTTCCCTCGCACATGCCGAACTTGGCCAATTTCATGCTCGCACCAAACACATCGACATCCGCTATCACTTCATTCGCGAGAAGATCGAAGAGGGATCTCTCGAAGTTGTCTATTGTCCAACCACGGAGATGACCGCCAATGTGCTCACCAAAGCTCTTGCCACTTTCAAGTTCAAACCGCTCGTTGAAGCACTTGGATTAATTTCGGCTTGAGGGGGAATGTTGGAATGCGCACAGCAAGCCGAGTTGAAACAGTACAACAAGGCTGAAACGCTGTGGCAGTTGAAACCGTGCAACGGTTGAAACAGTTTACCGTCAGCATGGATACGCATAGCATTTCCAGGGAACCATGGTTTCAGCTGGTCTGAAACCTATTTTCCTCTTAGTAGTTGGTACCTATTTACGCCATTGTTCTCGAGGTATAAAAGGCCTCGAGAACTTGCCAATAAATCATCGTTTTATTTTTCTACCCCCCCCCCTTGTTTCTACACACCACAAATTTCTACACTGTTTAGCCTTGGGTTGAAGTTCATGGTTGAAATTTGGAAATTGAATAGGTTACCGCGAGGAGCGGTGTGTGAGGGTGGAACGGGGGCCTTCTGCATACCCTATCGCAAGTTTTTCTAGAGAGGGCAGACGCACACCATGTGCTACCGAGCGTTACTCCTCCCGTTTGGATGTAGGTGATACTTGAAGTTTATGGTTGAAAGTGTGAGGGAATGAGATCATGTGGGTGGTCAGTGTGGTAGGTGAATGAATTTTGGGCGCTTGGTTGGATCGGTCGGGCACGACCAAGAGAAGGAGGAATAATAATAAAAACCGGATTCGCACTCGTCATATCACCCGACCCCGAGTCGAACGGGGTCCTTCTGCACTGACATGAAAAATGCAGATGCACACCATATGCTACCAGATGGTTGTCCTCCCTCCTTTGCCCCTGGCTCAATGTGGTTGAAGCTGTGCAAGTCGTAAGACACAGTCTTGACACCATCAGCCAATTCATTTTCAAGCTCCGGCGGATTCTGTCAAAAACTCAGCCGAAAAAGCCGGAGATAATTACTTACGCTCACAAGGCGTCTATTTCCCCGTCCTTCCTTTGTTCTGTTTTGAACCTTCTCCAGAAAACGCCGATGAGATTCCGACGGTTTGATCCACGGCATCGTTAGATGCATGACGTTTGGACGGGGAATTAGTTCAACCGAGGGTCCTCGAATGGGTTAAAGGGACAAAGAAAAAAACCACCTGAATCAAGACGCATCACCCGACCCCGAGTCGAACAGGGGACTTCTACGACGCATACAATACACTAAGATAATGAAGCCAGATGCACACCGTGTGCTACTGGGTGGTATTCCTCCCCTTTGGCCGTGTGTGATACTCCGCGGGTTGAAGTTGCTGGTTAAAGCTGCTGGTTGGTTTTAGGAAATTCACCAGGGTACCATGTGGAGAAATATAGTGGATAATTCAGCTCGTGGGTGGACCGTGGTTGCCAAAGTGAGCTGCTTGAGCGAGGGGTCCACCTGGAAGGAAAAAAATGATGGAGGGATATACCGTATCACCCGACCCCGAGTCGAACGGGGGCCTTCTGCAGCAGAACTTGGAATTTTCCGATGAGTGGGAGCAGATGCACACGGTGTGCTACCGGGTGTTATCCTTCCCGTGCAGACGTAGGTTATACTCAGCTGATTTAGACGCGGTTTGAAGTTTATGGTTGGCTTTAGGAAAGTCAACAAGGTATCCAGGTTCGTGGCTATTTAACTCACGGGTCGTCGTGCGTGAATGAAGTTTAGCTGCTTGGCTGGATCGGTTGGGCTGAGGGATCCGCCTGAATGAAAAAAAAAAAAATCCGTCCGCGACATAGTGAATCACCCGACCCCGAGTCGAACGGGGGCCTTCTGAATGGCAAGTAATGGCCCGGTACGCAGATGCACACCGTGTGCGACCGGGTGTTACCCATCCTCTTCAGACGTGTGTGATATTGTTTCGATTTAGCCGCCGGTTCAAAATCGTGGTTGGAGATTGGAAACTCAAGACAGTACGGGATTAAAACGTCATGGGGCGGGTGTGGATGGAGTTTTGCTGCTTGGTGGGTGAGGCAGAAGCCTGGAGGAAAAAAGGGTGCTCGAAGTAGCTCATCACTCGACCCCGAGTCGAACGGCGGCCTTCCGCAGCAGAACTGGGAATTTTCCGATTAGTGGGAGCGGATGCACACCGTGTGCTACCGGTGTTATCTTCCCTTTTAGAGGCTCGATGTGCAGCAAGCGTGCCGATGGACTGTCACAATCATCGTGCGAGGTTCAATAGGTGCGGATCTGTCGAAAATTCAACGGTCCGCGCGGGATTTCTGAGCCAGTATTAGAGCACTAGGCTTGAGTTTGGAGCGTTGAGCACGGCCAGCCAGAGAGCAAGAAAGAAAGCAGGACAACACTCAAACGCTGCAGGAGTTATCACCCGGCCCCGGGTCGAACGGGGGCCGTCTGTGCACATGCAACCATGAATATCGAAGAAGGGCAGATGCACGCCGTGTGCGACCGGTTGTCTGGAGCGGTAGGTTAAGCGTTGCCAACTGGGAAGTGGGGGCCTTCGGAAGTAGGAGATTCGGTTGTAGTCGGAAGAAGGTGGCTGAGGTGAAGAATCGGATTTATTTTCAACGCAGACGCCGCGGGGGAAAGTAGAAGATAGAAGTTAGGTAGTAGGTCGGACTCGGCACTCGGGGTAAGTCGGACAAAGGTCAGGCTCAGGAACGCGAAGACTGAGCACTGAGGCTGAGCGAGAGCCAAAAGCGAGCGGTATTCATCATCACCAGTGCGATCGAGCTAACGAGGCAAAGCTAAAGAGACGGGCGAGTGAAGAGAAGGCCGGAGGCATCGATAAGCACTAATAGCGCAGGGCCGGAGATTGGGTTTGGGGCGCGGATTGGCGCAGTGTGGAGGTTCGCGTCTCCGTCGCATCGAGGTAAGGTTCCGTGTTTTACTTTCATTTCCTTGAATTCCAGGGACTGCGAAATTTAAACGCAGATAACTGGGATCGAAAACGCGGACGACGAAAAAGGGAGGGAAATCAAGGCAACGTGGGGGCCATGAGGAATTAGCGCACTCCAAGCATGGCATGCGCGCTTCCCTGATGACGTCATCGAGCCTTCTTCTGCTGCCCGTCGCTCGCTCGTACTCCCCGTCCACACAGTGCAACCACGCCACCTGTGCGCGCGCAGCAGCCCGCGTGTCGCTGGGCAGTATTGTTGTTGCTGGGCGGGTATCTTTGCAGCGGATGGTCGTATATGGGTGCTCGTGGTCATGGTCATGGTGGACCTCGTCCGCGCCATCGCAGTGAGACGATTGGATTTGCAGCAACTCCGGCGTAGTGCGCGCTTCAGCGAATCCGTAGTGCCCTGCGCGGCATACTCGACCTGACGGGCACGGAGCCGCTTACTCTCTTGCAACTCAGAGTCACTTGTTTTCCTTCAATTGACACCCTTCCTTTGAAATTCTCGGAGTCAATTCGAGAGCCGTGTGGATTTGTCTCAAGGCATCGCGAGAGTGATTTTTGCTGCTCTCCGTCAATCTGAACGCTCGGAGTGGGGTTCCGACGTCTGTTTTGGACGCCACATATTGTGTGCAACAGTTATAGATCTCCGATTTTCCTTTTTGCGAAACATATCTACATACATGGACCAGATTTCAACTCACTATACTGTGGGTGCATGTAAATCAAGAGTGCCGGTCCAATTCTGGATACAGTATGAGACGGTTCAAATTCGGAAGGAATGAAAAAATACCCCGGTTGCCTTAGGCTGGAATCATCACCCGGCCCCGAGTCGAACGTGGGCCTTCTGCAGAACAGATGATTTGTACATTAGTGGGAGCAGACGCACACCGTGTGCTACCGGGTGTTAATACCCCTGCATCTTGCCTTGTGAGATGCACGACTTTTCTATGCGGTTCGACGTGTATGCCCCAGCGTCGAGCTAGAGTTTTCGTTTTTCTCGCCAGTCGAGTCCAAGTTCTGGGAAATTACACCCAGTGACACAAATTCCTGACATCTGACTCGCGCTGCGAGACTCGCGA
The DNA here is from genome assembly GCA_029378255.1 of Mycena rosella. NCBI lineage: Eukaryota > Fungi > Basidiomycota > Agaricomycetes > Agaricales > Mycenaceae > Mycena > Mycena rosella. Next base: position 343,445 of record JARKIE010000050.1, read on the forward strand.
TCGAGAGAGGGAAATGAATAAAAAGTCAGAAGAAATGGAGGCAGTTCCCGGCCCCGAACGGGGATCCTCTGCATATCGAACAGAGTTACCATAGTAGGCAGAGCAGGGGCACACCGTGTACTACCGGGTTGCTACCGGGTGTTATCCTTCCTGTTTAGACATGGGTGATACCTTCAATTCTGATTTAGACTCCAATTGAAGTTTCTGATTCAACATGGTACCGAGATGGAAAATGATGTATAAGCGGGATTCGACTCATGGCTCGTGGTTTCGTTCGTGGTTGGATCGTTTGCCAAGAAGAGAGGGGAAATCTGATTCTCGCATTGCGCAGGATCACCGACCCCGAGTCGAACGGGGGTCTTCTACATCAGAGAGGCTAGCTTCTACCACGGGAACAGATGCACACCGCGTGCTAACGGGTGGTTACCCTCCCTCCAGTGCTCTTGGCTTAATCCTGTTCGACCAACATTCGACGGGCAGTGTGCATAGTTGGATTTTAAGTTATGCAAGTTGAACACTGTTGCATTTTCAAGCTCCGCAAGATTCTGTCAACAATCCAGCCGAGGGACCCTGAGAGAAATCCGTTCCGCTCTCAGAAAGTCTGCTTGCCGTCCTTCCTCTGTTCTGTTTCACATTCTACCCAACCGCCTAGACATACAAGATACGTGGAGTTCAAATCTTTCACCTCGCACACTGGGAGCTCGGGCTGTTGGAGATTAGCAATCGAGCACAAGCCCGAGGCAGCCCCGAGGATGCTGACTCAGCGCTGACTGATGCGGAACTCGATGGAACTTCCCGGAACATGCAGGAATAATTGGGTTTTAGTATAAATACAGTACCTACAGTAGAGCTCCTCATGAGCTTGTAACCTAAGGCCTCACGGCCAAGAGTGATATCTCACTAGGTTCACGAGATAAAACCAACTAAACATGTTTTCTGCATTTCCGCGGACAGTGTTCGGCCTCGGCATATTTGTGGGTACATCTAAATGATGCCGGTCCAATTTTGGATACAGTTCGAATTCGGAAGGAATGAAAACAAGGAAACGAGGTCGTCAAATATCACCCGACCCCGGATCGAACGGGGACCTTCTACACACTGTGGCAGGTTCGCGACAGGATGCGCAGATGCGCACTGTGTGCTGCCAGATTTACCCCCCTCCTTCTTGCCTTGTTAGCTATCAACTTCATGGGAACAGCGCAAGCGAGCCGTGAATTAAACCGTGGGAATCTCATCGTCTTCCGGACAAGGTTCAACCCAGGCCCATGTCAACTCCCAATACATTCTGGCGAAACGGAGAGATTCGAGGGGTCAATGAAAGCTCCAGTGGACTTTACCATGGGCTTCCCTGTGGCCGAGGCCATTTTCAAAAGCTTGAAGGTTCCGCCCATCCGAGAATGCAGGTTTCAGTCCCCATTTTGACCCTACCCTGTCTGTCTTGTGCGAATACAATGAAACAAGGTAATTAAAGTTCTCATGCTTGTTGCGACATACATATGTTCACTTCGTATGATCTCTTCAAGTTCAAGGCAAAACCGAACCCTAGTGCACGTGACCTTCAACGATCGAGCTCGATCAAGGAAAAATCAGACATTCCAAGGGTTTCATTTGGCCGGAAATGACCTCAGATTGCCCAGGGTTTCGCCGACCGGCATGGTCGGTTTTAATCTCTCTTGCGACTGCAAGCTTAGAATAGCGAGATTGCCCCCCTATCAGCGCCGAATCGGTGGACGAAACACGGGCATGCAGCTTACACGCGGTACACACATGTTTACACCTCTCACCGGTACAACTATCTCAATGGACGTCCCCCCATCCCCGTCCGTCTCAGAAAGATGTCAGATACCCGTTCTCCTTCGATTCACGCATCCCACTAACTCAACTCCCCAGTCAACTTCGCCGACGCCGACGTGACTTTCAAGTCATCCGACGGCGTCCTATTCCACACCCACCGAAAGAACCTCGAGGTCTGCGCCGAGGGTTTTCCGCCCCCCGGGATCTCCACGGGGAACGAGGTTATCGAGCTCCCCGAGAGCTCCGTGACGCTCGAGCTCCTCTTCCAATTCATGTACCCACAGCGCCACCCGGCGCTCGACACGACCCCATTCGAGATTCTCGAGCCGCTCGCGGAGGCCTCCGAGAAGTACCAGGTCTTCCCCGCGATGAATATCTGTCATATTCGTTTGAGGTGCGTCTCAGAGCGGGTTCGTAAATACCGCGTAGCTGATGTATTTTGCAGAGACATGGTGCACGAGCACCCCGTCGAGGTCGCGATATACGCCGCGAAGCACGACTATCCGTACCTCCTCTCCGAGGTCGCACCCATGATGGTCAGCATGCCGCCGGTGGACGTTTTCGAGATGCTCCCGCAGTACCTTATCCTTCCATGGGTGAACTGGTCGTTATGGATTCACTTCGTCCATCTGACACAGGTACACAGGTGCGATACGTCCAGGAGTGGGCAAGAGTGCTCCAGACCGTTGCACTTAAACTTGACAGGGCTGGAAGGGGCAGCCACACCAACGGCAACGGCTGCAACTCGAATATGTGGGGGACCCATTCATTTGGCTGTATACAGCGCCTGGGCGCAGGCATACACACACTCCGCTCGTTGGATGCTGTTCTCAACTGCGGGATCCCGGTAGAGACCGCCGAGTATTCAGATTCGTACCGCTGCTGCCGGGTCGATATCGGGGCCTGGCGGCAGCGCATCGAAGAAGCGATCGCCGCAATCCCCAAGTTTAGTACCTTCTTGTAACCGTTCCATGTCCATCATACGTACCGAATGATTCGTTTATTTTTTTCCCGACTCCTTGCCACGTTCGAATACGCTGCGAATCATATCCACGCCTGAACACCTCTTATCCAGGAAGTTCCAGATTGCAATAACGGGGGCCTTCTGCATGCACGGCCGGGGGTTAATCCTCCCCTTCCGATGTATCTGATACTCAGCTGATCTAGACTCGGGTTCAAATTCATGGCTGGGTTTCGCAAATTCAACATGGTACCGCGAGGAGTGGTGTGAGGGGGAATACATGTAAAATCATGGGGGTGTTCAGTGAATAGAGTCTAGGTGGTTGGCGGAATCGCTGCGACCAAGAGGAGGAACGAAATAAAATAAAATAACCGGATTCTCACTCATCCATCACCCGACCCCGAGTCGAACGGGGGTCTTCTGCAGCAGAGCCACAGTTTGTGATTAGTGGAAGCAGAGGCACGCCGTATGCTACTGGGTGGTATCCTCCCTGCGGCGCACCTCTTAATTTGTTCAATGTGCAGCAGCGAACGCAGCGGAATTTTAAGTTGAATACTGGTTCATGTTCAAGCTCAAGCTCCGTAGGATTCCGTCAAAAAATCAGCACAGGGACCCTGGAAAACCAACATCAACCGTTTTCGCGGGAGTTCGGTTTTGATTTGCGTCCTAGGCTTCGGGTGTTCAACCACGTCGAGCGACCCAAATTTGAGAGCGGAAAGGAGTGGTGCCGCAATAGCTGCAGGAGACAATCGAAGCCTCTGAAGGCTCAAGACGAGGGAATGGAAAAGGAACGCTCGAAGAAGAAAAAAGGCGCAGTCCGTTGTAAACCCTGAATCACCCGACCCCGAGTCGAACCTGTCGCCAATTTGTCTAGGGAGGAAAGATTTGCACTGTGCGTGACCGGGTATTACTCCTGTCCTTCATAACTGTGGGATATTGAACTAATTTGTTGAAGCTCGTGGTTGGAATTGGACATTGAACACAGTATCAGGATTCATGGGGGCGGGTGCAGATGGAGTTTTTCTGCTTTGTGGGTAGGAGTTGGGTCCGCCTGAAGAAAGAAAAACGTCATCGAACGTATCAATGGATCACCCGGCCCCGAGTCGAACGAGGGTCTTCTGCATAGACCCTCACCGCCCGCGAACCCTACGCAAATGCACGCCGTGTGCGACCGGGTGTTCTCCTCCCCTTCGGACATCACATCACTCAACTGATTTAGCGGGTTGAAGTCGTGGTTGGAATTTGAAAATTCAACCTGGGACCGGGATTAAAATATCAGGTGGGTGTGCATGCAGGGCAAATCCTCGAGAATTCTCTGGGTATGGCTTGCTCCAAGATGAGGAACAAAAAGCGGCATCCACCATCATGGTGATCATCCGACCCCGATTCGAACGGGGACCTCCTGCCCAGTTATCTCAAAACGCGAGCAAGAGGAGCGGATGCACACCGTGTGCTACCAGGTGTTACCCATCCCCTTCCGATGTGTGCGATACTCACCTGATTTAGCCGCGGGTTGAAGATCGTGGTTGGAAATTAGAACTTGGAATTTCAACTCATGGATCGTGGTTTCGTGCGTGGTTGGATGGTTTCCGCGGGTCGAGGAGGAGGAATAAAGAACTCGAAAGTGCTCAAACATCACCCGGCCCCGAGTCGAACGGGGTCTTCTGCATTAGAGTTTTCCTCCTCATCTGATGCAGGCATATGCGCACCGTGTGCGACCGGGTGGTAATACCCTTCCTTCTTGCCCGGTGAGATGCGCGAATTTTTGGTCGGGAATAAGTAAACTGAGGGTGCTCGAATTGCAAGATTGGGAGGGTTTAAAACGGCCGCAGGGTTTAAGGGACAGAGAAAAAATACGGCCGACAACAAGTACTATCATCCGGCCCCGAGTCGAATGAGGGGTCATCTGCAGCAGAACTTGTAAACTTTACCGACTCGTGGGAGTAGACGCCGTGGGCTACCGGGGGTTATCCTCCCTGCTGCGCACCTTGTTGGACTGTGTTCAATGCGCAGCAGCAGTGCAGCTAAATTTCGGATATGGCTCAACATCGGCGACAGATTCAACGAGAAAGTCTTTCCGCTCTGCCTAAGTCCAGTCCGGGCTTTGAAGAGTCGAAGAAAAATCACAAGGGCTTAGTCATGCGTAGTCTCTCATACACAGACACTACGACAAATTCCCTTCAAAGAGAGAGATCAAGAAGGAAAGCGGGACAAAACGTGATGCATGATGTAGGTATCATCCGGGCCCGAGTGTGATACTCACCTGATTTAAACACGAGTTGAGGTTTATGGTTGAAAATCGTAAATTCGGTGCCGCGAGGAACACTGATAAAATGATGGGTGGCGGCGAGCGTGGTTTGGCGCTTGGGTGGATCGTTTGGGCGGGACCAAGAAGAAGGGGGGAAAAACCTGATTCTCGCGCATCACAGAGAGCCTTTTTCCGTATACTGGAAACAGATTGACGCCGTGTGCGACGGGGTTTGGGAGCGGTGGGGTGGGTGTTGGGAGTGGGTGCGTTCGGAAAAGAAGACTGTAGATCGGAGGAAGATGTATTGTATTTTCAAGGAGAGTGGGCTGCGGCACGGCGCTATGCTGTGCAGCTGTATTGGGGTACGAATGTTGTGCGCGAAAGTCGAAGTAGGCGCGTACTCCAGACTCGGAGCTCGGCGCAAGTCGGACAAAGGTCAGGGCTACGAACGCGAAGACTGAGTACCGGGGCCGAGCGAGAGTCTGAAGCGACCGGTATTTATCATCACAGGCGCGGTCAAGCCAACGGAATGAAGGAGACAGAGGTAAAGCAAAAGGCGGGTGAAGGAGAGAAGGGCGGATGAGCACTGATAGCACGGTGGGTTTGGGGCGTCGCATTGGCTTTCGGGGAGGTCCGGGCCAAGTTGTGTTTCGCGCTCAGCTTCCGTGTCTGCATATTCCGCACCGCGTTCATGTTCCGTGTTTTAGTTTCCAGGAGCGAAATGCAGACAATCGCAGCGAAGGAATCGAAAACACCAATAAGGGATGGGAATCGGGGCCGGGTTCATCCGGGTGATACATATTCGGTCGATGACGTCATCAAACCCTCTTCTGCTGCCGACGCCCCGAAGACACCCACAAGGAGGACGCCTTCAAACCGCCACTGCCTTTTTCGTCCAACGCTGTCCCGCCGCCCTCTGCCCGGATCTTCGTCCTCAACGACGGAATCACCCTCCACACCGGACGCGACTTCGACCTCACCTCCGCCTTGCGCACCGCGTCGTTTCGGCACCTCCGGCTTCCCTGCCTTCCGAACTCTGGTCCAGCGCGCACGGGTGTTTAGGCGCGGATGAATGCCAGGGAGGGATGCCCTTGACTTTTAAACTCTAAGCTCTAAGGACCAGGTGGGTGCAGTTTTTTTGTTGGGGGCATCCGCTCCTCGCTGTCTTTTCTTGCCTTCCTTTTCTTTCTCCTTCCCACCCCGGTACCCGCTCGTTCTCGCATCCCTCATCCGTCGCATCCCTCCGCACTCCCTCATACTTACTCTCTTCTCCATCGCCTTCGCATCGTTCATCCCCATTCGCAGCTATCAACACCCGCCCGTTCCCTCTTCAACATCATGCACCCGCTAACTCACTTCTCCCAGGTCGCGCCCTCTCGCGCGTCTGCAAATCAGGCGTCATCGGCGACGGTTGACTTCCTGCAGCCCAGAGAAGTGCATCGTCCCCGTCTCGGGTAGCGGGGAGCTGAGGATACAGCTAAGGTGTGTGTGATTCTCGCTCTTCCTTCTCATTCGTGCTTCTTCTCGTTAATGCTGCGTACGGGGGGAGAAGCGCGAGACGCGTCCGGAACGGAACGGGCGAGGTGCGACCCCGGCGCTACGTCACCGGCGCGTGTTTGTGCCAGGTGTGCAGCGCGAGCTTGTCTCCGATTCGTCTCGGCAGGCTGGGGCCGGGGGCCCTGTCGATGGCGAGGCCCTCAGGCCGATGGCAGGCCTTTCTGCGCAAGAGTGCAGTGCAGTGCAGGCGCGAGTTGGAACTGCGCTGACTCGGCGTCGCCCGCGTCTGCACGGCCTGCTCGACGGGCGTCCCAGTGTACGGGTGCGGCGCGTGCCGTCCGTACCGCGCGCTAGCAGGATCCCCGCGCATTTTCGTTCCCCTCTCCTCTTTCTCGCTGCAACCCCGGAACCCCGGAACGCTCGAACGCGCGCTGACGCTTCCCCGCAGGTAATCGTGATGCTGGACGAGCTGGGGCTCTGCGACCGAGGCGGCGCGCGGGAGGGGCGATGGGGGGATGTCGCGCGAGTCGGAGGTGCGGAGGCGCGATGGCAGGACGGAGGGTGCGTTTTGCTTCCATCTTTGCTTTGGGTTCGCGGCGCGCACCCTCGTTCTTCCGCGTGCGTTTCGCCCGTCTCCCCGAGTACGATCTGGGCCGCCGGCGCTGGGGTGGAGTGCGGGGCGCGTCAGTTTCGTTTCCGTATCTCAGCCTACGTCTCGTCGTTACTTCTACTTTCCACCCCCGCTGACGCGTGCCCACCTAGGTGCTCGACACCGATACGGATACGGATACGGATCCAAATTGAGTGGGGATTGCCTGCTGAGGGGCGGGGCGGGTGCGTGGGTCGCGCTCGCGTGCGGCGGGGTGTGTCGTCCGTCGCGCTCGCGTACGGCAGGGCGCATTCGCATGCGGCGGGGTCCGGGTGTCGACCTGCCGCCCGCCCGGTTGTCCTCGGTGTATCGCCACGCGGGTGTCCTCGGCGCTGGCCGCGATTCCCGTCCTGCCCCGGCGCTTGAAAAGACGCCGCCGTGCGCGCGCGACAGTCGCCGTGCCGCTGGGCGGGTGTTTTTTAGCTGGCGGGGGCGGGCGGCTACGGTGCGTGTGCGGCGGGACTGGTGGGGAAATTGTGCGCCGCGCCCTTACAAGGAGTGCTCCTGTCCGCACAGTGTAACGATACAACCCGTGCGCACGCGCTAGTGGCCGTGCCGCTGGGTGGTATCTTCGCTGCTGCGACTCGAGCGAGCGCGTACTACACACAATATTAATGTATAGCCTCGCTTTGGGATTTTAGGAACGTCAGGCATTCGCGTAATCGTGCCTCGGTATCGTGTCCCGGTGGTGCTGCGGCGCCCAGGTTATTCATACGGACTAGCAACGTCCGTCGACGGCCACTTCGCGAGCTCTATAATTTATTGTCGGGGCGTGAGCGTGGAAATCGGCCGGCCACATGCGCCGAACGACATTTGAGCGCTCGGAGTCGGTTCACCTCTGGTTTCCAACTTCTTCCTTTGTTCTGTTCAATTACATCTCCGGTGTTTCTCTCCGCCGCGTTAGTGGGACCTCGCAAATGTATTTTCTGCACTTGCGCCAACAAATGTTCGGCCTCGCTATATCTGTGGGTGCCGGTCCAATTTTTGGATACAGTATGAGACGTTTCAACTTCAAGGGAAGGAAGGGAGGAAAAAAACCCGAATTGGCGACTATCACCCGACCCTGAGTCGAACGGGGGCCTTCTGCATAGTAAGCAGAAGGGCACCTTCAGTACGTACATCACATAGATGCACGCCGTGTGCTACCGGGTGTTATTCCTCTTGTTTAAACGTGGGTAATACTCAGCTCATTTAGACGCGGGTTGAAGATCGTGGTCGGAAATTGGAATTTCAGCACGGTAACAGATGGAGCGGGGTGTGAGGGAGTAAAATCGTGGGGGTATTCAGTGTATGTAAGTGAATGTGGTTGGTACTTCGTTTACGCGGGATCAAGAACTGAGGGATCCAAAAAAAAAGGTCAAGTCGTGCAGAGTCACCGCATCACCCGACCCCGAGTCGAGCGGGGGTCTTCTGCTCATATTTCGTCTTTCCTTCCCATAAGATAGGCAGATGCACGCTGTGTGCTACCGGGTGGTTGTCCTCTCTGCTGTGTCTCTGGTTAATTATCGTTCAACTTCGACAGAAGGAATGCAAAAAGGAAACAATCATCTAGAGCGATCATCCGACCCCGAATCGAACGAGGATCTCCCGCACACATTTTCCTGACTGAAAAGACCGGGCAGATGCACACCATATGCTATCGAGTGGTTACTCTCCCTGCTGTGTGCCTGGTGTGTTGGCGCAGGTAGATTGAGTAAGTGGTTTGGACGCGGTGAACGTCCGACTTCACGCAGTGATAGTTGTAAGCAAAATAAGTTAGATTCATAGTATGGAATACAGCTGCTTAAATACTACTAGAACACAGCCTTGTGAGTCATAGATAAAATACTCTACACTATTCTACAATATTCTGAGCTGTTCTACGAAGTTCCACACAGCACAGGTAAGTACTGGCGGATTGCCGAGATGCCCGAGATGCCCGAAGGCACTGTTTCCAACATGGTTTAATGTTGTTCAACGGGTAGCATATAGTTGATTTTGGATTTTGGATTTTTAAGTTGGGCAGGTTGAACACCATTCAATTCATTTTCAGGGTCCGGAGGATTCTGTCAATAGTTCAGCCGAGAGACGCGGGGAAAATTCCTTCAGTTGTAAGCACCCTTCCTTGCTTCTGGTTACATTCCACCCCACCGCCTAGAGGGACCCTCCGCCTCCAGGCTCTAATCCAAACCCAGAATGGAATACAATCCTCGAGCCATCTTATTGAAGTCGACATTGGTTTACGCAATGATGGCACGGCCGAGGCTTCGTCCGTTATTGAGTCGAGTTGAATATCTGAACCCAGTGCAAGTCTCACCTAGTTGAACGCCGTTACAACAAAGTGGGACGACCTCACATCGAGGCGCGAGCGAGGATACAATCCTGACCCGAAGAAAACCTTTGTTTAGCTCCAAAACAAACACGGTCCCGCTACGAGACCTGTATAATCACGGCGGTGATCAAATAATTTTACCGCGGGAAAATGGGCCTAGAACTTGGGTATCCAAGTATCGCGGAAAACTTTTACCCCAAGAAAAAATAAAGTAAAATTAATTACAGGCTTTCTCCCCGAAAAAGGGACTTCTACTGCAGGCAAGTCGAGGGAAAGAGTCCAACTTTTTCCGTGAGTTTTTCCGCCGGCAAAAGGCAATTTCTTTCTACGGGAAAGATCCGAGCCGGTAAAAGTCAGACTTTTATGTACTCTGCGGATCTTTCCCGTGGGAAAATATGGTCTTTTTCCGCGGCAAAAAGTCAGGCAAAAAATTAGACTTTTCCCCTCAACTTATCTGCGGTAAAGGTCTGACTTTTTCCTATTAATTTTACTTTTTTTTTTCCCTAGGTAAAAGTTTCCCGCAGTAACTGGATACCCAAATTCTAGGCCCATTTTCCCACGGTAAAATATTTTGATCACCGCCGTGTATAAAGTGTCGGTGCTGCAGAGCAACAGTAATCTGCGAATCAGAGTTGGATTGGTGGATCAGGTTGACTCAACGAGCCTCAATGTACTATCACACGCAACTGGACACCCCGAGTCACAGCCGCCCTCGTATCTGAACCTGCACCGTTGAAAAACCGAGCAGTCTATGTTCAGTCCTCGTACAGACAGATGGGCAAAGAAAGACGATGCCAACGAGCGGTAACAGCGACCGAGAATCGGCTTGAATAAAGAGTAGGTTGGTACTGGGAGCGGAATGGGACACCGCGGGATGAGGATTCGTCAAAACGTTCCAGTCAGAGTTAAGTCAGAGTCGAGTTGGATTCTGAGTTGACTCTCGGGGACTCGCTTCATGTGATTACAGTTCAGCGACGGATGCATGACACGAAAAAGGAGATTAAGTTCTGTCTAATTTAAACTCGGGCACAATATAATGTGAGCCAAGTTCCAACGTTTCGGCCAAAGCGTGATCTCACGACCCCGTGGGACCATTGTGATTCGTTACATCACGGCAGTGACGACACGGGGCACTTTTTTCTCCACTGGCAGTGCTACCACGAGTCCACGAAACACAAATGCACCATTCTCTGAGCCTCACCAATTTGTCTAAATTCCCTGGATCCATACGCGTAATTCTCGATGCTCATGCTTATCATTCGAGTCTCATGGCGTTTTAGAAACGCGCGCAATCCGCTGCAGCTGGCTCCTGGAAGGATCTTCGCGACCTGTGTCTGATTCACGGCCCGCACCTTCCGAACGAACACTATCTGCTTCTGCTACCCCTCGTCCACATGTACCTCGACTCCGCGGGAATCCCCACTCCCAAAAAACTCGATACCATTCTGTGCACACCAGAACGTCATCTGGAGCTTCGTCCAATCACTGGAGCCACAGCATCGTTGGAGACCCTTGGTTGGCTGTTGGAGAAGGTCTTGTGCCCCCCGACGCATATCTTGAGGTCTGGCAAAGAGCGCATCCATGGATCATCTTCTTGGAGCTGTATTGGGAGATCATCCCTGAACGCTTCACGGCCTTTACCATTCACGAGGCGTATACCGTGTACGCAATGGTGATTTTGCTTCTCCAAAAAGAACGCAGCATGTACCACATTATTGCAAGAACTCGTGGTCTCGGCAACTTCTCACCAAGTACTGGGCCAGAGTGGTCGATAACGACGGAATCATTGCTTACGAAGGTGCATGGGCACATAGAGACGGCTGGGCCGACATGGGTCATATCATCCCGTTCTTGAGCATCGATGCTTCGGAACCGAAGAACTTCGAGGAGATTTTGGACGGTGTTGCTACGATCAGTTCGCTTACAGTTTAGGCCGCCAGATAAACATTGCTGTCGCGCGCCCAGTTACCCAAGATACCTCCACGGTTCTGACCACTGCCCTTGACCTTATCTTTCAAAGGCACGACCAGGGCCCTTTTAGCGATGCACTACTCTCCAATGGCGTCGTGAAACAGCTTGTGGCCGCGATCCGCCTGCTTGAAGTTCACAATCACTATCCGAATTCGACGTTTGGCATTGAACTCGGTCTGGGAGATGTTATGGCCTATTTCGAAGGACCTTCTGGATATCGATGGATCATCCAAGCGCTAGAGGGCGGCCTTCTTTGCCTTATCATTTCGATGAGTCCGAAGGCGAAACACATCGCGACGTACGGCTCTGGACATTCGATGGCGCCCCCGGGGAACTCTTATCTCTTATTGAAGGGGCTCTTGGAAAGACTTCTCCCAGCAGCTCTCGTCTATTACCCAGTGGTCTGCCAGATGAAACAATCATTCCCCGAGATACGCTCCCTTTCCACCAGCACCACCTTCATAAAATCGGACGTGTTCAAATTATGGAGCCCTTTCGTGAAGGTGGCGGAGCAGCGTCTGGCAGCCCTCGAATACTTCGAGTCGGGGCGTTGGATCTCTCGGAAGGCTTGCGAGAATGTAAAGGTCAGTCGTTTGCTGCCACTATCGAAGCTCGCAAGCTGATTTACTAAAAGTGCATCAAAATCGCGGAGAAGGCGACATTCAAAAGTTGTTCCGCCTGCAACTCGTCGTACTACTGTTCTCGAGAATGCCAAAAGATGGATTGGGCGGCTGGCCATCGTGAATGGTGTGGGACGCTACATGCGACGCGTGAGTTCTGAAGCTTTCTACCGTATTTCTTTGCAACAGGATCTCACGACAGACACGTAGAATTCCCCCCTCCTTTCACGGCTCGAGATAGAGCATATTTGCGTGCCCTTCTCCAATACATGTCGCAGAGACCGGCATTCAAGCTTGCGATGCTATGCCGACAGGCCCAATTCATATACAAGAACCCGGGGGTGGATTCCTTCATCGCCGCATTCGACTTCCTTGAAATCCGAGAGGGTGTTGAATGGACAGTCAACATACTGCCTGTGAGCCAGTACGCCATGGCGCGGGATGCTTCTGTGCGACTAGGCCAGCTTGCGCACGGTGGTCGGCGCACCCAACTGCATGTCATTCGCATCGCGGGCCCGCAAGGTTTCATAATGCATGCATTCCCCATGCGGTCCAGCAGTTCCGACCTTTTCGATGGACTGATTCGTATAGTGAAGGCGCTCCCACCGGGTTTGAACGTCATGAGCGCTCCCCCGCAGCTCGTTGACCCAATCCGTAAACTATCCGCTAGTACGGAAGTGGATCAATTTTACTAGCGGTCATGCGTAGTCGCTCCTTTCTGTGAGCGATCTTGCCCCTCAGTACGGTGCTCTTAACACTGGAAGTTTACAGTCGTTGGATGATCCCGAATATCGTTGCCTTCTTGATTATTGGTGCTACATCGCGTATTTATGCGTCTTCCTGAACATGTTCCGTAGAGTAGATGTAGCGGGTGATTGATGGCGGGATTCAAACTGTAACAATTCCGTTCATGATATCCGCCGCCTTCTCGGCACTGCAGGTAGTTAGTGAGCCATTTCGATGCCAACCATCGCGCACCTGACAACTGGAACTTCGTGACAGCGCCGAGCGAGAGAGCTAACGCCGGGAAGCTGAGACGGCCCTGGACTTGATTTGGGAGCGAGATGAGGGAAGTTTTTGGAGCGTACCGTGTATTATTATAGTATATTATTATGGACTAGCAAATGAGCACCATGAGAGAAAGTCGAAGGTACTGGAAACCGGGGAGGGGAAGATCATACAGTATTATGTAGAACTTTACGCACCAGCGAGACAAAGATACTTAGCCATGCAGCGTACTGATACCACAGATCCACTAGCATGCCAGCGCGACATACCTTAACACGCGCTAAAATCACATTCGTAAGGATTAAATTTGAGGAGCGACGACTCGGATTATGGATATGACGAAGAGACTCACCCCAGAAAACGGGGCCGAAAACTTGGGTAAATGCTGTCCTACAGGGGTTGCCTCGGTGGATATGGTGGAGTCAGAGAATTAGCGCGGTGGCGGGTGAGGAACTTACTTGGCGATTGTGAGTACATTAGTCTAATAGCCTAGTTCCGCCTTTTGATTTCTCAATTGCCAGCAGCATTGTACACGTGCAACGCTATTCTGCCTCCTTTAATTTTGACAGTTTTCTGCGGGCGCGTTAATTGTATATGTCACACGATGCTGGTGCCAGGCCACTCCGTAACTGGGCCACGATATCATCGAATCGCCGTTACATGGACTGAATCTACGGAGGGACTTGGTGTATACCTCGTGGCTACAGATGGCGATGCCCAAGGACCATAAAAAACTCAGCACAGGCGCGAGCGCAAATCGAACTTTGGGAATAATGGGCATTAGGTGTGCAAACTCCCTACCCCGGGATGGGAGGGAAGGGCCGAATATGGACTGTACATCCTATAATCGACCGGGCCTGCGGTTCGTGCAGCTTCCAGCAATCGCGCACCAGTGTGAAATTGGTACAGAGTTGTCGACGGTAAAAGACACGGAGCGCACAGCGTCCTCGAGCGAAGGAAAGGACTGCCAAGGATTCAAGTGCGGCACAGAGTAACCCAGGAAAAGCAGCGGCAGTGACTTTGAGAACCGTTAGATTCGATGTCGCGATCGTGAAAAGCCCAAAGCTGCCGCTGCTTCGGCGAATTTAAATGGCACTGAATCCTTCCCTAGGCGGAGAACGCAGTCTACAGAAAGTTTAAGGTGCCCGATGCAACTCCCGATGGCATTCGGAGGGACCCGGATGAGTAGAGAGTGGCGAGGGAGCTCCAGAACAGAATGGACCAACATCAGCGAGCTATATATACCAACGCTGGCCATGGAGGAGCGGATGCCAGCATTTGACTGAGCCACGGAATGGTGCGGACGAAGGGTGGACGCGGATCAGAATTACGACGTCGGATCATCGAGCCGAGTCACAGCCACTGATCTCGTGTATCTTGCCACATCATCTTCCAACCATCGTCGATGCCTTCGTCGCCGGTTGTTCTCTGCCAGCTCTATCTCAGTATCTGAAAATTCTACTGAGTTAAAAACCCCTTGGTACTGCCTGTTTCTCCTCAGCTGCTCAGCGCTGAGGCTTTTTCACAGTTTCGACAGTGTCACTTGAGTGCTTTCTCCGCAGCTCCCACCCGGATTTCTGTATGCACGGATTGTCGGCCACACCCTGCTCCATGCGTGCTTCGGGAATCAACTGCGAGAAACCCAACAATACGTCAGCCAGCACGAGCTGATCAGCCGCGCTCCATGTATGCTGACCCAGTGCGCTGCCTGCCCACGTACCTCGCACTGCGCACATCCGTCCTGCTAGTCGCGACTTGCGTACACTGCGCACTGCCGATTCCTAAATTGCGGCCCTTCAACTTCGAAGACCCTTCGGCGGCGGACTCTTCCTTTGGGACGCAGTAGACAGGTTGGCAATTTGTCCATCCAACTTTTGTTTGCTGCCTCGACGCTGTTTCCATCGATGTATTCACTGGTAAATGTGGTGCGAATATACCTCGGCTCAAATGTCTTCTGAGCTTCAAATCACTCTCTTTCCTTACACGAGATATCAGCATGTGCCGCTTGACTTCAAGAAATCGCTCTCGAGTGGACTTTCTTCCGAAGCTCCGAAATGTCACACTCATCAACATTACTATCCAGCTGCACCGGTCGGTACACTGCCCGTACGGAACGATGAAGCGACGACGACCCACTTCAGCCGGCGGTGGTCAGCGGCGGTTAAACTCCCCGGATCCTTATTTCTGCCGTGTTTAAACTTTGGAGGAAACACACGTTCTCCCTGGGCGATCAGGGTCGTCGGAAATATCGAACTTTCAGACCGGCGATGCCTGCCCACAGCGTGTCGACTCGGAAGATCTCCCAGCCGCCGGTGGAAACGCTAGGCGGCGGGCTGGAACTCACTGGTGTCAAATTCGATGAGCAGGACGCAGGGCGTAGACATCGTTTTTTGTCTTCTTCGGCGTAGCATCACGCCTCCGCACGCCCGAAAAAGCGCCGGCCCAGATCGTCTGGCGGATGATTCCAGGGAGCGCTTGATGCCCGCGCCGGGCACACGGGAAGCGGAAGCCTTCACCTCCCCCTCGTCTCCGGCCCTGGCCCCAGGCCGTGGGGGGAAGTATCCCGTGTCCCGTGTCCCGTATCCGTACGGCCAGAAAACGCGCGCGCGACGCGATGGCGGGAGGCGCATGTCAAGGCGCGCGCAGCGCTCGCGCAGCGGATAGAAGCAGAGAAAGAGACGAAAACGCACCCTCCGCACCTGCATAGCTTAGCGTCTGTGCACAGCTAGTCTCTCCTAGTCAGACGCTCCAACAAGATCAACCTCGTACCTCGGTTTGTTGAAGTCTGTTATTAAGCGCGGGGGTCCGATTTGGGTCCGATCAGGGTTAAAAAAGCTTATTACGTAATCTTCGGCTAATTGGTGGCGGTGTCTGGCGTCGCGTCCCAGCTCTTTCCTTCCTCCATCTCCCTCCCCACTCTAGACGTGTTTATACCCATTTTCTTGTCTCTACACACTCGTACGATCCCCTCGCGCATGCCTAGCTGTATTTATGGCACCCAGACTCCGCTGGCAGGATGATCTCGGTCGCAAAACTATTGACACTATCGTACGCAAAGTAATTCCAGGATGGAAGGATGGCCTCCGTCCCGTACAGATGGATCTGGTGGCGCCAATCCTGGACGGAGAGGACGTTCTCTGCTGCACTGCGACTGGCGACGGGAAGTCCGCGGGTTTCTCGGTGCCCATTCTAGTACTGAACGAATACAACGCCAATCCTGAGTTGTACTCAGCTGGATTTCGCACGCGCGTAGGACCAGTAGGAGTTGTTGCTAAGCCTACAAAGGGTCTTGCAAATAAAATTGTATGCAGCAATATTGTTTTCATCTCAAAAAAGACATTAACCTTTACTATCGTTACTTTCAGGTCTTCGAACTTGGCAAACTAACCATTTTCGCCTTCGCGTACTGTCGCGAGTCGCTCAAGTTGCGTACGATAGGATAGTAATCGTAGCTTTTAACGTTTGAAGGGCGCTTGAGTCCGGCAGTGCTGGAGGCCTTGGACAGAGAAGATGGGTCGGATGAGGTAGCGGGGTCGTAGTGGTTCTCCGAGACGGAGTTGAGGTCGCAGGCGCCGGTGCGCCATATTTCGGGTAATGAGAACTTGTTACGAAAATTTCCAACTGATGCACAGTACCGCGATGCGCGGA
Organism: Mycena rosella; assembly: GCA_029378255.1. Taxonomy (NCBI): domain Eukaryota; kingdom Fungi; phylum Basidiomycota; class Agaricomycetes; order Agaricales; family Mycenaceae; genus Mycena; species Mycena rosella. The sequence continues at coordinate 360,152 of JARKIE010000050.1, forward strand.
GAAGATTTGCAAAGGAGGCGCCGTCGCCGCGTACCCACTCGAGAAGGTTGGGGTGTTTCTTAACATCCACACCCACCTGACCGTCGAAATCTCCTACAGTTCGAATCATCCCGGAGATCGATGTTTTACATTCTGAGTTCAACATCAGCGGCTGAAACTCGTGCGGGAGGCAGTCGTCGGGTTTGCGTCGTCTGGCGATAGGAGCAGAACGGAAGAGGCTCGTTACGCGTTGGCGGAGGGAGTGAAGTTGGGGAGGAAAGTCGATGAGAACGCGAGCCCAGTGAAGACGTTGAATTTGGCGCTCATGGTCCCAATCTATGTCGTCGAACAAAGACATCACAGTCATGGTTTTGCGCTCCTTGCGTGCGACGAGAGAATAATAAGCTTGCGCATCGAACGCCTTCGGAGCGCAACCGCGGAGCTTTATCTTTGTACCCGCGGTTCCCACCTTCACCCGACTCACCCGACCAGTGCCTTGTTCATAGAGAGCATCGTGCTCCTGCACGTTGTCGAGGCAAATGCAATGCTCGACTTCGTCGCGACTGCTTGCCTCCTCGGTCTCCGCAAGCATTTCTGCCATGCTAGCATCAGTCATAGACTGAAGCGCGGCACGAGCAGTAGAGTCAGCGACAGTGTTGCCAAAACGACAGTATACTCGCTTGACATCGACATGGTACTTGCATACAAAGTGCCCGATTCCGAGCAGCATCGCCATATCCCCGTTTGCATACGGATTCTGCGCAAGGATAAATGAGGAGAGGGCTGCGACTTGTATCTGGGAATTGCGATTAAAAAGACAAGACATGCTGGATAGGATCGACTTACCATAGGATATGGACGACGCTTGCACTCGACGAAAACCCCCTTTACCCTTGGAGCTGCCATGTATTGAGAGAGCAACATCGGCAGTTTGAGCTTCACCCAGTATTTGTTGGAAATTGTGTCAATGCTAAAATTTTTGAAGTCCTTCCAAGTAACAACGTGCACAGATGGATGTCCGCGACCGTTCGTGCTCGCACGCAACCGCACGCGAGATTCCGGGTCGTCCGGATCCTCCTTCGTGGCCTGCAAAGTCTGTTTACGGGCCTCAGCTGCGACTAGTCTTGTTGCCCACGTAGACATGAACGGACGTGCGTGATGAATATCGGATGGTTCGCCAGTAGTGCAAAACATCGATTCTCGCTCCTTAATTCGCACAGAGTTCTTTGCAGGGAAGCTGCAATGGTGGTGATACATCAGAGGGAGTATATCAGGCATCTTGATGTCCATAAGACCACGAAGGAAACGCGCGACAGCTGTTGCGTGGGTGAAGCTGCGAGGATCTGGCTCACTGTGGGGAAGACGATGAAAGAGAATGGAAAGGAAATCGCCAATAGAATCGAAAGGAGAGTCGTCAAGAAACTGCTCCATTGCTGCAAATTTCTCGGAATTTTTTTCTTCGGCAGATAGTGCTCATGTGCGGAGATGCGGTTGTTGGTGTGGAAATTCGGGGTATGTAGCAGGAATGGAGGGGATTGGAGGATTCCACGTGGTCTGGTCAGCTCGATATGAGCTATAATCTGCTGTTGGGGTGGTGATAGCGGGATTCAGGTCCAGCTGAGGTATTTTGCGGTAAGCCCGCGGTTTTTTGAAGGCAATGGAGGGTGGATTGGGACTAGGATCCATGGTAGAAGTGTTTTATACACTGAGACATAAGTTTTCGGGTGAGACGAAGTGCAGAGGAAGAGAAAACACTTCGCAATGGAAGCAGAAGAGAAGACGCGTAGCGTGGGAACCGCCAATTAGCTGAAGATTACGTAACAACATTTTACCCTGATCGGACCCCCGCGCTTAAAACGGACTAGCGCACAGCTCCAGCGAGGCGGGCGGAGACGATTCCACCCCTGTGTGGAGAGCGTCTTGAGGCGAGATGCGGGAGGCAGCGGGGACCCGGGAGGGGTGACGGTTAGCGTGTATGTGGCAAGGAGAATGATGAAAGCACGGAGGAAGCATGGAAAGGAAGCAGGAAGCGGGAGATCGGGGCGAGTAGGAGGATACGCAGACGAATTGCCAGGAAACGGATTGGTGCGATCAATGTATGGGATGGGATTGGATTTGTGGGCCGACAAAAGGGAAGTGAAGTCCCGAAACATCAGGAAAAATCCACTTTGCTTGGTTGCACTCCGTAGTGTCAGTAGTCGTGGTAGTCTGGTAGACAAGTCCCCTCCTAGGTAGCGCTCGGTAGCACCAAGCCAACTCTCCGTAGCAGCTTGGTAGCAACCGGGTAGCACGCAATTTGGCGTAGTGAAAAGTATTCTTCGCTGTTGAGGCTTCGGTCGATCAGTTAGTGAGTGAAGGAATTATTTTTTAGTATTTGAATTTCAATTGTAACAAATGTACTTGTAGGACATTAATACTGCAACTCAGGGGATTCGAACGCTGGACCTCGCGCATACGGAAGAAATTAGACGAAAGACAAAATACCACTACACTAAAAGACTGTGCAAACTTGTATTTAGGTATTTATAGGATGACCACCCTTCCACCTCGGGTTGCACTAGTACTCTTACACAAGTCCAATTCCAATCTCTCGATGCTGAGCCCACCCGCTCAAAAATGGTTATTCAATTTCTGGCCAGACACTGCAAGCATTTTCAACCAACATTCTTACCAAAAAAAAAAAGCAAGGAAATCTTGAACAGGGTTTGAACAGGGGCTTTCTCTCGTAATTCTTACCCCTGCTACTTAGCTGACGAGGTATGCAACCAGTGCTACTGATCTCACAGCATAAAATACTGGAGCTACCAGGAGCTACCAGTCCAAGTGCAAACTGCTACCAGTGCTACTGAGCTTACAACAAAAGCTACTGGGGCTACTGAGAGCTACTAGTGCAAGTGCAAGCTGCTACCAGCGCTACTGGGGCTTCTGAGCCGAAAGCACAGCTACCTAGCCAAATGGTGTTTCCTGATGAAACGCGCCAGCAAAAGGCCCTGCACGCACCTCATCCTTCAAAATTTCAAGGCAGTTCAAAGCCCAAGCACATCCCTCCCTGGTATTCCTCCATGCGTTCTGAAGTCCGGATCTGGAGGAGGATGCTTCGAGGAGGAAGAGGGCCAGCGGAGTGGAACGAGTCGGGGCGCGAGGAGGTCGAAGGGAGGACGGGGCGCGTCGGGATAGCATTGGACGAACAAGGCAGTGACGGCGGCCTCCTCCCACACACCCCTCTATTCATTCCCAGCCGCCCGTCGGTGGGGCTTGAAGTTGAACTCGTCCTCTTTTCCGGGTATCGTACCGGTCGGCGGTAGCAGCGTAGCACTGGCAGGAGAGGGTTTGATGATGTCATCAGGAAGCTGCTGGCCCACTGCCAACCAATTACTGGCACATCTGCCCCTTAATATATCCAAATATTTTAGTCAATACGAGGACATTTGGGAATTGAGAGAACCGGCGCGATCGATGCACGGCGGCAACGGGGCATCCCAAGCGGACCTCGATTCGGCAGTGCCACCATCAGATCGAGCCTGATGCCCGATCAGGCGTTATTGATGCGTGTCTTGGTGATGGCGGCCCCGACTGAACGACGCTGAAGCACGGAACATGGATAGACACAGCAAGCAATACATAATAATGCTACAAAGTTCGCCCCATTGAGCGCGCACACCACACTTCATGTTATCCGACAACCAGACAGTCGCGGACGTGAGTCACTGACCTTCCTCGCCCTTGCTCGCGCGCCAGCGGCGCCACACGACCTCGTACCCCGCCACAACGCGGCTACCCAAATAAATGGTATGTACCCCTAAATTCATAGTCTTCACTGCGTGCGTCGCACGCGTGAACGGGCGTCGCGCTGTGGTCGCTCGCGCAGGCGCCCGGGACTCTCAAAGGGGCTGATAAATGCGGGAGGAAACATTGAAGAAGCGGCCGAGATGCCGGATGGGCAAGTTGTTCTTCAAGAGGAGGGAGGGAGGCAGCGCTGATGGAGGGCGGGAGGAGGATTGCGCGCCGCATCAGCCCATCAATCTTTCAGTGGATGCCGCCGGTATGCCGCTGTGCATCGAAATGGATTGATGCCGGTTCTCTCAATACCCAAACTTTCACGTCAATGTATATGTTCGTTCAAGTTCTCCTCTCCTTTGTGGCAAATCCGATTGTTTGGGTGTTCACAGTAGCCCTTTTTGAGCTCCTTTTTACTTCCTTTTCACCCAAATGGCTGGGAAGAAACAAAAAGGAAGCAAAAAGGAGTGTTAAAAGGAGCCAAAAAGGGCTACTGTGAACAGCCCTATTTCTCCCCTTTCACATTTTAACTAGCTACGGGTATCAGCGCCAAACAGGGTTGTGAATATCCGCGTCCTTTGCGCGACGCCGTGAGCCAAGATACTGTACTATTCCGACCAAGTATTCATCAATTTTTATCCGAGATGGCCGATAAATTTACTTTTGATTTAAGGCGATTTTTGCACACATCAAAAAAAAAAAATTGTGACCTGTGACTGAATACTTGGTCGGAATAGTACAGTATACTTGAATCCTCGAAGCTTCAACGCGTACCTTGAATGACGTCGACGGCTTTGATAAACGTCTCATTTAAAATTAACCGAACATCGTGTACGAAAGGCATACAGTTCGGGGGATGTCGATGCCGCTCCTTCCCCGCCGGCACATCGGCTAACCTACGATTGCCCTACCTCGCCATTCACTCGGAGCGCCTGATTGTATGCGGAATTATAACGCTCCTCAGAAGATCCTTTATCCCAAACTAGATTCCTCATTGTCTCTTCCAACACCGTGAGCTCTGGATTCCATGGCTAGCATCGCTGGTATTCCTCTGCTGCAACACGGTGTGCTCGAAATATATCCTCGGCGCGCCGACAAAATGGCGCCACGCTCCAATCTCCGGCGGGTTTCCAGGGCTTTGGTTCCAGGACTAACTGTCCCCGTTGGAATGCGTCTGATGGAGGCTTCGGACTTAGCATCCCATGTATCACCGACGCATTCATGACTAGATTACTGACCCTAAGGTATGCCGCCTTGTCTTTTTCTGCCATGTGAACGGTTATAAATCTGCATCATTATACAGAGACTATCGATGGCAATGTCAATTACTTCACGGCCTTACGGAGGGGTTCCTTTGTGGATATGTGTTGCCGCGCTTTTACTCCGCCGCAACACTGCGGCTTCCAACCAGCGGACAGACTTGTCTTCCTCAGCGCGGACAAGATTTCTGAAATTCTCCGGACATGGAGAAATGCTACGTTGCGAATATTTTATCGTTGCTTTTCGTTTCTCGTGATTCTCCGATAATGCGGGGAGATGTCAATCACGTCCAACGAACCCAGCCGCTCGTATCAATCTTTTTCGACCTATCCACGGTTGCTCTTGTCAACTAGCCCACCGCTCCACAATTCTCGTGTTGCGCGCGTTCATCACGAGGCGATGTTCAGCCGAGTCTGAGCGCATCCATGACCGAATGCTCGTTCTGAGGCCTATTCAATCGCACGAAACGACTTTCCGCAAACATATAAAAGCTAGCTTCGTTCTCTCCCATTCCTCACTCGAACACATCCACCTGTAGTTCAAGCTCTCTCATAAAACCAACCATGTTTCCCAAGCTCTCTGTCGTTGTCACTTCGGTGCTCATTGTGAGCCCGAACATCTTTCTTTCAAATACCCCTCTTACATTGTTTCAGACCCTTGCTGCCGCCATTCCCAACACCACGCCCCCGGTGACGCCCCCGACCTCCAACCAGTGCAGCAGCGTGGTCCCCTCGAGCGACGCCTCCGCCTCCGCGGTCGCCGCCCTCCTCGGGCTGACCTCAGCGGCCTCCTCGTCGATGTCGGGTTAAGCTGCTCGCCCATACCGTCATCGGAAACGACTGGTGAGTCATCCCGAATATCTTACCCGGCTAGGCTGATCTCGTCGCTCAGCGGAGGCACCACCGTCACCTGCGACACACCCGACAAGGCGTGGGGTGCGTGAAAAACTTCACTGCATGTTTAGGATCCCAACTAATGAATCTCCGAATCCAGGTGGTCTCATCGCCATCAACTGCATCCCTATCACTCTCTGATTCGAGCGCGCTGTGACGAACCGGAAATATCAGTGTTGGGTCTTTCGAGGTTTTCGTTGTACATTTTCAATCCGTCGGCGTTGTTCGTGTTGAATGTCCGAAATATAACGTTATCTTCTGAGTTTGTCTTTCTCTGATATTTGAATACTGGAGCCTAAGTATGCAAACCGCCTGAGTAAAATACCCATATTTGAACTATATGCTCTACTCCGAAATAGAAATACACTTGGTTGTGGTGACATTCACCACATCCGGCGGTGCTCTCTTTCTCTCCCACGCATGTACCGACCCGATCGAGGCCCATAGTTTGGAGCGTATTGTGGCAAGGGAAGCCCCGGAAAATGCTGTTGGTATTTTTTGGAATTACCCCAATTTGATCATTCGTCCAGTGGTTCACACTGCGGTGTTATCCAGTAGTGTCTTGAAATATTTACTACAGACTCTCAGTGAATCAGGTTAACGGCGTACGTCGGAATCAGCCTCATTTCCCGCGGATCCCATCGCTGATGGGTGTGGGTAGGCAAACATACTGTGTCTTTGCCGGTTACGAGTACTTATGTAATCGTTTTTTTAATCAATCGAAATGAGATTTGAAAGTCTCGCGACATTGTGGTCACGAATTTAAGCGTGTAATGTTTTTAGGCTGTGCTAATGTTTGTAGTGGCTGTGTATAGAGCCTGTTCTTTAAACCGACTTCAAATTTTGTGAGTGTTTTAGTGGCTGTGTCATTTCCTTGCAATTATGTGTCGCTTTGCTTCATTTACGCACATGGTGTTCATTTCCCTACAACATCATACTCACATGCTTACCTCCTGGCCTCGTACAAATTTCAGCTTGTAAATTGGTCCTGTTATACCTGATTCGCATTGAAGACTACGTGGCAGTGTCTATCTGTTGGTCTCGGCAAATTTCCCGCTGCCTTCCTCCCTTCCAGTACTCTAATATCACTTAAATTTGGGCGGCTTTACGTCAAGTATATCATAGGTAGATGCCTACTCAAATTTGTACGGTTCCCGACTATAAATCGTGCGTTCGTCGAAGCCAGCCAACGGGTGAGTGATCGGCTGATCGTGGCATTTGATGTGGCCACGCGGATCAACGGGAGACTTCTAGGCCATAGCAGGCCATCACGGTGCACATCTTATTCTTCTTTTCTCATCACGAACTCATACCACGTATGTCCTAGTATACTCATTCCAACGCATCGCGTATATATACACAGTATGCCCCTCCCTCTCTTTTTACATGACTCAATATGGCCAGACCATACTTTCCCTTTCGTCCGCACTTCGGAAATATCGTACAGTTGCCGATGCCTTCGTGGACATTCTTGAAGTGAAGGGCATCTCTCCCATGCCAAATGGGTAGATTACGAAAATTTCGCTCCCCGTTTCCTCACACTCTTCCCAACGGTTTCTTGCGACTACATTATGCATTGACTCGCCACCATCATTCCATCGCAAACCGCTCGGCATCGTTTGGAACGACATCTCGGTCAAAGGCACGACTTCGGACATCACGAGTACACGGCTTCGTCTTTGACATCGCTAAAAACGCGTGTATTTGCGCGAGAAGAAGCGTCTCAATATAGAGGATGGGGTCGATTAGTCTCGAACTGATGGTCCCGTAATGGACATTCTCCTAAGATAATCGCGTGTCCCTGCGGCGCCAGTTTTCAAGATGCCGAACATTTAGGCCTTGAGGGAACGGATTTCCCCCACTCTTCGCTTTTTTTCTCGCTTTTCGATCTCGTTTGCTTCAAGTTGCCGATCGGCGGCCCTCGGGATTGCCTCGGATCAACCCTTTCTTTCATGCCGAGATATTTGCATCATGGCCAACTTATGGCCAACCTTGGCCAACTAATGGTCACCATCCCCGAGTGCTGATGTTGCGCCTATTAAGTATCTAAATTCTGGTTACTGCAGCCATCAAAATCCGCTCGGGCATTGCCGACAGTGCCGTGGCCTCATCATGCTTTGCTTTTTTTTCCGTACCTCCTACTAGTGCGTGTTCTGAAAATTCGGCGAAATCAAAATGAGTGTGGCGGTTGACCCCAATCTCTTTCCACCTCGAAGGGAATGCTCGGGGGCTTCCCTGGTGAGTGAGGATGATACAGGGAAACTCAGGTGCATGTTCAGACATACACTCCGCTTGATACATCTTGTCTGTTGGATTTTAATTGGTTGAAATCCAAGTTTCCACCAAGTTTCCGAAAAAAAGTACCCCGGCCGCAAGTTTGCCCCAAATGGTCGGGGATGACCGAATCAAAAAGAGAGGATGGCGGCAGAAAGGAAGCGCACAGATCAGGCTTGAGGAGCTTGAACAGACGAGCACTGGCGCGACGGCAGAGGTTATGTTTATTACATATTCCAAAGTTAGTCAGGTGGTGTTCCCTGTCAATCGGTGTCAAAAGATGTGTCATTACGTCCCATCATTTGGAGATGAATCCACCCTCTTCTCTCGCAAATACTACACCAAAGTCACGCGCTTTCTGGCCGACACCACCGTGGGTAAGGTTAAACTTCCCGATGTGCGCTCGATCCAAGGAACACTTCAGCATGTCAGCTTTGTCTACCGTGACGGGCGCTCTTTCCTTCCATCTCTTAACGCGCAAATTCGCCAGTTTTCCAATGAGTTTATTTCCCACAACCTCTCCGCCTTCACCCGTAGTAACCTTCGTTGGTGGGTGAACATTCTCTCCCTTCCCAATGTCTCCAGATCTCTCCTTGCTCAGAAGACCATGGATATCGATGTGTGGGTCGATGCGTCTACCGACTTCTATATCGGAATTCTCGTTAACGGTCGGTGGGCAGCTTGGGAACTTCTGCCCGGCTGGAAATCCGAAGGCCGTGATATCAGCTGGGCCGAATCTATTGCTGTCGAGTTCGCTTGCATGGTCCTGTGTCAGCAATACCACCGTAATCGACGCCTATAAAAAGGGTCGCTCACGGAATATCCATCGAAACTCCTCCATCCGTCGAATCACGGAAATGCTCATTCCACGCAATCTCTCCATCTCTCCCATCCACGTTCCCTCCACTCTCAACCTTGCTGTCCCATTTTCCCGCCGCAAATTTGGGTCGCCACTTCACCGTCTCGATTTTCCATTCCCGCTCAATGCTGAGCTCATTCCTTTTGTTGTCGCATGCATAGGTACTACCTGCAATTCACCCATTCTTCATTTTCTTGACCATAATTTGCAGGTTAACACTACCGCGCTCAGCAGATGCTGAGCATTTACGCGCAGTCGGGAAAGGGCCTACGGTCGAGACTGCGCGTAAATCTGCGGGACCTCGAAATTCGTCTAACCCATACAATCGTCTCAAACCATCGCCTCTACGTCCTTTCGTTCTCGCCAGAGATCGGATTTTAGCCTGGAAAATCCCTTATTCTTTCCATTCACTGCGTTCGCTTTCAACATCTTTCCCAGCAGATTTAATTTCGCGCTGGCAGCAGGTACTTGCGGCCTCCGTCGAGCAGGATACCCACGGTTCATACGGCGCTGGTCTCCTCCGTTTCAATCATTTTTGCGACTTACACGGTATACTAAAAGATCAGAGAATGCCTGCTAGTGAGGCTTTGCTCTCGATCTTCATCTCTTGTTATGGCGCTGGCCATGTCGCGGGCGGCACAGTCTCCACCTTGCTCGCGGGATTACAGCTCTGGCACGCGGTCAACAATGCTCCGTGGCATGGGAACGCACCCTTAAGCCGCACCAGAAAGGGTGTGTCTAAGCTTGCGCCTCCTTCGTCCCGCCGTCTCCCCCGTGATCCTGTCTCTTTTAACCACATGGCATTACTATGCGACTCCCTCGATCTCTCGAATACTCGAGAAGCCGCCATCTGGGCCGCAGCCTGCACGGCTTGGCTGGACTGCACACGCCTTGGGGAAATTCTGGTTGATTCTCTCGCGCAATTCAATCCCGCGTGTCACGTCAGCCGTGGTTGCCCCAAGAAGCGTGGTACGGCGGCGAACAACCATAAATTTCTCCAGTTCAAGGTCCCTTGGACCAAGACGAAGAAATCCGCCGGGGACTGAATGACCTCAACGGAGACGTTTGACAAGGTCGACACCGTGTCCGCTGTCGACCACCACCTTTCCGTCAACTCTGATGTACCCGATTCCGCACCCTTATTTTCTTACACCACTATATCCGGTTGGCCTGCCTCACGCGCTCCGATTTTCTTCAACGCTGCAACGCAATCTGGCTAGCAGCCGGTATGGGAGCATTGAACGGTCACGGCTTCCGCATTGATGGAACAACACATTTACTGTTTCGTGGCGTCGATCCTTGGGTCGTTATGAAGCAGGGTAGTTGGTCCTTTACAGCCTTCCTCCTCTATTGGCGCAACGTCGAGGAAAATTTCCCCTTATTCATCGATGACTATGGACACTTTCACTAGCCTTAAAGATTCTGTCTCTCGCTTAGCTAATTCTACCTAGTTGGGGGAGTCGTATAGCGGCTGCCGACTGTTCGCTCATTCCTTTCGCTCATTTGTTTGGGAAGTGGACATCTACTAGCCTCACTCACAGAGATCCAGCTCCCGCAAAGGATCTGGCCTCCTCTTCCCAAAGACCTTTATTATGATTCTTCTATCCTAACGACTTAGTTAGCCGGCCCCCGTGCACTTACGGCCTTAGGTGCACAACAAGTGCGCCGCCCCATTTTTATACGGTACTCGACGGCGGTAGGCTCGGTCACGATTCTGTATTAGTATCGATAAAATGTAATTGATTTGAACCAAATAACAGGCAGAGTACAAGGAGCATATCATGGGAGACCCCAGCAGATCCCGAACATACATACTGAGCACATGTAAGTTGAGAGTTTGCCTAGATTATGTGTTGATGTATGGTCCGATATGTTCGGATATGGGCTGGTTTAGCAGCGCATCTGGGCGCATCTGAGCAGGAATTCTCACTGGGCTTGATTGCTTACTTCTGGGTCTCGTGGAACGTCGAGGCTGCTCAATACAGTACGCGTATCTCCCGCGGATGGAAGCGGGGTGCAGGGACTGCAACAGGAATATTCAGAAATCTCATGTTACATGGGGTACGGCACAAATGGTCCGGCTTCCCCCGCGGGTCAACACAATGCAGGACGAAATCTCTAAACCGATGAGAATGGCCTTGCCAAGCTCGTCAGGCCCCGGCAGTCGTCGTGATGCTGCACGTCGCGACCGGCATTACTTGCCGTGCTCCGATCATGTTGTATTACCTGAGGAATAGACCTCGACTATGCGTGAGGGTGGCAAAGTAGAATAGTTGATATGATAAGTGTTCCAGACATTGATGTTCGATCCAAAAAAAAAAAAAAAAGGTTCCATAAGTACTAGTTTGCCGGGCCGTGCCACGGCCATCACCCCCAAGTCATTCCGTGAAATAAGCCTAGGACTGACCCGACTGACCGTCCCACTCGGCATTTTGCCGCGTACGGGAGGCATCGCATTCGGTTGATCACGTCGCATCCACGTCGCTTGGGATGAGGTGAAACGGTGGGTTGTACTGTTGGATCACTTAAACGAAGCAGTCGAAAAACGACCAAATATCGGAGGGTGCCAACAGTGCACATATGGGAAGTCCATCAACCAGAGGATCCAGGTCTGCCCGGAGGGTGTTAATATGTAAAAAGAAAAAGCGAGTCAAAAGCGAGTCGAACTTTAACTCGAACGGGTTAGTCTGCTGGCCTGCAGCTGTCAGTGTTACCGAACCACGATTATGTGGCCGCCACATGCTCTTTGTTCATACAGATTTCTTGGTTACTTATTCCTCCTTCATGGCTGCTTTTAGATTCGTCGTTTTGGAAACAACTCTACTTGTTCGAAATATGCTTAGGAGTGGGATACTAGCGATTGATGCCGGGAATACAAATTATTTCCAGAAACCACACGACCAAATCCGACGCAAGACTCAATGGTTTTTTAGCCAGTGACTAATAGCTGACTACATGTTTACTGTGGCCTTCGCCGGTCGCTATAAACCCACAGGTGTACAATACCCTGGAAAGCTAATCATAAAACACGAATGCCCGAAGTTCGATTGACTCGCGGAACGGGGCGCCTTCCTGTGTCGCCGGATCACTAAAAGCGGTGTGAGGCGCGTAGAGCGCGACACTCCCGTCCTGGAGCGAATCATAACTGCCGCAAATTCAAAAACTCAGCCAACTAGACAAGCAAAGAAAGGACCCACCACTTGATTAAAATCAGCTCGTCGGGCGCAACTCCGGAGAAATACGTCCATTTCTGATTGGGGTTGTATATCACCGCGGAGGCCTCCCCCTCGCGGTCAGGGAAGATGAGTGCAACAGGCAGAACATCTTTCTGTCCGTCAAAGCTTCGATAGTCGCACAGTGCAAGCGGCCAGTCGAGCGCAGGGTGCGAAATCGGGCGCCACAGGTTTATAATCTGGAATCGGTGCTTGAGAAGCTCGGGAACTTCCTCAGCAGGCATGTGGAGACGGAGTCGGGCAAGCGCGGCCGCGTTCGTCTGGTCAATGTGGGCCTGCGTGGCTGGCTGGGCTGGTTTGGCTGTGTCCGTGCCGTCATCAATTGTGCTGACTTTGCGGCGTCGAATGGCTAGTAATCAAATTCGCGTCATCACCCAGGACAGAGCCGCAACGGAATTGAGGAACTGACTGTGATCAAATAGCACGACGCGACTTGCACCCGTGATGCGCTTAAGGAATTCGATGCTCTCCGGATAATACTCCTCCTTGATCTCGGCGTCACTCGTGAATGCGGTGTGCTTCGCAGCATGCTTGTAAAGCTGGAATCCTGTCGTGTCTAGCGTCGCAGTCGCCTCGGTGCCGCGGAGATTCTGAATCTCAACATCGTGGACATCGAGGGGGAAGTTCTTGTCATTCGCCCCACTGGGAGCCGTAGTATCCTGGTACGCGCGCGTGCCGTCCGGGGGCGGCAGCGCAAAGACGATCGGGGCGGTTGTGCTAGCTGGAGTTCCTGGGGCCATATCGGTGGAGAGAAGAGCGGTAACACCTCACAGGGGACCGGTCATGGCTTTTATAAGATCTTTCACTTTACCGCCTCTCGCCATGCGGAGAGCGGATTGCGTGCTTGCGTGCTTCCCGCAAACCCGTGGGGGCCCGTTGTGAAATCTTTCGCCTCCCTCAGTCTCTCTCGGCTCCGCCTCTCACTATAACACGCCTAGGACCTGTAGATATTTCACGCCTACGCACGCCATTCCGCTGCCTCGTTGCGTTTTTTGTTAAAAATAGTCGTCTTTGAGTCACCATCAACATAGTCTTGAGTCACCGTCAAGAGTCCGCTCGGTTCGGTTCCAGAATTGAATCTAGTTCGCTTAATGTCAAGTCGGAGCCGTCGGGACCAACTTTTCGTTGCCCAGTTTTATGATTCACCACTGCCGGCATCCCGCTATCTGAGCGCCTAGTACATCGCTTGTTGTCAGATGCCAGAGAAACACCTGGATGCGCGAGTCTCTGCAGTGTCTTGTTGGTCAAAATCCACTAGAGAAATTTGAACAGCATAGGGTTTACCCCAATTGTTGAACATCAACATCCTCAGAATTTGGCAGAAGTTTGAACCTTCTGGGGGTTCAACCCGGGGTTGACACCGCAACAAGTGTGAAGTTGCTACTCACAACATTGTCAAGGGCGTAAGGATAAAATCTTGTATTACAGTACACATCACATAACCTTCCACGCGGGTTTCGAACACGACATCAGTCGTGGGCACCCCGACCCGAGTATATACGAGAGTAGTGGGAGTGGGACTCGCACAATTAAGCGAGTCCCACTAATGATGCCCAGTGAAAACACCGTCTCAACCGGTATCGGACGGTATCGGGTGGTCTAAGAAATATCGGCTGGTCTCAAGCTGGTCTTGATTTTGTCTCGAACTCGTCTACTACTGGCTTGTGAATGAATGAATGACATCATACAATTTGCCAATTTCTTTTCAAAGTCAGTCGGAGACTCGGACGACGGAGCCGCCGCGCTCATCGGAGTCAATGACACGTCACGGCAGTCTTCCCTCTTGTCCTCTCACCATCGACGCTTTCTTCTCGCTGCTGGCTTCCTCGTCCCACTTGGAGATGGTTTGTGTGCCAAGAATTTCGCGACTTGCTACGGTGGCCACCCGGGTCTCGTCCCTCCGATGCATTAGCCTTCTGCCGCTCTTGTCTGCGGCTTTTTTCAGCCTGCTCTTGTCTCGCAGACCCGCGCCAATGCGCGCCCCAAAACGAATCCAATTCAAGCGCAAGTCTGAGACCTCGTCGGGATGTTCAAGACACAAGTCACCTTGGATTTGGCTCAAGTCGTCAAATTCTCAAGTCGCCAAACTCTCAAGTCGTCAAACTCTCAAGTCGTCAAGGCCTCAAGCTGTCAATTGTAAGCGCCCGCGGGATATCGTCCAAGAAACCCCACCATCGCCGTCCAACTTTAAGCTTCAAGCTTCTAGAGTCAAGCCTGGAAGGAACAATGAGAACGACTAAACCATTCCAAGTCGATGCGCGTCAAGCTATCAAACTCAAACACTCAAGCAAACCATGCTCCTGCTAAGGGCAGCACTTTCTCTGGTTTTTTCCCTTGTTCCCTACTGAGTGCTGAGCTATGTGCCGTATCCCTGCTTCCTGTAAGTGGGCACTATTCATTTTTGCGAATCGTTCTTGAAACGAATGTGTTTATCATATCCAGGGAACCAACCGGTGTGTTCTTCTTTGCTCCCGCCCTTGTATTACACTGATCTCAGATTTCATAGTGCTCTGTCTGCTGTCGTAGCCTGTCCCCACCAGTCCTACCAAACGAGCGAAACTCGCAAGTGCGTTTCATCATCGCACATTCTCTACCCCTGACATGGTTTCCACAGGGCAGAAGCATGACGATGGACACCATCTACTTCACCCCAGACACCACGGACTTACGATGCGCACCATTGGCGGCGCCCCGGGCTCTTCTTTCGACAGACCCGGTACATGCACTTGTCGAACGACGAGCGTCGGAGTGCGGGGCACTGGTCGACGTTCTCGGGGGGACGAGCATGTGCTCTCACAAGCGGAGAAGCTCTGCGGGAGCGGGAGGGCGAGGCACTTTGGATGCTCTTGGCGGTCTTGGGTGCGAAGGAGCGAGGCTGGGGGCGGGGCAGGAGCCGGGTAGCCCAATTTGCACGAATAATAATAGCAGCCCAATAAAATTTATACCCTTTGATACAGCCCAGTGAAAACACCGTCTCGACCGGTATCGGCCGGTATCGGCTAGTATTGTACAGTCTCGAAAACGAAAAATTAAGACAGTTCGAGACAGCGCGATACCTCTTGATACCAGAGCTAGTAAAAATGGGACTTTTAGCTGATGTGTCTCGGGCTGTATCAGGCTGTATCAATTTTATTGCGCCGCTATTGTTATTCGCATAATTAGGCTGCCCCTGCCAGCGCCCCGCTTCTCCACACCCAGACCATTCAAGCGCGCACCGGCGCGTCCCGCCTGAGAACGTCGTCCAATGTCCCGTCCCTCGGCTCTCATCGTTCGAGAAGTGCAATGTCGTGTCGGGAGGCGGCGCTCAAGTTCGATGTGTATACATGGGTCAGGAGCTCGGGGCGTCGTGGACGGTGCGCGTCGAAGTCCTGGGTGTACGGTTGAGGCACATGGCATCCATTGTCGTTTTCTGCCCTGTGGAAGCGATGTCAAGGCCGATCATGTGCGACAGCGTGAAACAAGATATTACCTCCGGTGTCGTACAACGGGAACAGTCTACGGCGACGCACAGAACACGATTAAATCCTAAATCAGCGCAATACGGGAGGAGGGGCGAAGAAGAACACATACCAGTTGGTGACCTGGATATTATGAACACATTGAGAACGACTCTGAAGTAATGAAAATGGATACACCCACTTGCCGAGAAACACTGGGAGACGGGCACATTGGGTCCGTGCAATCCGAAGGCTCAGTATGAAATGGATGGCCAGAGAATGCAGAGCACACTTTGTACCACGGGCGGCGGCCCTGCGCGAGGTTACGCTCTTGATTGTTTGAGTTCGTGTCAACTTGGATAGTTTTGCTTCTTCTGCTTGCGTTTCTTGCACGCTTGACTCTTGACCAAAGTCCAGTGGGATTTCTTGACCGATATTCCGTGTACTTGGGCTTGATGGCTCGAAAACTCGACGACGTGACAAATTGGGGTAAATCCAAAGCACCTTGCGTCTTGAGCGGTCCCGAGAAGTTTTTACACTTGCCGGTGATTGAGACGGATGAGTGAGAGAAAGTGGCCAGTAACCGAGATATCTTGAGCTTGAGGGAAATTGAAGCAGCCGTGCTTCTTGGATGGCACAACGGGGATCTTGTGTTTTAAGAATTGTGCGTTGATTGGTACAGCTAACTCGAGAGCAGACTTGGGAGGGACTTCGACAGGCTGAACTTGAAGAGCCCTTGAAACTTGCTTGAAGTGAAGCGGACGAGATGGGCTAAACGCCTAAGGAGAGGCCACCAGAGAGCACCAGAGCGATGTACTGCTACTGCGCAGTCTGTCAGCGAGCAGAAGCACTAGTGTGGGCAGGTACATAGTGGGGGAGGATGGAGAAAGGCTATCAATGGCAAGACAAGAGTCGATTAAATCAAAGTCCGCTGGGTGTACGCGTCAGTGAGTCATCCCGACGGCCCCGGACTTCTCTAACGATTTTATGATGTCATCTAGTCATTCGCGGTGTAGATTTTAGACGGTTCAAGACCAATCCAGGGCCAACTTGAGGCCAGCCGATATTTTTCTAGACCACGCGATACCGTTCGATACCGGCCGAGACGGTGTTTTCACTGGGGATACAGCCCGATACAAATCACCTAAAAGTCCCATTTTTACGAGCTCTGGTATCAAGCGGTATCGCGCTGTCTCGAACTGTCCTAATTTTATTTTTCGAGACTGCACGATACCAGCCGATACCGGTCGTTACCAGTCGAGACGGTGTTTTCACTGGGAATGATGGGCGGGCCGAGGGCATCCATCAATTCATCAATTATGCGGCATTATCGGCACTTCCACTGGGGGAAGGCTCTCCCAGACCCCACCCTTCGCTAGTGCTACTTTTTCCGCTGGCGCGGGGCCCCTCCGCTGGCACGAGGCCTTCTCACTTGCGTTGGCCTTTTTCGCTGGGCGTGGAGCCTTTTAATATTATTTTATTGTGTTTTTGCGGCTAATTAAGAGTTTTTAAATGAATATCTTATGCGGGGGAGATCCCTGCGGACCCCCCTTGCTGCTCGCCGTGGGGGCCCACTGCGTGGAGCTTTTCGCTCGCCGCTGGGCTCACCGCGTGGTGCTACCGCTCTCCGCGGGGCCCACCCCACTGCTTGGTGCAGACAGGGGGTTTCAGCTGTGATTGATCTATTGATGGCCGAATGTATGCGAGTCCCACTATCGGCGTCGAGTCCCACTAACGAGCGTTAGCCGAGCTTAGCCGAGGATTACCCGAGTACCACTCCCACTAATCTCGTCGACCGTCGGTTAATGGGTTGGTAGTGATCCAGACTCTCATGACAGGGTTCCCAAATTGGTGATATCATGAGAGTATGGTCCGAGACTAAATGTTACAGTCCAGCTCCACGTCTCCCTTTCCACTCACAGCTTTTCCTCTCCCTGCCTTGCGGGCCTCTCGACCTTTTACCATCCCATCCTGCCTATTCTCCGCGATTCCGCCTGCGCGTGCAATATTCTTTCCAGCATCCCGAACTCGCCTCATCCTCACACGCGCGGGCGTCGCGTCGAGGCATAGCTTACGGCCGTAGTTACTGGGGCGCAGCTGGACCTCGTGAAAGCACGAGTATCGTAACACTCTTCCTTCACCACTGTAAGGACATTCGACTTCGCCGAGCGGGCCTAATTCACTGATGTCTATCTGGCCAGCGCTGGCGATGGAGGCAGGGAGAGTGGCGGAGGGCAGGGGGTAGGAAGAATGGAGGAGGATGGGTGGTGATGGGGGCGGGCGCCGAGTGCATGCTGTGGCGGTTCCATTGTGGTATCATGGTCGTTTCCCACACGGAAGAGGAGAGTGCGCATATACTAAGAGCCGTGCGTGCCACGGCCCGTCGCATATTCGGCGGACTTGCGAAGGGGAACGAGTCTAGAGCAGAGACTTGAACTTGTGACAACCCTCATATCTTTCAACCCATCTCATTTTTTCCAGCCGAAGAAAAAGAAACCACTTCATTCAAAGGATCGAGTTATGCTAGGTTAAACTAGTAAAGTAGCGGGCAAATTTACTGGTTGTCGAGCCAGTATCCAGACCTCTTCCCCGCGATACGAGAGCTGATGTAGCGCTTCGCAGGTGCGCCCCTTGCGACATTCCCGGGGCACCGCCAAGTCCGGACAACAGGTCCGCGAGACCGCCCTTGGCTCCAGTTGCGTCAGTTGCTTCAGTGTCAGCCGTTCCTGCGGTCACGCCGGCCGCAGCAGTTCCAGCGGTTGCGCCTGTGGCAGCAGTTCCATCGGTCGCGCCCGTGCTGGCTCCAGTTGCCTCAGTGGCTCCAGTGCCAGCCGTTTCATCGGTCGCACCAGTCGCGGCAGTTCCAGCGTTCGCGCCTGTGGCAGCCGTTCCTGCGGTCGCGCTGGTCGCGGCAGTTCCAGCGGTCGCACCTGTAGCAGCCGTTCCATCAGTCGCACCGGTCGCGGCAGTTCCAGCGGTCGCGCCTGTGGCAGCCGTTCCATCGGTCGCACCGGTCGCGGCAGTTCCAGCAGTCGTGCCTGTGGCAGCCGTTCCTGCAGTCGCGCCGGTCGCAGCAGTTCCAGCGGTCGCGCCTGTGGCAGCCGTTCCGGCGGTGACGTTACCAGCAGCAGTGTCAGCGCTATGCAAGTAAAGTTAGAAGATGTAGAATCAAGTCAGCGGGCACTTACGTGGCAGTGGTGTTTCCGGCAGCAGCACCCTGTGAGACAGCGACGCACGAGCCAAAGGGACCTGCGTTTGAGGGGTTGCGGCATCGGCGACGCACGAGCCAAAGGACTGGTTGAGGGGGGCATCGGAGAATGCAGGCGTCTCCGTTAGGGCCAGCGGTGCAGCCATCCCGCTGCATAGAACAAACTTAGTCAAAATCGATAGCGTTGGCGGAGAAAGAAAAATGTGTACGCAGGGAGCTGGGCGGTAAGAGCGAAGTCCGTGGCTTTCGCTTGCGACCGCCCATTCTTTCCGGGCACTTGTTGGGTGACGGTGGCCGCCTGGAATGTGTTGCCTCCATCGCCGGAAACGTCGCAGGTGTAAGGTCTGAATGAAAGATAAGAAAAAGAAAAGAGACAGCTAAAGGAATGAGAAACGAACCCTGCGCCGTCCCCGTTTACCTGGTGGAGGGTCATGGTGACCGAACCATCGGCAGCTGCTGTAGGAAGGCCGGCTTGGGATGCCGCTGCGAAAATTCGTTGTTAAGAACGGATTGAAGAGGATACTAGAAGTGAAACAAACCTGCAAGTTGTGTGGCAACGTCATTGCTTCCGCCAGCAGCGGTGCGGCCGCAGACGCCGGCCTTCCCTGAAGTGATTTCGTTGTCGCGAATAACACTTGTGTCCTGCTCGAACGGTTTGCGGGTAGATCCATCTCGGGGAGTTGAGGCAATAATTCCTGGAAAATCTCATCAGAAGGCAAATGTGAAGCGGTGAAAACGATCATACCGAAGCCAGCAGCCTGTACACCATTGGCGCCAGTCACTCCGGTGATTGTCCCTGCACAAAGAGTTAGGTGACCGGTAGACGGCAGCGAAAGGGGAAAAAAGTACCGTGTGCTTGTACATTGAGGAGGGCGGATGAGGAGGCAACAGCAAAAACGATAAAAGTGTTGAAGAACATGGCGACTCGCACGAGAAGAAGGGTGAGGGAGCAAAGAGGAGTGGCTTTCTGAATGGGAGTGACTAGCACAAATGCGGGGAAGAGGGTCCTGCCTAAGAGGAAAAGAGTCAGAACAGGATGGTGGAATGGAGGTGAGAGACGAGAACGTACTCGAGGAGAGAAGAAGAGGAAGGAAGGGTCTGTGCCCGGTGGTCGAAGTGAAGAGAGGTGGTTGGAGAAAAATAGGCATCTTACATGGCTCTTTGTACCTCGAGGAGAATGCCGAAAGGCTCAAGAACTTGATCGAGGAATAAAGAGAATATTGAAGAAGTCGCGGTTGGGCGCCAAGACCTTGATCGATGAAGACAGATAATATTGATAGAAGTCGCGGTTGGGTAGGTTTCCAGGGTGGAACAGGACCTCTGAAAAGTCGAATGATTGGTGAACTTAAGTCACAAGGGCGAAGAAGATCGTCTATGGAGCCGTGTACAGCCGGTTGAGCCCAAAGGCTTGATCGAGGAAGACAGAGAATATTGACAGAAGTCGCGGTTGGGTGGGTTTCCAGGGTGGGCAGGACCCTGAAGGTTCGAATGAATGGTGAATTTAAATTACAAGGGCGAAGAAGATCGTCTATTAAGGCGTGCACAGCCTGGTCACCGTCTCACAGCATTCTCAGCGCCGGTTGTGTTTCCAAGGTATTGTTTTATTTCGACCAAATGTTCATTGAGTGTCACCTGTCACGTAAGGTATTCGTTCATTTCTCGGGAAATTCCCATATAAGGCAGTTTCTAATTGAAAGTCACCGTTACCTAGGTAAACAATGTTTAGTTCATGTCCCTTTGTCACCTGAAATTTGATCGAATCAAATCCCGGACTCGGACACATACCTCTTTTTGAACCCTTTCCGGCCGTACGCCCTGCCCCGCCAGCGGGCAATAAAATGAGTGGTACCGGGTACAAGCCAGGAATGATATGTGTAATTCTTGCTGCAAAATTCGAAAAAATATATATAGAAGCGTTGACCGGCCACAACGATGCCGAGAAATCGCGATCAATTTTCAGTGGTCTTTCTTGGATCCGAATCTAGCTGGGTATTATTATATGGTGGGTGGAATCATAGACGCCGTGCACGAAAATAGCGGTTACGTAGCTCGGTACGTTGGCGCGATGCGGGGACGGAACTTGGATTGCAGGAACGCAAGACCACCGTGTTCGCAAGAGTCACGAGTCGAGCGAGCCGAGGGAGGTGAGGGCGAGGGAATGGGAAGGGAAAGTCAAGGGCTTAGTGAATGGGGGAAGTGACGAGGCAAAGCTAAAGAGACGGGCGAGTGAAGGGAAGACAAAGAGAAGCGGATGATCGATGAGCACTGATCGCAGGGCCGGGGATTGGGTTTGGGGCTCGGAAGGCCCGCGCCAAGTTGTATTCAGCTGAGGTTCTGCGTCTCAGATCTCAGCGTCCGCGTCGATTCTTGACAACGCGGGGGCACGAGGGAATAGAGCACTCCAAGGACTCCTGGACGTGTCCAGCGGCCGTGCGATAAACGAAACCGGTGATAGCTTCCCTGATGACGTCATCCGACCTTCCGCACGTGCTGCCCAACCGCTGTATGACAACCACAGGAGGGACTCACTCAAGACGCGACGCGATGTTGAGGGTGCTGCCGCTTCCTTTTTCATCCAATGCTATCCCGCGGCCCTCCACCCGGTGACCCGGAGCTTCGTCCTCGACGACCTAATCGCCCTCCACCCCGTGCGACTTCGACTTCACCACCGCCTTACGCACCGCGTCATTCCGCATCCCGGCCTTCGTCTTCCTCCTCCCCAGCGCACACGGGCGTTGGGCGTGGATGAATGGTGCGCGGCCGCGGAGAGCCCAGAAATGGATGCCCTTTAGCCTTTGAAGCTGAAGAACCAGGTGGGTGCAGCTCTTTTGCCTTCTGTTCTGCAGCCTTTTATACGGAGGCGAAACCCATCGTCCTTCTTCCCTTCTTTATCCCTTCATCGCACCCCGCCTTCCCCTTGGCTCGCGAGTCTGGTATCTGAATCGCATCCTCCTTGCTCGTGGCCTTATTCCCTCACCCATCCCCACGTCTCCACTCCTCTGGCCGTCTTGTCCTTCGCCCTTCTCCTCCATGCTCCTCTCATCTATCGATCTAATGTACGGTTGCTAACCGTTGCCCCACAGGTCCGCGCCGTCTCGCCCGTCGCGCGTCCACAAAGCGCCCGCGACATGCCTCACGCAACGCAGGAGATCGTCGGTATTGTGCCGTGCCGGAGTGAGCGGACGACCCAGCTACGATGCGTTTCTCGTCTTTATTTCGCGTTCTTGCTCCTTCAACTTCTGGAATGCTGCGTGAGGCAGGTGTCCAAGCGAGCTACGTCGCTGGGGGCGGCAGTCGTCTGGAGCGGGAGGGGAGTCATAGTGGAGCGTGAGTTAGAGCTGCGCCGACACCGCGCCGGCCGCGTCTGCGCGGCCTGCTCGATGGCCTACGCGGGTGCGTCCCAGTGCGGCTTCGTCCGCACCGCCTTCCCCTTTGACTGCTGCTTAACTAACTGACCGCAGTACTCGAGCCGGCGGGTGTGGCGCATGAGGTGAGGTGGCGCGCGAGAGTCAGAGTCGAGACTCGAAATGGCGGGGTGGCGCGCATGAGCCGCGTACGTCAGAGTCGCGCTGGCGCAGTGGCGCAGCGCGCGGGGGTGCAGAGGTTCGGAAGCGAAGGTGCGGGCGCATTCTCGCTTCTCTTTTCCCTCCTTCTCCCCGCTTTTGTGCATACTTTCGCGTGTGCGTAGCGGCACAGGCCCTTCCATTTTCGAGAAGATACGAGATGTATGTGCCCCTGGGAGGCGGCGGCCCGTCTGCGGGGCAGCGTGCGGGGCGTGCTCCCGTGCCAAGCGCGGCACCCGAGACGAAGCGGCGGCGCTGCGGCTCGGGACGTTCGCGGGTCCTCCACCGCGCGTATGAGGATGTCTGCGTCGTTTTGGCACCTGCGCCCTGCGCCCTGTGCACCTCCGCTGACGCGTGTTCACTGCCCGCGGTTGCTCGACCGGATGGGCGCGTCGTCCTCGCGCCGGACGCGGGCTGCGGAGCGTCTCGCTCCGATGTCGCTGTCGCGAGTCCCGTCCTGCCTCGACGCCCGACAGAAGCTGCCTGTGCGCGCGCGGCAGTCGCCGTGCCGCTGGGCGGTGTCTTTGCTGCTGGCGGGGTGGGCGGGTGCGGGTGCGGTGCGCGGGCGGCGGGGCGGCATGGGCGGGCGAGTGCGGGCGGCGGCAGGGCTGGGCGGTGTCAGGCGCCGAGGAGGGGCGCTTAGCACCACCGTTCCAACGCAGTTAATTTTTACGACGGGGGAAATGCAGACATACAGCATGTCACTTGCATGTCATCGTCAGGCAACCAAAATAGCCATCCGCACTTCCTCCGTTAGCAGGTACTTTACCAGTTGTTGCAGTTTAGCAATTCGTGTGAATTCGTCTTACAGCTCTGTAGCACAGTCACCTTTACCCAGCTCTGCATGAAAAGCATGTTCTGTGCCGCGCTCTCTGCTCGACTCTCGACTTTATCATTCCGACCACCCGAATCACGTTGCAAATTGCTAAATCCGTCCGCCCGATATAAGCCCACACTGCATCCGTACGCCACGTCCCACTCTTGACTCCGACCTTCATCTCACCAATGTACACTCTACGATGTGAGCCTCTTCATGTCAATTCTTCCGCAGTGCTGAGTACACTTTCAGTGCGAATCAAGGAACTAGTGTCTTGGCTGATGGATTCGGCCGAGGAACAAGCACCGGATGCCACTGATCAAGGACCGAAGAAACTCTCTACATTGAATTTGATCGGAGCGGCCAAGATTTTGTCAGAACCTCTGCTCTGGATCCAGAATTCTCTTTTGAGTGGAACTTTCTGCCTAACGTGTGAGTATCTACCTCTCTATCCCGCCCAGTGAATTAAGTCAACGCCAAGTTCCGCCGATCCAATGTCCGAGGTGATTGACCTGCGCTTATACTACGAGTCTTCTTTGGAAGAGGATCGCCTTTTGCTGGCCACATGCAATTTCGCCGTTGGCGAGTTGTTGAAGGCCTGTTGGTTGTGGAACCAGGGTAGGTGTGCTCTTTCTGTTCGCAACACACCCCTAAAGCATTTCAAGTCGAGCTTCATCTAGCTGGCCAGGAAGAAGTTTGTGCAAAGCTGTCAGCGAACCTCAGCATCTCTACCAAATTCCGAGAAGATCCACAAAACCTGGACAGGGAAATTGAACATCACAGGAAGGCCCTCGGTCTTCGGGCGACACCTCATCCAGAATGCGCAGTTACGCTTTATAATCTAGCGAATGCTCTTCAAGCCCGGTTCATCCAGCGAGGGAATGATGGGGACAACGATGCGGCTATTGAATATTACAGGGCAGCAGTACAGGATGCTCCCACTCATCCTGCATCGTTGCTCAAGGAGTTCGTGTTTTCTCTCCACAAGCGATTTGAGCTCCATGGAAATCTCAAGGATGTCAATGAGGCAATTGGCATCACCGAGGAACTACTAGGAACCCGCCCTGAGCAACGTCGCATCAATCTCATCAACTTGGCCCAGTTGCTAGAGGTTCGATTCAAACATCAGCCCACAGCTCTGCGGGATCCAAATGATATTGAAAAAATCATAGTGCTTTGTAGGGAAGCCTTGGGCCTCCAAGACAATCAGGATAGTACGATTCTCCTCGAGAAGCTCGCTTTTGCTCTCCACCAACGATTTAAGCTGCATGGAGATATCAAGGATGTCAATGAGGCAATTGGCATCGCCGAGGAACTACTAGGAACCCGCCCTGAGCAACGTCGCATCAATCTCATCAACTTGGTCCAGTTGCTAGAAGTTCGATTCAAACATCAGCCCACGGCTCTACGTGATCCAAATGATATTGACAAAATCATAGTGCTTCGGAGGGAAGCCTTGGGCCTCCAAGACAATCAGGATAGTACGAGTCTCCTCGACAAGCTCGTTTTTGCTCTCCACCAGCGATTTGAGCTGCATGGAGATATCGAGGATGTCAATGAGGCAATTGGCATCACCGAGGAACTATTGGGAGCCCACTCTGCCCCTCATCCGCAACGTTTCATCGATCTTGTCAACTTGGCCCAATTGTTAGAAGTTCGTTTCGAACATCAACCCACGGCTCTAGAGGATCCAAATGATATTGACAAGATAATCGTGTTTCGAAGGGAGATCTCGGGGCTCCAAGACGACTCTTATGAGCAGAGCAAGACTCTCAACCTTCTTGGCGCGGCGCTTCGAGCGCGGTTTGCGATGCGGCAGGATTTGAACGATCTCGAAGATGCCATAAAATGTCATCGGGAAGCTCTAGCTATCAATTCAACCCTTGTCTCCCAGCCAAAGCGTGCCGGTATCCTGGCTAATTTAGCCATTGCAGTCCATATGCGATTTCGACAGCACGGGGACCCGAAAGACCTTGACGAGCTGATTGAGCTCTGGCGAGAAGAGCTGCAGCTGACTGACCAAGATCCCAAACGGTGGAAAACCTTCAGAGATTTGGGCCGAGTACTCGAGGTACGGTTCGACCAGCGGGGGGATCCGAACGATCTCAACGAGTCCATTACCCTTCGCAAAGAAGCACTCAAGCTGTCCTCCTCTCCGGACTCGGATCGGAGTGAGATCCTCCACGAGGTGGACCTCTCACTCAGACGACGGTTCGAGCACGGAGAAAATATATCCGATCTGGATGATGCTATTGCACTTTGCCGGGAGGATCTCGCAAATTGCTCCCATTCAGAGCTCAGACATTGTCTTCGTAATCTAGCCGACGTTCTTCAGATGCGATTTGATCACCAAAGGCATACCAGGGACATAGATGAGGCAATCAAGCTGTATCGCAGAGTGCCGGGTAATGATGACGATACGGCCACTCTGAACAACCTATCTGGAGCAGTTCAAGCCCGGTTCCAACAGCAAGGAAACCCAGCGGATATTGATGAGGCCATAGAATTGTGCCGAAAATCCCTGTTACTCTCGTCGCTCTCTCAGTCTAACCGTCCAAGATTATCTGTAAATCTGGGGATGGCATTGAGAACACGGTTCAGTCAGCGCGGAAACGCAAGAGATCTTGACGAAGCTATCGAACTTCACCGTCAAGCGCTTCAATCTCAGCGCACTAATGATCCGGACCATAGTATCATACTCAGCAATCTGGCCGACGTGTTGCAGTTAAGATTCCGAGAACGCGGAAGGAAAAGGGATATTGACGAGGCAATCGATCTTTATGGGGAAGCAATCAACACCCGTTCACGTCACTACCAGAACCGGAGCACTGTGATTCACAATCTAGCTCATGCACTGGAACTGCGGTTTCAAGCTGCAGGGGAGTTGGGTGACATCAACAATGCAATTGATCACTACAATCAGGCCTTACAAATTCGCATGCCGCCCAATCCAAGGCGCAGATCATCTCTAAACGGTTTGGCTGTCGCGCTGACGGATCGGTTTCATCAGCAGCATGACGCCCAAGATATCGACAAAGCCATTGGCCTCTGTCAAGAAGCATTCAATTCATGTCCAGACTCTCACCCAGATCGTGTGCGCTACCTGCGAAATCTCGGCAACTGCATATGTTACGGCGCGGAACTCCGGGAATCACCAAACAACGCTGTTGCAATGGGCATTTCAAACTTGCAGGAGGCGTCGACATGCGCTTATTCCGTTGCCCTCGATCGTTTCTCCGCCGCAACTAATTGGACCAAATGGGCCACGGAATATAAGCACCCCTCTGCTCTGGATGCGTATCGTGCTAGAATCCACATCCTTCCAGAATTGGCAGCATTATCCCTGAATCTGAAGTCCCGCCAGGAGATGTTGTCAAAGAGAGAGATTACCTCGCTTTCGTCCACGTCCGCGACTTGCGCTATTGGCCTCGAGGCGTATAATGTTGCCGTTGAATTTCTGGAAGCCAGTCGCTCCATATTCTGGTCTCAGGCTCTCAATCTTCGATCCGCAGTTGACGATTTGGCTAGTGTCAGCTCAGATCTTGCGATGAATCTGAGGGCACTTTCCAGACAGCTAGAACACGCTTCTTTCCGAGAGACAGCGGAGGATTCTTCCAGTGTCACCCACAGCCAGTTAATGTCCGCTGAGGCTGAAACGACGCGTTGCCGTAAATTGAATCAGGATTGGGAGGAGACAATCAAAGTAGTACGCATGCTGCCCGGATTCGAAGATTTCCTTCGTCCGAAAAATATCGTGTCAATCCGTCAGGCAGCATTATCCGGCCCAGTCGTCATATTACTCGTCACCGGTTCGTCTTCTTCAGCGCTCGTCGTAAAGCCCTCGGAGGACGTTCAGCATGTGCCACTCCCTGCCATAAATATGGAAAAGCTGAAGCTCTATTCTCGTCTTCCCCGGGCTATCTTAAACCAAAACCCGACAATAATCAAGAGCGAACGCAACAGGCACTGGAACCTTGATTCAACGGCTCGACTGGAGATGGAACGTGAAGACTTTATCAATCAGAA
Source organism: Mycena rosella (assembly GCA_029378255.1). Classification (NCBI taxonomy): domain Eukaryota; kingdom Fungi; phylum Basidiomycota; class Agaricomycetes; order Agaricales; family Mycenaceae; genus Mycena; species Mycena rosella. The sequence goes on from JARKIE010000050.1 coordinate 387,478, forward strand.
TCCCGACGACATTTTGCGTACACACTTGGCCGAGCTTTGGGATAAACTCGTCAAGCCTGTCTTCAGAGCGCTGGGTCTGCAGGTAAGCTACTGATTTTACTATCTCCTCTATGGCTGAATCTGTTCGAACAGAAATCCAAAAATCCCCCTCGCTTATGGTGGTGCCCAACTGGAATGTTTACCTTTCTCCCCATTCATGCAGCCGGAACTTACGATGCTGATGGAACCGACTGCGTCTCCGATTATGTCGTTTCCTCTTATACTCCGACATTGACTGCCCTCCTCAACCGTCCTACCGCCGCCAAAACGGAATTCAAAATGACGGCAGTTATTGAACCCAATGCTCCGAACTGCCCACGTCTTCCTGGGACTGTGAAAGAGCTGGTAAACATTGCGAAGAGAGTTCCGAAAGAATGGTTGACCGCCATCTGTAGCGGTACGAGACGCGAGGTTATGGACCATCTGCGAGGGTCATCTGTCGCTCATTTTGCTTGCCACGGAACTCAAGATCAAAGGAATCCGCTTGATAGCGGTCTTATGCTATCTGACGGTCGACTCAAAGTATCTCAAATCATGGAACAACTCGGGCATGACAAAAGCAGGACACCAATGTCCCTGGCTTTCCTCAGCGCCTGCGAGACTGCGAAGGGCGACAATATCACTCCAGATGAGGCCATGCATGTGGCCGCAACTCTTCTGTTTGCTGGATTTCATGCGGTGGTTGCAACAATGTGGTAAGTTTCCGGTTGCGTCTTCAGGATGGAAGCCCGTTTCAACCATTAAATGAACCAGGACGATAGATGACAACGATGGACCCGAGGTTGCCGACACCTTTTATGAATATTTATTCAAAGATTGCACCCCTCATGGTAATTCCTCGGTCACACCTGATTTACAAAAGACAGCGAGGCTCTTCATTTCTCCATAGCCAAACTTCGAAAAGAACCAGGCATGTCCTTCAAGCGCTGGGTGCCATTTGTACACTATGGGTTGTAGTTTTCCACATTTGTGTTTTGCACTGGCAAATCACCAGTGAATGCAGGGCAGTTTCCTCAAACTAGCCTTGGATATGAAATTAAAGGTCACCTAATCTTCAAGCTCGGTAGCCTTTGTCAGAGCTTGAAGATTCCTCTGAGTACTGTATGTTTTTATTCAATTCGACAGGGGGTGGGACATGTAACATTTTGAACCAATTCGTCACCTCGTCAAGCTGCGAGATCGAGCGTGACAATGACCAAAAATTCGTCAGACTCCCGGATCGTCTCCAAATGATACAATATTCATCAACTGTTGATAAGCCGGCCCTGTGACCAGCGGTGAAATCTTTCGATTTTGCTGTTCTAAGCAGAGACTTTGTATAGAATAATGGCTATACCACTCACTATGAGCTAGGATGAGGTCCGAGTTGCTAGCTAAGGATGTACACATGGGCAAATAGCTCTATTGATTACCTGGGAATGACAGCCACCACAATGGGTCAGATTTGTCAAGCTAGGTACTAGTCTATTAGCTAAAGGTGTTCTTACCATCCTTAACCAAGGGATTGGGAACGGCCCACATGTATTATATCAAGGACATACCAATGCACTCCATTCAGACTATGGGACTTACCGGAGGCACTTACGAGGGATCTAACAAGGTTATGGGACGGTTTTAGCTAATAGAACCGTGTGTGGCTTAATAATGCAAACAATTCCGAAGATCCAATGAGAAAAAGAAAACCCAAGTTGACAATCATCACCTGACCTGAGATCGAACAGGGACCTTCTGCATACTCTTGTGAGACCTATCAATGGGAGCATATGCACATCGTGTGCTACCGGGTGGTTACTCCTCTGATTTTGATATGGGTCATGCTCAACTAAGTAATTTGATGGGCTGAAGATGTGAGGGGGACTAAAATCATGGTGGTGTTCAGTGAATCGACTCTAGGTTGGTGAAATCATTTGCGCATGAACAAGAGGAGGAATAAGATAAAATAACGTGATTCTACTGGCCACATCACTCGACTCCGAATCGAACGACGATTTCCTGCACAGTTATTGTGATTGTTGATGAGAAGAGCAGGAGCACACCGTGTGCTACTGGGTGTTGATACCCCTCCTTCTTGCCTTATGAGACACAGGATTTTTTGACGTACAGCCAAATCACCTGGCCCCAAGTCGAACGGCGACTTCCGGCCCAGACATAGTGACTCGCATAGGAAGAGCAGGAGCACACTGTGTGCTACCGGGTGTTACTGATACTCGGCCGATTTAGCCTTGGGTTGAAGTTCATGTTTGGAAATTGGAAATTTAACAAGGCAGCGCCGTGAGAGGGGAAATAAAATCATGAGGGTGTTCAGTGAATGGACTCTAGGGATGGTTGGTGAAATCGTTTGGGTGGGACCAACAGGAGGAATAAAATAAAATAAAGTGATCCTGCTGGCCACATCACCCGACCCCGAGTTGAATGGGGCCTTCTGCATCGGTGAGGTTTTTCTCAGTCTTCAAGGGCAGCAGATGCACACTGTGTGCTACTGGGTGCTATCCTCCCTGCTGCGCACCTCGTTTAATTGTGTTTAACATGCAGCAGCAAAATTTCGTACATAGTACACTGTCCCAAATTCAACGAGGAATATATCTCTGATCCGAGTGAGTCAAGTCCGGGCCTAGGTTCCAAGAGTCTAAGCAAAGAAAAAAGTTGAAGCTGCCAGAGAACAAAAAAGAACGCGGGATAAAACCTGAATTCTAGGGGAGAAACAAAAAACACTCAGTGCCATTCAACGCATCACCCGGCCCCGGGTCGAACGGGTGCTTTCTGTTCGGAAATTAACATGGACGGCATTGAAAATATAGGCAGGATGCACGCCGTGTGCTACCAGGTGTTAGTCCTCCTCGTTGGATGTGGGTATTAACTTGCTAATTTGAGTCGGGTTGAAGTTCATGGTTGGTTTTAGGAAATTGAACATGGTAGCACCGGGCTTAAACCATCATGTCGGTGTGCATTTGGTGAAGGTGAACGCAAGGTTCATGTGTGGGGAATTAAATCAAGCGTGGTTTAGGCTGCAGGGTGGAGTTTAACTACTTGGTTGGATCGTCTTAGTAGGAGAGGGGTCAATAAAGGGGATTAAAAGCATTGAAGAGCAGGTGTATTACCCAGCCCCGAGTTGAACGGGGTACTTCCTGCCCCGTCATCGTGATTCGGGATGTCTGGAAATAAAAGAGCAGTGAACTGATTCCCAAGGGTGTCCCCGCCACTCAGATGGTCCGCTGAACGCCGAACGGGCAAGTGCTTCTCACATTGGATGATGTCCCCGCCGCAATTCTGTATGTACGATTACTCTGTTGTATGATACGTATGTCAAATATCGATGTATATGTTGTCGCCGAGTGAGCATCGAACCGTGAGAATATCGTCGGCATTTTCCGAACCAAATTGATGTAGTTCGCAAATTTAGACCGGGAGTTCGCGCTCGGGAGCGAAATGGCCGCGGCAACCACACACTACACCTTCGAATGGCGCAAAATCGGTTGGATGGGTGAGAGAAATTTATATTGAATTCCAAACAAGCGAAGTGTCATCAACTAAGTGTTCGAAGATTCGAACGTGCCACGCGGCGCCTGCGGTCAAAGTTTCAGAGGGGTTGTGCGGAGCGGTTTATTTCTTTCAAGGAGTCTGCGGGTGTCCGCCAGCCGATACACACCCGTATCCCTCGCTACTCCGTACTTTGTTTCAACAGGGTGGCGGTACTGAATTTTCACTCGAACACAGCAAGTGTATTGTGTTCTTTTAGTTTCCACGTATTTTCCGTTCATATAGCCACAAGACATGCTTTGCGGGAGAAATATGGCGCTATCGTGGCCGAAGCGGCGACCGAAGGCTTCAATCGTTGGACCAAAAATCCCAGTCACGATCACGTGTGTATAACGAAACGCGCTAATCAATATTATTGAACACGCGCCCGCTGAATCCGGCGTGAGGTTGTCAAAACGAGCCCATTCTGACAAGGTTGTTTCCTCTCTTTCTAATCCCACCGACGCAAGACTCAATGGTTTTTAGCCAGCGACTACATGTTTACTGTGGCCTTCGCCGGTCGCTATAAACCCACAGGCGTACAATACCCTGGAAAGCTAATCATAAAACACGAATGCCCGAAGCTCGATTGACTCGCGGAACGGGGCGCCTTCCGGTGTCGCCGGATCACTAAAAGCGGTGTGAGGCGTGTAGAGCGCGACACTCCCGTCCTGGAGCGAATCATAACTGCCGCAAATTCAAAAACTCAGCCAACTAGACAAGCAAAGAAAGGACCCACCACTTGATTAAAATCAGCTCGTCGGGCGCAACTCCGGAGAAATACGTCCATTTCTGATTGGGGTTGTATATCACCGCGGAGGCCTCCCCCTCGCGGTCAGGGAAGATGAGTGCAACAGGCAGAACATCTTTCTGTCCGTCAAAGCTTCGATAGTCGCACAGTGCAAGCGGCCAGTCGAGCGCAGGGTGCGAAATCGGGCGCCACAGGTTATAATCTGGAATCGGTGCTTGAGAAGCTCGGGAACTTCCTCAGCAGGCATGTGGAGACGGAGTCGGGCAAGCGCGGCCGCGTTCGTCTGGTCAATGTGGGCCTGCGTGGCTGGCTGGGCTGGTTTGGCTGTGTCCGTGCCGTCATCACTTGCGCTGACCTTGCGGCGTCGAATGGCTAGTAGTCAAATTCGCGTCATCACCCAGGACAGAGCCGCAATGAAACTGAGGAACTGACTGTGATCAAATAGCACGACGCGACTTGCACCCGTGATGCGCTTAAGGAGTTCGATGCTCTCCGGATAATACTCCTCCTTGATTTCGGCGTCACTCGTGAACGCGTTGTGCTTCGCAGCATGCTTGTAAAGCTGGAATCCTGTCGTGTCTAGCGTCGCAGTCGCCTCGATGCCGCGGAGATTCTGAATCTCAACATCGTGGACATCGAGGGGGAAGTTCTTGTCATTCGCCCCACTGGGAGCCGTAGTATCCTGGTACGCGCGCGTGCCGTCCGGGGGCGGTAGCGCAAAGACGATCGAGGCGGTTGTGCTAGCTGGAGTTCCCGGGGCCATATCGATGGAGAAGAGCGGTAGCACCTCACAGGGGACCGGTCAGGCTTTTATAAGATATTCGCCTCTCGTCATGCGGAGGGCGGTTGCGTGCTTCCCGCAAACCCGTGCGGGCCCGTTGTGAGATGTTTCGCCTCTCTGAGTCTCTCTCGGCTCCGCCTCTCACTATAACACACCTAGGACCTGTAGATATATCACGCCACGCACGCCATTCCGCTGTCTCGTTGCGTTTTCTGTTAAATATAGTCGTCTTGAGTCACCATCAACATAGTTTGAGTCACCGTCAAGAGTCCGCTCGGTTCGGTTCCAGATTGCATTGAATCTAGTTCCGCCAGTCGGTCACCCCGACCCGAGTCGAACGGTGTGAAGGTAGGATGGACCGCAGGTCGCCTCCCCCTATTTATTTCTCCGTGCGTACTTTATGGTACAGCCGTCTTCGGACCGTTATTGTTTTGTACGTACATATACCAAATAATACCCTTTGATCCGAGACCACCATCGACGCGACCAGTGAAGCAGTATGGGTCGCCCAGTGAACCATAAAAATTCCTCATCAATTTTCGCGTTAACCCTCTGGGCTGGCACCCACAACACGTTTGATTCTACTCTACAACATTTTCGGGCCTATCTTGATTTCTACTTCACCCATACTCCCCATATCGGACGATCGATCCACAATCGTCACCAGACCCGCCCATTCCGAACGGGGGCCGTCTGCGCACGGACGGAATATGATAAGAAAGGCAGATGCACACCGTGTGCGACCGGGTGTTAATACCCCTCCATCTTCCCTAGTTGGATTTGCAACCTTTGATTCGGACATCCAAGCAGTGTTCAGGCGCCGAATTGTGAGGAGGTATCCCGCAAGAGTGATGACGAACAAAGAATCGGGAGAGGGTGTGTGAGAGTGAAGTAACGGAGGAGGCACCTCGGCCCCGACGCTGGATACGATCGAGGGGCGGAGTTCTGGGGCGGGAGTCTGAGCGTCGAGGGGAGGATGAGTTGGATGAGTTGGAACTTAGAATGGTAGTATGAGACTTGTAGATTGTTGAGTGAGTCGTCTGGGTATGACTGGGTCCAAGATGAGGAATAAAGCTACCGGGTTTTAATCCTCCCCCTCAGACGTAGGTAATACTCAACTAATTCTGGGGCGGGTGTGGATTAAGTTTAGCTGCTTGGTGGGTCGGAGCTGGGTCCGCCTGAAGAAAGAAAAACGGGATCAGACGTCTCTATGAATCACCTGACCCCGGATCGAACGGGGGCCTTTTGCATGAAGAGGATTCCACTACCACTAGCCAGAACAGGCGCACGCCGAGTGCTACGGGGTGTTTTCCTTCCTTTGCAGACCTGAGTCATACTCAACTAATTTAGATGCGGGTCGAAGATCGCGGTTGGAATTGAGCTTCGAAAACGCAACAGGGTACCATGGGGAGCGGTGTAGTGAATAATTAGACTCGCGGGTGGTTTTATTTGGGCTGAGAGATCTGCCTGAAAAAAACTGGTAGGCTCATAAATCCAGCAGATCACCCGACCCCGAGTCGAACGGGGGTCTCCTGCGGTATCGCAACAGCAACAGAGAGGGCAGATGCACACCGTATGTGACCGGGTGTTGATCCCCTCCTTCTTGCCTTGCTAGATTAGATGCGCAACGTTGCATTCGGACACAGAAGAGTCATCCCGTAAGAAAAAGAGCGCAGGTATTGTCAAGAGAGAAAGTGGTGGGAGAGTGAATTGACGGACTCGGAGGAGGGGCGGTGAAATCTCGGCCCCGACCCTGGATACGATCGAGGAGCGGTAGTTCTGGGATGGGAGTCTGAGCGTCTAGGTGAGGACGAGTTGGATGAATTCGAGTCGGAATGCGGGTGAGACTCGGAGTAGGCAGTTGAACATTGAATGTGTGCCAGTGTGTGAGTTAGAGCGGGGTGCGATTACATCTAATCTCGGGGTGCGTTTAATCTCGAGCGCGTTTAATCTCGAGCAGGTGCCTTTAATCTGAATCGAGGTGAATTAGCTGGCGCTGTACCGGTAATACTATATCCCAACTGCGATAACCGGTCGTTCGTAATATTAATACGGATCCGGGCCTGCCTGGATCGCCTCCGGATCGGAGAAACACACCCTAATATCTGGTGCAGCGGTGGTAAGATTGGAATTTTGGGTAGACTCTTAAACGCCGGGCGCGGGGCGGTCAGATCTCGGCCGCCCGAGTTCGAGTTCGAATTCCAGTGAGTGTGAAGTAGTAAGGGCGCAAAAACGGTCTTGTTGAATTCTGGATCATATGGTCTGAGCCTGTGGTAGTAGCTAGGTCCTGAAAGAGTTGGCAGGATCGTGCGGCGAATTTCGGATGAGAGGGCGATGAGGGCGGAATGCAGTCTATGGCGCCGGCATTGGTTGGGAGGAAAGTTCGAGTTGGCGCCGTCGTCCGGGGTCTTCCTGCGATCCGCAATCCGGATCGGGATCTAGCTGGGTATTATTGTATAGTGGGTATAGACGCCGTGCGCGAAAATAGCGGTTACGTAGCTCAGTGGTTCGTTGATGCGGTGCGGGGACGGAGTTTAGAGTCAGATTACAGGAACGAGCTAGCATACAGCTGTTCGTGAGAGTCACAAGTCGATCGAGCCGAGGGAGGTGAGGCGACTGAAAGGGAAGGCAGGCAGGTGAATGAAGGGGAGAGAAGGGAGGCAAAGCAAAAACACGGACGAGTGAAGGGAAGGCCGGATGAACACCGATAGCGCGGGGCCGGGGATTGGGTTTGGGGCGTGCGATTGGCTTTCGCGCCAAGTTGTGTTCTGTCCGCACCGAGGTTAGATTCCATGTTTTAGTTTCCTTGGATCCAGGATCGGAAACCGAAACGCGGACAATTGCGATGAAGGGATCGAAAACGCGGACGACGAGAAAAGCGATGGGAATCTTCGCAACGCGGGAGCCGCGAGGAATTAGCGCAGGACTGGACGACGCAAAGCAGACGTGCGATAAGCGAGCCGGGTGAAACATATTTCGCGCTTCCCTGATGACGTCACCCAACCCTCTTCTGCTGCCCCAGCATCCACCGACGACGCCCCTCACGATGGAGACCCTGGGACCCTGCTGCCCAGCAAACCAGGACACCCACTCGTTGCCTTCTTCGTCCGACGCTATCCCGCTGCCCTCCACAAGGAGCTTCGACCTCAACGACCTAATCGCCCTCCACACCGGACGCGACTTCGACCTCACCTGGGTACCTCCGCCCTGCGCACCGCGTGGTTCCGCACCACCGGCCTTCTCCCCCCTCTGAACTCGGTCCAGCGCGCACGGGTGTCTAGGCGCGGAGGAATGGCACACGGCGAGCCCAGGGATGGATGCGCTGGGCTGTAGGTGCGTGCTGCTCTTCTTTCTGGCGGATCTCTCGCTCCATTTTGCTTCTTTTCTCGGCCCCTAAATCCAATCCCATCCCATACGCATCGGTCCATTTTTCCGGTGGTTTGTCTGGTACCCACTCGCCGTCCTCCCCCCACTCTCTTTCCTCTTTCCTTTCCCCATATAAATGTGCTAACTCCCCCTCCCAGGCCGCGCCGCCTCCCGCGTCTGCAGCTGACGCCCTTTCCCCGCAGGAAATCATCGTCGCCGTGCGGGTGCTGAGCACAACTAATGGTGCGTTTCTGCTTCTTTGGCTTTGCGTGCAATGGAGCGCGAGGCACGAGACGCGCCGGTGTCCGCGGCGCTGGTCGTGCGGCGGGGGGTGCAGTGTGCTGGCTGAGCGGCGCGGAGTAGGGTGTGGGTGCAGCGCGGTCGTTTTGGACTCGCTGCACATCGTCTCGGTGGGCTGGGGCGGGGGCTACGGCGCGGCCGATGCCACGGCCCACGGCCCGCGGCGAACGGCGTCGCTGGTCTGGTCTGGAGCGGGAGAGGCCCAGGTGTGCTCGCTGGGCAGCGCGTCTCGGGCCGGGCGCTGGGACACCCCGCTCTTTCTCCTCTTCCCCGCTCCTCTCTTGACGCCGGCGCTGACGGCGCACAGGCGATGCGCCCGATGCTGCGACACGCTGGGCCCCTACGAGCGAGGGGCGCGCGGCGGAGGGGATGTCGAGGAGGCGTTGTGTGAGTCGGGATGGCTCGCAAGAGGTGCGGAGGGCGTGTCTTCGTCTCCCTCCTTCCTTCTATCTTTGCTGGGCCTCACCTGTGCTTTCCGCGATCGCGTCGATGCCGATGGCGCGCGCGCATTCTGTCTGCACGGATACGCGGTACAGGATACGTAGCCTCGCGTCCGGCTGCGGCGAGGGCGAAGGCTGAGGCAGGGGACGAGGCGACGGCCAGCGTGCTCCCCGTGGCCCGTGGGCCCGGCGCACGCGCGGGCGGTGCGGGGCCACGCACCGGAATCGGCCGAGACGCCGGAGGAGCCGCGCATCTCTTTTAGCAACTGCGTCCTGCGTCTCGTCTCTCTCTCCTTCCACCCCCGCTGACGCGTGTCCACTGCCCGCAGGTGCTCGACACGGATACGGCTCCGGATGCGGTGCGCATTGCGCGGTGTGCCGCCCGTCGCGTTTGCGTGCTGCGGGGCGCTCGTGCCCCGCGCGTTCGCGTGCTGCCTAGACGCTTGAAAGAAGCGGCCCGTGCGCGCGCGGCAGGCGCCGTGCCGCTAGGCGGTGTCTTTGGAGCTGGCGGGCGGGTACGGGTGTTGGTGCGGGTGCGGGTGCGCGTTGGTTGGAGTGCGCGTGGTCGCCGTCGCCGTCCTCACGCTATCCTCACGCTCTCGCGCGACTCCCGCCCATGCAGCACGCAAACCAAGAAGCCGCCCGCGCGCCCCCGGCAGTGGCCGGGCCGCTGAGCGGTATCTTTACCGCGGATGGTGTCTTTGTGGCGGGGCGGGCGCCAGGCTTCGCCGCTGCCCGCTGACGTGCCGGGCTTCGAGCTAAGAGCTCGCGCACGCCCCGAGTCGTCCGCGCTCCCTGTCCACGCCCGCCCCCAAGGAGGGAAAGAGGGCAGCACGCAAAGACGCCGCCCGTGCGCGCGCGGCAGGCGCCGTGCCGCTGGGCGGTGTCTTGGATCTGGCGGGTGCGGGGCGGGCGGCGCTGGTGGTTGTCGCGCCGGGACGCGATCGCTCGGTGTATCGCGGGGCGGGTGCGGGTGCGGGCGGCGGGTGTCGCTGCCCTCCCGCTGTCCTCGCGCGATTCCCGCCCATCCAGCATGCACGCAAAGACACCGCCCGTGCGCGCGGCAGTCGGCGGGCCGCCGGATGATATCTTTGCTGCTGGCGGGGCGGGCCCGGTGCAGCGTGCGGGTCGGGTGCGCGCGTCGGGCGTGCCTGGCGCGGGGATCATAGACCTAGACGTGCTTCTGAGCTTTGCTGCGGCGCGCCGAGCGAGTTCGCTACGCACCCGTGCTCCTACTTATCCATGCGCTTCGTTGGCCCGTTGGTGCCGCGGCGCCCAGCCTATTTGCATGGAGACTTGATCGCTTTCGCTGGCAGTCTGTCTTCCCGCTTTGCGAACTGTACGATTTATTCTCGGGGCGTGCGCGTGGAAATCGGCCGGCCATGCGCTGAACCGCAATTTACATGCTCGGCGTCCGCTGCTCCTTTGTTTTATCTCCGTGTTATTGGGACCTCGGGCTGGAACATGTTCGTCCTCGATCGATCTAGAGTCCAACCTGCTTGAATGTACGCGCGAATGGAGTTTACTAGTAGCGGTTAAGTTATTTAGATAGGAGAGTCTAGACGATTCGAATGCACAAAAAAATGAATTCTCAACATCACCCGACCCCGAGTCGAACGGGGACCTTCTGCATACTGTGGAGAGGTCTTTCGTTATCAAGAGGAGCAGATGCGCATGGTGTGCGAACGGGCGTTACGTCTCCTCTTTGAATGTGGATCATACTCAGCTGATTTAAACTTGGGCTGAAGTGACTGGGTGGTATTCGACATTCAACAGGGTACCGAGAGGTGCGCTGTGTGACGGAGGGATAAGATCCGGGATGTATGCGAGCGTGAAGAGTTTGGGTGCTTACTTGAATCATAAGAGGAAGAATCAAAAAAAAATCTAGACAGTAACTGTCATATCACCCGATCCCGAGTCGAACGGGGGCCGTCTGCATGTATTTTGCTGGGCAAAAATGCAGAAATACTAGCAGATGCACACCGTGTGCCACCGGATGTTACTCCTTTCCTTCACATGTGTGTGATACTCAGCTAATTCAACACGATACCAAGGGCGGTGTGAGGGGGATAAAATCATGGGAGGCGGTGAGCGTGGTTTGGTACTTGGTGCTTGGTTGGATCGTTTGTGCATGACCAAGAAGAGGAATTCAAAAGAAAAAAGAAAAAAGAAAAAAGACGACTCTGAGATGTCGTATCACCCGACCCCGAGTCGAACAGGGGCCTTCTGCATATCAACATGCTTATATGAACACTCACATTACGCAGATGCACACCGCGTGCGACCGGGTGTTTTTCCTTCCCCTTGGATGTGTGTGATACCTTTCCGATTATGACAGGTTGAAGTTAGTGATTGGAAGTCCGAAATTCAGCATGGTACCTTGAGGAGCGGCGTGTGAGGGGGAATAAAATCGTGGGGGTGGTCAGTGTGGGGGTGGTCAGTGTGAGTGAATGGGCTTAGGCGCTTGGTTGGATCGCTTGCCCGGGACCAAGAAGCAGAATAATTCAAAAATCGTGATGTTCTGGTCATTGTTATCACCCGGCCCCGGGTCGAACGGGGGGCTTCTGTATCAGTGAGTTTTTTATTGATTGTGTCCGTCGCAGATGCACGCCGTGTGCTACCAGGTGTTGCTCCTCCCCTTCCGACGTGTTTGATACTCAGCTAATTCAGACGCGGGCTGTAGTTTATGGCTGAAATTTGGAAATTCAACACTGACAACCGGGTATCATGAGGAGTGGTGTGAGGGGAAATGGTGGTGTGTGAATGGGGTTTGGTGCTCGGTTGGATCGTTTGTGCCGGACCAAGAGGCGAAAAACAAAAACAAAAACAAAAAGACCTTAAGTGGTCGTATCAACCGACTCTGAGTCGAACGGGCCTTGTGGACACCGACACAGAAAGAGCAGATGCACACCATGTGCGACCGGGTGTTCTCCGTCTTCGTACAGGCTTGGTAGAATGCGGTTCGATGAGCAGCAAGCGTGCCGATGGACTGTCACAATCATCGTGCGAGGTTCAATTTATGTGTGCGGATCTGTCGATCATTCCGGGATTTCGGTTTGATTTTAGGGAGTAGCATCCTGGGCTTGAGTTTCGAGCGTTGAGCACGGCCAGCGAGAGATCAATTTGAACGAAAGCGGGACAAAATAGGAATTCTACAAGAGCCAGCACCCGGTCCCGAGTCGAACGGGGGCCTTCTGCGCACATTCAGCCATGAATATCGAAGAAACGTAGATGCACGCCGTGTGCGACCGGGTGTTACCCTCCCTGCTACGCACCTCGTCTCACTGTGTTCAATGTACAGCAGGTACATTTCGTACATGGTTCAGCATCTGTCCCAAATTCAACGAGGAATCTATCTCCGATCCGAGCGAGTCGAGTCCAGGCTTGAGGGGTCGAATAAAAGGGCAGAAGCTGCCAGAGAATAAGGAAGAACGCAGGACACAACATGAACTCTGCAGGAACTATCACCCGACAAGTTTTTCAGTGAGAAAATTGGTGAAAAACTTTACCAATTTTACAGGAATTTCTCACTGAAAAAATTGGTGAAAAATTCAATATATACCACTGGTTGAATATTTCAAGTTTTTCAGTGAGAAAATTGGTGAAAAACTTTACTGATTTTACAGGAATTTCTCACTGAAAAAATAGGTGAAAAACTCAAAATATATACAGAACTTTTTGACTCACAATCACTTTTTTCACCAAAAACAGAAAAAGTTGAGAAAAAGTTTCGAGTTTTTCACCTACTTTTTCGATGAAAAATTACTGTAATATTGGTAAAGTTTTTCACCCATTTTCTCACTGAAAAACTCGAAATGCTCAACCAGTGTACAGAACTTTTTGACTCACAATCAATTTTTTCGCCAAAAACAAAAAAAGTTCAGGAAAAGTTTCGAGTTTTTCACCTACTTTTTCGATGAAAAATTACTGTAATATTGGTAAATTTTCACTTATTTTCTCACCAAATAACTTGAAATGTTCAACCAGTGTTAGGCAATAACCCTCCTTGCTCGGCCAGTGTTGGCTTTAAGGGTTAAGCCTTAAGTTAAGTTAAGGCTTAATATGCCCTTAACAAAAATTCGAGTGACTCTTAGGTCTTAATTAAGGCCTTAATTTTCCCATCATTTTCTTCAACTTGACGATTGGAGGCAATCTGGCCATACATTCCAGGTGCTGGTGGTGTATGAGGTGTTGCTATTCACTTACCATGTCTTTTATTAAAATTTCGGGGCCAGGAATAGTGAATTCTACCAATTTTTTGCAGTGTGGGCTTAAGGGTTCAACCTAAATAAGGGGTTCGGATGATGAGGAGAAGGAAAGGTCAAGTGATGACTACGAGGAATAAGCGCCGGCGGTACATAGCCCTTAATGAAAATTTCATTTTTTGCGGCAATCCTTAACTTAAGGCCCTAATATACCCTTAATATTAAGGCCAAATTAAGGTCTTAGGCCTTAAGAACAGAAAACACCCTTATTAACCCCTTAAGGCACAACACTGTGCTCGGCAGGTGAACGACCTATAAGTCGCGGTCAAACCGACGTGACGTGACTAGCACGTGGTTCTAGAAATCAACTCCGACCTGACGATCACGGGCATCAATGATCGATCACAGATGCCGATGTGGCCATTTCCTGAATGGACTCCTTACGAGCCATTCTGAGCTTGCTGATGGCTCTAATCAAGCTGGATGGCATTCCGGAAATATGGGGACTCTTGTCCGAAGAAGTTGCGGAAACTCAAAAAAAAAAAAGTTGTGGGAATGCCGAGTTCTCGCAAGTTTTGTGGAACCCTCCAAAATGGCCCAAAAGTTGCGGCATTAGCACGAAAACACAAAAAAAGTTGTGGGAACAAAAAAAGTTGCGGCATTAATGAATGTGCATTTGGACCCTCATAGTAAGTCTTTACGCCCTGCTTCTTTTTTAGCTCCATCCAGGAGAAGTTGATTCACATTAGGCGCTGGGATATGAGATGGAGCCCCATCATTCTATGGAAAGCGAGAGCACCACGCTCTGAAACGGTTGATCTCATCACTTTTGATTTGATGGCCGCTCTTGTGCCGTCGGAGCCTTCACGCTTTTAGCCTTTCAAAGACTGAAATCATAGGTTATAACCATCTAAGGCATAAAGATTCCCTAATATACAATCGAAGAGGGGGATCATGAGGGCATTCGAGGGAATATTATTTTCCACCACTTAGTTGGCCACTTAAGCATTTGTTCCTCTCCTGTTGTCGTTTAAAGGGGTCAATCGAAGCACAACTACATCAGAGCGAAGGCATGCATCCTAGCAAGAGTTGAAGACCCCAAGTTCTCAAATATGCCAACATTTGAGTTCACAGTGAATTTATTTTGCGCGGCAGTATAACATGGCCAAATAACAGGCTAGTTGGCCACCCCGCTAAATTATAGGCTGAGCTCTCAGATGGTGGCCACATGCACTCTAGATCATAGAGGTAGGTCATATCGACTACTTCACATAGTTTTGGTGCATATGCGAGGCATACAAAGTGTCAGAAAATCTGCGTCCAACTGATGGGGAACTCCAAAATCGGGGTGGTGAAATGAACCAGTGTCCTACAAGTAGAAGAAAAGGCAAGATGAGCCAAATTAAGATCCACACTACTTAATGGGAAGTCTTGGGATGTACTTGAATGCCTAACTGCATTCCAAGATCCTGGTAGCTCCTCCAAAAAATCCGACTATGAGCGAGACCAAAATTGGGTGATTTGAGATAATGGCCTGCAGAACAATCAGAGTTGGATCAATAAAATCCAGAAATACCTCTCAGAAGGATGCATTGGATATTTAGAAGTATTGTGTAAGAGTTCAGACCAATAGCGTGACGGTGGCCAGTATGGCTGACTCAAAAAGGAAGTGGTCCTTTCCCGAGTGTGTTCACAAAGGTAGTCCAGCCCATTGCCATCCAGTGGCATTAAAGAGAGAAGCACAGCATCGAGGGATCAAAACGAGCCCCAAAGGTCGTAGATCGACGAAGAAATGGTGGAGAAATGGCAAGGGCAAGTGAGGTGAGCGGCCCGACGGCAAGAAATTGATGTCCCCATGCTTCGGATCCCGATCCGCGATGACGTAGCTTTCAATCAACCCATCACTTTCGGCTGAAATTTGGTTTGGACATTCGTGGGAGGTCGTACTCTGTTTGTACATTATGTCCAGTCATAATTATCAAGCTCTGGCCTTCTAGCTCTCAAGTGGCCAACTAGGTAGGGTGGCCAACTAGGTGGTTGAAAATAGTACATGCTTGAAACGGTGAGAACATGGAATTGGCCGGTATGTTCGAAGCGGAAAGCCGCGTAGTCTAACACACATTCTGAGACGTGATAAGTGGTTGAGGTGTGAAAAAGGTCTCACAGCCACATATTTACTCTTTTTACCTGCGGAGTTACGTGTTCTCTGCTTCGTGCACCTGTAATTAAGGTATAACGCGTTCCGGAGCTGTATTTGTTGTGTATTTGTCTTCCTAGGGCATGTGGCATGGAACAGGAAAGATTTCTGGGTCTTCAGAGGGAGGATCTCTGTGCCACTGCCCTTGAATGAGTTGATATGCACAATTTATCTTATACTCGAACTTCGGTGGGGGGATGGCAATCAGGCTGCGGTCGATTCCATCACTTGTTTCAAAGCGTGGTGCTCTCGCTTTCCATATCATTCCCCTCCTTCCCTTTTCTTACAGCCATTATCAAAAGTATGTACGGGTTTTACGAAACGCTGGTGCTCAATCGATTTTTGCTTACAGTTGTTTACTGATTTGCTCCACTTGACGACATCATGGCTGGCAAAGCCGAATCGTTTCCCCTCGTATTTTGTCTGTACGACTTCCAAACACTTTCCCTTGAATGCATATGTACGGGGTTTCTCACAGAAATGGGCTTGTTATGTGTGGCTGCAGAAAGAGCAAAAAGTCCAAATATCATTGAGATGTGTGGAGCATTGGCTCCACAGCGACAAACAATCATAAGCAGAAATCGAAGAGTAACATTGTGGCGCACCCGTACATACTTTTGATAACAGCTGTAATCCCTCCATCGCACCCTGCCAATATCTGAACTGCATCCTTCCCTTGCCATTCTGTTCTTTGTCCTTGGCTTCATGCTCCTCCTCTCACATATCGATCTACTGTACACTTGCTAACTAGACTCGAACCAGTTGCTATTGGGAAACCATGGAGTTGATGACAGTCAATCAACACCACGGGTAAATAGTGACTGGAACATAATCACGGGTTTTAGTACAGTCGGAAGTTGCCGAGCATTATTAAATGTCTTGGTGAAATTTCGATCAAGGTCGAGGACCGACTTCCTCCTTTCCCAAATCGTAAGAGACAGTTTTGTAGGCGTCTGATCTTACATCCCATTTTTTCAAAAATATGAAATTCCCCACTGGTTGAACATTTCGAGTTTTTCACTGAAAAAATTGGTGAAAAACTGTGCCGGTTTTTCACACATTTTTCACTGAATAAATAGGTGAAAATTTCAAGTTATTTTCAGTACTTTTTGCACTTGAAACCAAGGTGAAAAATGCGAAATAATATTCATGATATTTCCTGTAAGAATAACACCATTATTTTCACCACATTTCCATCCAAGAATGATGGTGAAAACACTGGTTGAACATTTCGAGTTTTTTGGTGAAAAAATTAGTGAAAAACTTTACCGATATTACAGTAATTTTTCATCGAAAAAGTAGGTGAAAAACTCGAAACTTTTCCTGAATTTTTTCTGTTTTTGGTGAAAAAAGTGATTGTGAGTCAAAAAGTTCTGTATATATTTTGAGTTTTTCACCAATTTTTTCAGTGAGAAATTCCTGTAAAATCGGTAAAGTTTTTCACCAATTTTCTCACTGAAAAACTTGAAATGTTCAACCAGTGAAAATTCAAAACTTATTTCACCAAAAATTCATGTATATTGACAGGTGAGAATGGGGGTGAAAAAGCCAAAACCTTTTTCATCAAAATTTTCATGTGGAAAAGGATAAAAAATGAATGATAAACTTTGGTGAAAGGTGGTGTAAAACTTGAAATGAAGTGAGAATGTTTTCACACATTTTTCATCATCTTTTGTTTAATATTTTTCACTGAAAAATGTGGTGAACAAGATATGACATATAATACCACATTTCTCAACATTAATACAGATGAAAAAGTCAAAATGTTTTCTTATTGTTTTCCGCAGGGAACACAGGTGAAAAATGTGAAACAGCATTGAGGAATTCAGATGGAAACATTAAGATATCCTTTTGACATTTTGCTCATGCAATGATGATGAAAAATGGGAAATGACATTCAACGATATTACAAGACAGAAGTTCGAAATTTCCCACTGAAAAATCTGTGCAAAATCCAAAACCTTTTTTCACCAATGTTCTCACTAGGAAACCTACCAGAAAAAGTCCTGAGAAGATTTTCCTGTTTTCCCCTGATGTTTTGGCGAAACATTGCTGTGACGGTTGAAAGATGTGCATCACTTTTTATCACTGAAAAACTTAAAACACACTAGTTAACCATTTCAGTTTTGGTGAGAAATTTGGTGAAATTCTTCAGCGAAAAAGTTGGTGCAAAGCAATTCGAATTTATGAGTGAAGAAATGAATCAGAAATGTTTTCAATTTTTCACAAGTTTTTTGCCAAAAAAAACAGGTGGAAAACCTAAAAGTTTTTTTAGCACTTTTTCATGGAACTATCAGTGAGAAATTTGGTGAGAAATGTTTTGAATTTTTCAGAGGTTTTTCGCTGAAAAAGTAGGTGAAAAACTTGAAACTCGGCAACAGCGCACCGCAGTGGTGATTCCTGCTTGAACCTCGGCGAAGCAGGGTGTATTTGCGAGAGTTGGTCGAAAATGCATGGCTGTGGTGATTCCTGCTTGAAACTCAGCAAAGCGGGGGGGATTCACGAGAGTTGGTCGAAACGCATAGCTGTGGTGATCCCTGCTTGAAACTCGGCAAAGTGGAGTGGATTCGTGAGAGTTGGGCAAAACTCGGCAAAAATACATGGCTATGGTGATTCCTGCTTGAAACTCGGCAAAGCGGAGGGGATTCGCGAGGGTTGGGAGAAACTCGGCAAAAAAGCACGGCTATGGTGATTCCTGCTTGAAACTCGGCAAAGCGGAGGGGATTCACGAGGATTGGTCGAAACTCGGCAAAAAAGCACTGCTGTGGTGATTCCT
Source organism: Mycena rosella (assembly GCA_029378255.1). Lineage (NCBI taxonomy): Eukaryota > Fungi > Basidiomycota > Agaricomycetes > Agaricales > Mycenaceae > Mycena > Mycena rosella. The sequence goes on from JARKIE010000050.1 coordinate 405,849, forward strand.
GCTGAAACTGGGCAAAGCAGAGTGGATTCGCGAGGGTTGGTCGAAACTCGGCAAAAGCGGATAGCTGTGGTGATTCCTGCTTGAAACTCGGCAAAGCGGAGGGGATTCGCGAGGGTTGGTCAAAACTCGGCAAAAAAGCATCGCTGTGGTGATTCCTGCTGAAACTGGGCAAAGCAGAGTGGATTCGCGAGGGTTGGTCGAAACTCGGCAAAAGCGCATAGCTGTGGTGATTCCTGCTGGAAACTTGGCAAAGCAGAGTGGATTTGCGAGAGTTGGGCGAAACTCGGCAAAAGCGCACGGCTGTGGTGATTCCTGTATGAAACTTGGCAAAGTGGAGTGGATTTGCGAGAGCTGGTCGAAAGTCGGCAAAAACACTTGATTTCTGCTTGAAAGTCGGCAAAGCGGAGTGGATTTGCGAGAGTTGGTCAAAAAAATCAGTGGATTCGCGAGCATTGCACGAAACTCAGCAAAAATGCACGGCTGTGGTCATTCCCGCTTGAAACTCGGCAAAGCGGAGTGGATTCACGGGAGTTGGTTGAAACACATCGCTGTGGTGATTCCTGCTGAAACTCGCAAAGCGGAGTGGATTCGCAAAAGTTGGTCGAAAACGCACAGCTGTGGTGATTCCTGCTTGAAACTCGGCCAAGCGGAGTGGATTCGCGAGAGTTGGGCGAAACTCGGAAAAAAAGCACGACTGTGGTGTCTCCGGCTTGAAACTCGGCAAAGCGGAGTAGATTTGCCACAGATGGTTGATATTCGGCAAAAAACTTGGCAAAATGGAGTGAATTCACGAGAGTTGGTCAAACCCAGCAAAAACGCACCACGGCGCTTGACACTGGGCAAAGCGGAGTGAATTTGCAAGAGATATCCGGCAAAAAAACTTGGCAAAGCGCTTTGCCGAGTTTTGACCAACTCTCGCGAATCCACTCCGCTTTGCCGAGTTTCAAGCAGGAATCACCACAGCTCTGCATTTTTGCCGAGTTTCAACCAACTCTCGTGAATCTCCTCTGCTTTGCCAAGTTTCAAGCAGGAATTGTAAGACTTGTTTAGAGTCTACCAAAGGGGAATCGTTGTACGCTTGCCCTGGCGGGAGATAAGGCTTGCAAAGTGGTTGCCTGCTGGCAACGACCCTGCTCGAAGGTGTGAATAGACTGAGAACGGGTAATAGAATAAAGGCTTCGTAGCTCTGAGCCCGTATTCGATAGTGTAGAGTTGTATGGAGTCGCCTAGTGCACAATGCCTCTTCTCGGAGCGTAACGACGAGTAAGGCTTGGCACATGGGCAAAGGCTTGAGTGTGTAGTGCAATGAGGTACCGCCTAGTGCCTAGTGCCTATTCCCAGAGAGACTCAATGGGTAAGGCTACTCAGAGAGGCTCGACGAGTGAATTGAGAGGGCACGATGGCGGTTGGTTGATAAGAGTGATGATTGTCAGGTGATATGAGAGTACATGTGACTTGTAGCTAAAGAGTAACTAAAGTAGGAAAACCATTCCCTTACCGGAATCACCACAGCCGTGCTTTTTTGCTGAGTTTCGCCCAACTCTCGCAAATCCACTCTGCTTTGCCAAGGTTCCAGCAGGAATCACCACAGCTATGCGCTTTTGCCGAGTTTCGACCAACCCTCGCGAATCCACTCCGCTTTGCCGAGTTTCAGCAGGAATCAGCACAGCCGTGTGTTTCGACCAACTCTCGTCAATCCACTCCGCTTTGCCGAGTTTCAAGCAGCAATCACCACAGCTGTGCTTTTTTGCCGAGTTTCGACCAACCCTCGCGAATCCACTCCGCTTTGCCGAGTGTCAGACAGGAATCACCCCAGCCATGCGTTCTCGACCAACTCTCGTGAATCCACTTCACATTGCCGAGTTTCAAGCTGTGCGCACGTCAACAAGATGAAAAGTGAAATGCGAGAGCTCACGCACCTTATACTCCAGCACCTCCTGCAAACCTCCTCCATGCTGGGGCGGCACTCAGGGTCGATGATAAAACACAGACCTACAAGGACAAAGTCCTCATACAGAAGTGCCAGACACAAAATAAGTGAGGTAAGCTATTTGCTGTTGTGAGGGTCCAAGACCACAGAAAGTTGGCCCATCAACGATTCGCTTTCTCCTAGTGTTTGGTTCGGAGGTGGCGTTATTTGGTGGTGTGAGGAAGAGATGGAACGGCGAAGTCCGGAGACATGTGATCACAGATCATGAGGAAAGATGCTTAATAATTCAGATGCTGGGGGGCCTAACTTTTGATGAAAGGAAGGTGATTAAAGCATCATTTCGATTGATTATAAACGATTACATAGATACTAGTACCCCGGCGTACCGGTGTTTGAGTTTGAGGGGTGCTAGTAATGTCAGCAGCTAGCTTCGTCCACTTTCCAACTACGTTTTCAGGGTCCACCACGTAGGGTTCACGGTTTTTGCGTGCCAGCTGCACTCGGGCGACTGGGAGCAGCAGCAGTAGTCGTCAATGGGCCTACATGAGCTGTGTCAGCGTTTTGTGTTCACGGCGTAGACACTGAGCAACAGCATACCTGTTGAGCAGAGGGCCCGACTTCGTGTTCACACCGTATAGAGCACCTGCCAAGCAGAGGGCCTGGATGTCTTGGGGATTTAGTGAGCTGTGAGAGTGGGAAGAAAAAGTGCGCACCTGCCCGGCGTAGAAGACACTGTGATCTCTATATGCAATGGCGTCGTCGTCTGGGGGTGTCTGACTTCGGTACCTTTTGGCCTTCACTGGACTACTGCCTTCGGTCCCGCTACCGGGCTAGAGAGGACGGAGAGCTGATGTTGAGGTCCGCGTTGTTGATTCTCAGTGATTTTCGATGAGTCAGGGATGTCAGGGGTGCAGGAGCTATCACGGAGGCCGAGATATACGGAAAGCATGGCAGCAAGAGGTAAGGAAGACACGATTCAGAGGTCGGACGCGGTTTTGCCAAGTTTTGACCAAGTCTCGCAAATTCACTCCGCTTTGCCGAGGGTCACGCGGAAATCACCACCATGGTGCATTTTGCCGAGTTTCAACCAACTCTCAGGAGTCAGTGTCAAGTGCTGTGGTGCATTTTTGCCGAGTTCTGTCCAACTCTCGTGAATCCACTCCACTTTGCCAATGTTCGAGCAGGAATGACCACTGCAGCGCGTTTTTGCCAAGTTTCGACTTGGGGTGATGGGCCGTGGCACGGCCCGGCATACTCGCACTTATGTGCTCTTTTTTCTTTCTTCTCTAGCATCCCAAGAATGGTTCGTTTACTGCACATAAAAAAACATTGGATTTAAATTTAGAAGTTCGTATCTCACGGCATTCAGTATGTAGAAGTTTTCCACATTGGTATCAGAACCGTCTAAGATGACAAGGGAAACCGTCGCAAACAGTGCACATCCCACCGCGATTGGAATTTTTATGGCCGTATTGAGGGCGAGTTCATTATTAGCTAGTCATAGTCAGTTCTGGTACGTAATATATATCATCGAGGACTCACGGAGATGTGAATCCATGTGCTGAAATTCTAGGGTTTGGGCCAGGTTGTCCAATTGTTTTTCATATGCGACACATATGTCGTGTCCTGCGGACCCGTCATTATCCAGCTCCGGACGGCCCAAAGTGAGTCCAGGTTGGGTCTGTTGAACGAGTTCAGTCAGATGTTGCATGCGATAATAAGAATTCGCACATTGTCGGTAACAACTCCAAAAACACAATAGGTTGCGGCTCTGTTGGTGTGCTGTGCTCTCGCCTGCAGTCCTTCGGCAATGGGCCTCCAGGAATATGTGAGGCCATGACACAGTGAACGCGGGTTCTCGTGGATGAAGTTCCGGAATGCCTTCAGTAGATACAGGCGGATGGTATGAGGCATGACAGGAGGGGCGGTTTCATCCATCTCGAGGGGCTTGTTATTAGTTGCATGCATAGTAGAGCAATTCGATTGCATCCGATCGGTGCAGCTTTCAAAGCCATTCTTATTTCCTACCGACTACACCGACTTGGTCCTGATTTCAGTGACTGTGAAACACAACTCTCCGGCCAACATTAAATCAATACTATCAGGTTTTGAGTTCTCAAACATCCTTTCTCGTAGTGGGCTGGGAACTTAGTGGTTATAAAGAGGAACAAAAGCGCGGAGACATCGCGGGATTGCAGTATTGAGGACCAACACTGTGCATGGGAAGCCGTTAGATTGTGAGTTATTTAATAGCGGATACAGAGTTGAGCCGACTCGGATTCAGAATCATCTGCTCTCAGGGAATGCTGTTGAAGAAAACACTCGGCATTCAAGGCTTTTGCACACTAATTCAGTGAGGCCATCTTCATCCGTGATAAATCCGATGCAGATGCAGTCCGCGCGGTTTTGGAGAAGCATGGGATTGGTTGGGAGCATGCAAAACGGCAATCGCCCCTGCTCTCAATCGATGTATCCATCGCTACATTCCCGGCCGCAAGGTTCTTCTAGTGCGTGTGGAGAAACTGTTTGCTGCTTATCCCAACATGTGTTGCACGACGAAGAAGATCCGGGGAGCATTCTTCTACGACGAGGCTAAGGAGATGGCTGAGAACCTCCTCGAGACTGTCAGAAAGGGATACCTTTCCCATCTTCCTCATGTTTTCCTTTACTTCTTGATGGGCAAGGACCGAGACGGGTGGTGGGGCACACTAGTGATGTGGGGACGGGGAAGTGTGGTGATGTTAAGGTTAGCGGCAAGAGATTTCGAAATCGGGAGTATACTGATTCGGAAGTTGCAATGCGGGTGGAGAGGACCCGGGGAAGAGGGAAGGAGGGTTTCCGACTAGCGCTGGTGGCTAGCTCCCCAATTTCGTCTCGTGTCCAAAGATCGAAATGTCCGCGGTACTTCGAGCCTGTGCGATTATGAAAACCGACTTACCAAAAAATTGACATTAGTTATTGTTGTACATCGGCCGGACCAAAAATATAAATACCTTTGTATGGCGCCGCAAAATCCAGTTAATTAAGAGGCACCCGGCCAATTCAGGAGATTATCGCAATGAGCCGAAAATCCGGCAGACCATCATAGGGGACATTGCTTTTAAGGATCTCAAACAACAGCTGGACCAAATCACTTGATCCCGCATGCTGAAATGGTCCTCTTCCTGAGCTCCATTAAGGAAAAATGTCCACCAGAGTATCTGGCCCATCCGTTTGGCTTACATCGTGATTCAGTGTTTGAACACTCAGAATTATTGCTTTTGGCCTGCTAGGAGCTCAAAATGGACTCTGTTCATTCATGATACACTTGTGTTTTTGGATAGCCCATCAATTTGGCCTGCGCTGCGGACTCCGTTCATCATGACACACTTTTGTTTTTGGATGGCCCATCAAAATTGGACTGCGCTCCGACGGTATGCATAGCGGCGGTGCGACGCACATAAAATACAAGCATTAGACATACCTAGGAGTGTCCCCAAATTTTTGTGGAGGCAGAGATTCAGCCTTGGCAAAAGTGGAGGGGGTGGATGTTCAGTTGCAGCCGCTTTTGGATGGCCGATCAAAATTGGTCTGCGCTGCGACTGTATGTGCAGCAGCAGTGTGACGTTCATAAAATACGAACATTAGATATACCTAGGAGGGTCCCTAAATCTCTGTGGGGGCATATGTGCACCCTTGGCAAAAGTGGAGGGGGTGGATGTTCATTTGCAGTTGTTTGTGGATGGCCAATCAAAATTGGTCTGTGCTGTGATGGTATGTGCAGCGGCATACCAGGGAAAGCCACTGCAGGGTGCACATGCAAGCTTTACTTTTTCAAAGGGCTCCGAGAGAGAAATAACAAAAAGTAACCTGATAAGCCTGTAAATAAAAGAATGAGCATTACGAGAATCGAACCTGCACGAGAATCGAGGAAGATTACAGCCACTATAAACTCACTGGAAATGAATGAGTTTTAAAGGACAGCCACTAAAAACACTTCAACACAGCCACTAAAATCTGTAGTACAGCCCCTATTTTCTTTATAAACTTGATTGGGACACTTTTTAACCAGACGTCGAAAACCTCATTTCGTTTGATTAAAAACGATTACATAAGTACTCGTAACCAACTCTCGTGAATCCACTCCGCGTTGCTGATGTTCGAGCAGGAACGACCATTACCACGCATTTTTGCCGATTTTCGACCAAGTCTCGTGAATTCACTCCGCTTTGCCGAGGTTTGAGCAGGAATGACCACTGCAGCGCGTTGTTGCCAAGTTCTGACCAACTCTCGTGAATCCACTCCACATCGCTGAGGTTCGAGCAGGAACGGCCACTACTGTGCGTTTTTGCCGATTTTTGACCAACTCTCACCTATCCACTCCACTTTGCCGAGGTTCACGCAGGAATCACCACTGTGGTGCATTTTTGCTGAGTTTCAACCAACTCTTGGGAATTCACTTTGCTTTGCCCAGTGTCAAGTGCTGTGGTGCGTTTTTTGCCGAGTTTCGACCAACTGTTGTGAATCCACTCTCCTTCGCCGAGATTTGAGCAGGAACGACCACTGCAGCGTTTTTGCGGAGTTTCAACCAAGTCTTGCCAATTCACTCCGCTTTGCCTAGGTTCACCCAGGAATCGCCATCGCGCTGTGGTTTTGCCAATTTTCGACCAACTAGTGATGTTCAGGGCTCGGCTTCAAGCCCTGAGCCCGCTGGGCTGGGACCTGGCCTAGGCCCCGTGAAGCTCCTGCCAAGGGTTGTCCGGAGAATTGGATTTTTGAGGCCAAAATTTTCAGATTTCCTTGTCTGACATTGGGATTTTTGAGGCCGAAAATCGCAAACCCTTGTCCGCTATTTGGATTTTTCAGGCCAGGGTACAGCAATTTTGGTGGTCTTTGCACCCAAATGGTGATGAATGACCTGATAATCAAAATCCTCGAAACGTGCCGAAAACCGGTCCTTCATGGAGCCTGAAAAAGCCTTCTTTTTGGCGAAAATTCAATGTGGAAAGCGTGAGAATCGATTGACGGTGCCTCCACGTGACTACCCCTGTCCGATTTTGGATTTTTGAAGCCTTAAACCGGCCAAAAAATTGGGTCTTTTTGGCGGACAACCATTGGCAGGAGCTTCACGGGGCCTCTGGGCCTACCAGGCCGGGCCGGGCCTGTGAGTGGGCTTGAGCGGGCCCAGGGCTCGGGCTTCAAAAATTTCAAGCCCAAGCCCGGGGCTTCAGGCCCGGACTCAATACCAGTTGCAATTGGGACTTGAGGCTTCAATTTTGGGTGAAGAATCTATGTACTTTTGGTGGTCAACTTACCACGAATCAATGCAGCTCACAAAAAGGCAGAAATTCGACTCTGCAGTCCAAATTTTGTAATTTCTCTCTGTGCGGATGGTTCAGAAGTTTGAAATGAAGTCGGAAACTATCCCTGTGGTTCAGGATGAGACTCACATACATTCCAGAAGCCCCGCTCACCATAATACAGTGAGTACCTTTGGTTAGTTAGCCAGCTCTTGAAGCCCGGGGCTTGAGGCGGCTCGGGCTCGGGCCTGTAATATTCCAAGCCCAAGCCCGGGCTTCCAGGTCGAGCCGGGCCCTGTACATCACTACGACCAACTCTTGCGAATTCAGTCCGCTTCACCCAAGGTTTCAAGCAGGAACCCTACCGCAGTGCGTTTTGCTGAGTTTCGACCAAATCTTGCCAATCCACTCCACCTTGCTCTCGGAATCACCACAGGTCAAGTCACACAGGACAGACCCTAACCGACGTTGCAGAGGCAAATGAGCAGGACTTGCTCCCCCACACCTCGAGGTCTACATTACCGATGTTGCCACGTGGACCTGCAGCTGCGGACAGCAAAAATACAACGCCTCCCTGCTCTGCAAGCACGTGGTGCAGGCAGTCCTCCCACCCGATCCTGACTTCTTCCGTGAGGTGGTTCGCCCCCGGGTCATTCCATTCTACAGCCATTGTCCTCTCTGCCCCAAGGACGGATCCGCGCTCAAAGTTGTTGACTCGGGATCGGTTTCGGATGGTGACAACCTTCAAGAGACTGAACCCGATGCCCTCCCTTCCTCTGCAACTCGAGGGACAAAGCACAGGAGGGCCCAACTATCCTTTTCTTTACCCATTCCACGCTGGAGTCCTGCGATAATTTCAGTGTCTCGCAAACCACGAAAAAATAGGATTGGCTGCGTACATCTTCCTCCTCGTCAGCGATTACTGGAGAGGAAGGTGCCACGGGCAACGACACGGGTTCGACTTGATATTGAAGCCGGCCTCGCAATTTTGAAGACGCAGCTTGACCACCCTTGAGACTCGAAGATGGTGCCACGGGCAGCGACACAGGTTCGACTTGATATTGAAGCCGGCCTCGCAATTTTGAAGACGCAGTTTGACCACCCTCGAGAATTGAAGATCTTCCTCAACTCAATTTCAGCTCAAAACATTGGAAGGGATCTCACTGCAATGGGCAGTGATGTACGTCGATCAACTCGGCCTCCCACATGGGCACCCAAGGGCAACAAAGCTGGAGCTAAATTCTCACGCAACACTATGGGTATTCATATTACTTAATTATAAATTATATTCCAAGCTTAAGTTCTTTCCCTGCTGTCCCAACCAACTGGCTTGAATTGAGTTTTTTTCTTGGTTCATCATGGTTCCCTCCGGAATATTCAAGTGTCGAAAGAAGATGGGGGGGTCCCATAGGAAATTCCAGCAATAGGCTGTCAATCTTTGGAAAATACTCGAGGTCCCTAGTTCCCACCCATTCGACAAAATACTGTGTGGATATGGGCCTCTGGATGTCTTTTTTACCGTGGTGCCATGTCAACGACGGCCTATGGGTCGGCTTGAGTTGTTCAAATAGTAATCCCACCCGAGGTTTAACAACCCGTCTAGTAACCTGTGCGGTCACCGAGTAGTAGTACGAGACGAACAGCTTCCTCGTTCGGTCCTGGGATGTAAGGCCACAAGTGTTGTGCAGGTGAGAACTGGTAGGAGCCGAAGACGGAGTGACATCCGCTGAGGAAGATGATGCGAGGTCGTAGGCAGCGCCGTATGTAATGCCACAGGTGAGAGTCCAGCGTCCCTCGTAATCCCGAGGGAACAAGAGTCAAGCAAAAGTAAAGCCTGAGATTAGACGAGGTAGAATCTAAATTACAGGAGTTTCTACCTCGGGCTTATATACTAATATAACTAGAAGTCTGATCGTATCCACCCTATGTGTTATGTTTCAATATACCATGTGTGAGGTGTAAAGGGATGTTGTTGAAACCGAAGAGGGGTTCGAGCGACAAGGATGTGATTGCGAGTTGTCGGATTATTGTGATCGCGTGTTATCCTGTCACTCGGGATTTGATGTTTAGCCAGAGAATGTATAGGCGACCGGGATGTCATTGTGAGTTGTCGGGATGTCGTGGTCGCGTGTCGTTCGTCTTTCGGGATTTGGTGTATTTGTGACTTGTTGCGACACGGTCGTGGGATAACACGTTCCCGTGATCGTGGTCTGACCAACACGTGGGGACCACCGGCGGCGGCACGGTCAAGTCCTGGATGTCGGGTCTCAAGGCTTGGCATGACATCAACGGCGCCCCTTGGGAAGGCGAAGATCGCTGGGTTGAGCTCGCAAGGTGCACGGCCAACAAGCAAGGGACCGCCTTCAAGCGCGCACAGCGAGGCCCCGTCACGATCCAACACATGATCACGCTATGTTCATCCCTCAACCTCTCGCAGCCTTTCGATGCAGCCGTCTGGGCCCTCGCATGTGCCGCTTTCTGGGGCTGCCGCCGCCTGGCGAGCTCACCGTCCCCTCCCCCGATAAATTTGACCCCAAATTCCATGTCTCCAGGAGCGCGACCGTACGCCAAATCTTTCCCAATTCGGAAACCTCGGCCATCACCATTCCCCTGCCCTGGACAAAATCGACGCGCGAGCGAGGCGCCATGCTCACCCTCACGGGTAGGGCGGACGAGCTCTGCCCCGAGAAAGCTTTCCGCAACCACCAGCGCATCAACGCAGCCGTTCCCGGCGACGCCCCGCTTTTCGCCTTTAGCGCTAGCACGAGCGGCTGGTCCCCCATGACCAAGAACTGGTTCATGCGCAGATGCAACTCAGCCTGGTCTGCCGCGAACCTGCTCTTGGTAGCCGGCCACAGCTATCGTATCGGAGGCTCCACGGAGCTCCTACTAGCCGGCGTCCCTTGCGACATTGTGGCCGCGCTCGGCGGCTGGACCTCCCTCGCATTTCTTCTTTATTGGAGGAAGATTGAACACATTGTACCTATGAACATCGGCAAAGCCTATGACAAAGACAAATTAGCAGACGTAGCCAAGGCTTTCGAGTCGTTCCGCATAGCACACGGCATAACCTTACCTTCTGCAGACGAGCTTTAACACGAATATATTTCTTCCTCATCCCGCCGCCTACGTCTGCTCTAACACATGCGCCCCTTCACTCTAGCTCTGGTTGGGGGAGCCGGACCGCGCCATACCGCAATCCACCTGTTGTGAGCTTCCGCTCTGGGGTGGTATAGGCGGCTTGCGGCTTCGCCCGCTCCTTCTCGCCTTCCCCGAGCTGTTCCACACGCTCAGGGTCTTCCTCTTCTGCTCGGAGCTGTATTCAACCCCTCGTCGCGTCGCGTCGTCGTTGCCCCGCGAGGCATACCCCACGCGACCGCGCCCCGTCTTCTCCCCAGCTCCCGCAGCCCGCGAAGCGGGCCGAGTGGAAGAGCCAAAGGCTCTTCCCCAAACACTCGAATTTATTGTGCGCGCTTCTCCGAAGCCGCTCAAACAAATTCGGGCTCTCCTCACACGCATACGAGTCGATCGCTTAGCTTATTGTTCCGCATCAGTCAAATATGGCCAATGGAGCATCACACGGCGGACAATGAACTGTCATTTGCGATCAGCAGGGCTACTATCATCCGTACTGTCATTTGTTAAATCCGGGCACATTTCTGTTTCCGGATGTTCCCGCGCGTTTTGAGGCATTACCTGTTTGGGATTACCTATTTGGGACACAGTTCGGGAGGAAAAAGAAAGCTTTGCACGATTTGCCCGGTTAATTAAAAAGAAATGTATAAAGGGTTAGACGTAGAAAATAACAAAAGATGGTAGGTTATTGAGTCAGTCTAAGGGACATTAGCAAGAAAAACTATTGGGAAATTATGCAGACTCATCGTCGCTACCGAAAATCTCCTCCTCCATATCAATGTCGTACGCGGCAGGAAATTGGGCCATGCGGTCATCTTCATCCGAGCAGCGGCCTCCTCACTCACCCGACATGGCTTCAGATTGCTCGTCATCTTCGCCATCCTCGCCATACATCGCATCATCTTGCTCATTGTCCAAAGTGCCATGGTCGCTGATGAAGGAGCCCATGCTGGCGGCGTCAGAATCTTCTGTGTTTTCATCACTGTCCCCGCTGCCAATACTGTTGCCGTCCCCTTCATCATTGGCGTCGAAGGTCTCGTCTGCACAGCGACAGGATTGGTGGGCTTATTGGAATGTTCCGTATGCTGTGAAATTTGGTAAGTACAATCCCGCCAAAGTTCTGGGCAATTACTTACCTTTGCCCAGAGGCACTGATCCACCTCCACCTCAAACTCCTGGAGGCATGGATGTTACCTTTGGAATGCCACTTTTGTTGCATCTGTCATACCGAAAATTTTGGCTTTCACACTTGTGGGGGTCAGGCTGGAATTGCACGTGTCGTCGTGTTTTATCTCCGGCGTTTGGGCTGGGCGGTGGACAAGTGAGTATCTTTTCTATTTTCTCTTGCTTCTCACTGATGCGCTGGCGTCTGCTCCAGAGTCGCGATGTAGTACATAATGTTTTTTCTTGCTGTCACCTCGTCGCAGGTATCTGTTTTCCTATACGACGAACTTGGAAGACTACAATATATTAACATAAATAATTTTGATATAGTACATAAAATTTTATCTATGGCTTTGTTCAAAAGATTCGGACAAATTGAACAAACCAATCTCATTTATTGTGTCAATGCGCATACAAAGAAAATTCAGACAAAAACCTCCAAAACGCGAGGCTGCAGCGTGGCCACAGAACAGCCCGAAACCTGTTTAATGGGGTAAGTGGCCGGCTTTATGCAAATGACAGTACAGCTAGCTGTCGGATGACAGTCGCCCTCTGGACCACAGATGACAGTTGATTGTCTGCTGTGTCAGAAGCACCTAATTGTTCACTTTTTTGAGGTTTTCGGTGTTTCGGAGGCCCAAAAATTGGTCGGAATCAAAGTTCCGACAACATTTTGGACAAAAAATCGAGATTAGATGCTGAGTTCGGACAATTTTTTTCTCCAGCTCTCGGCCAAAAGTTCGGACAAAAATTTCGAAGACCGAAATTTGGAATCAACCTCTAAACCAATAAACATGGGTCTTGAGGCGGTGCATTCGTCCCTACGCTTCTGTAGAATCGCATGCCAAGACGAGCGTGTACGGGGATGCGGGCGCATCTCTTTTAGCAACTGTGTTCTGTGTCTCGTCTTGTCTTTACCTCCACCCCCATTGACGCGTGCCCGCCCCAGGTGGTCGACACGGATACGGATACGGATACGAATCACGAATCGGGTGGGGATTGCACGCCGTGTCGGTCATCGCGTTCTGCAGAGTGCGGTCGCGCTTCCCCGTGCACGCAGCCCGCGCGCCCCGCCCTCGCTTAGGCTAGAGAGAAAGAAGCCGCCTGTGCGCGCACGGCACTGGCCATGGGGCTGAGCGGAATCTTTACTGCTGGCGGGGTGGGCGGCGGGTGTAGGGGCGGGCGGGTGCGGGTGCGGGTGCTGTGTGTACGTGGTATGGGGTGGCGGCAGGCGGTGGGTCGTGGTCGCTCGATGTATCGCCGCACACCCCCGCGAACTCCGTCCATGCTCCACGCGCACCCCCAAAGAGGGAAAGGGGCAGCATACAAAGAAGCCCCGTACGCATGGCGGTCGACGTGTCACTGGGTGGTGTCTTGTTCTTTGCAGTGGCGGGTGCGGGCGTTGGGCGGCGGGGTGCGGGTGTGGGGCGTGGGTGCGGGGCGTGTGCGGGTGTAGGGTGTGTGCGGGTGCAGGTGCGCAGCGGGACGGGGGCGGGCGGGCGACGGGGGGCGGGTGCGGGTACAGTTGAACGGCACGATGGGACAATTGCGCACTGCACACTTACAAGGAATGCTCCTGTCCGCAAGTTGCAAAATGGGTGGGATCTTCGGTCCTGGACGGTGCGGACACCGGGTGTGTATACATTTCTTGCGTGCCGTTGCGACGACTCAGCGGTCGATAGAGTGTGCCACCTAGTGATGTTTTGGCTTTGGTACCAAAGCCAAAGCCGAGCCAAAATTTTAGCCTGGGTTGGCTTTTAGCCTGGCTTCATGATTTCCCAAGCCAAAGCCAAGCCAAAAGCCGCGGCTTCCGAAGTACCCTTTACATTGGCTGTACAAGCAAAATTCACTGGCTCGAGAGTGCCCAAAAAATATCAGTTGCATTACTAGTGGCCATGATTATGCTCCACACCCTGCGGAATCACCATATCTGGACCCAAACTTCTAAACTTCCGGTTGCCGAAATTGGTTGCGATTTTTTCAAGCTTTGATTTACCATTCTCGAGTCTTTGTGCATTCAGAAACACCCAGGAACATGTCCTTCTGTTACGGGGCTTCATTGGAACACTTTTTGAACACTTTTTAGATTTGTTTTGAGTGGTTGGAAAATTCACTGGCAAGCCGGGGCCCAGGCCAAAGCCAAGCCGGGCCAAGCCAAAGACAAATGGTTTGGCCCGGCCTGGGATTTCACTGGGCCAAAGCCACCCCAGGCCGGGCCAAAGCCGCGGCCTTCAGGCCAAGCCAAAGCCAAAACATCACTAGTGCCACCCATTTCTTTACCGTCTCTTTGGTCTGCCTGACCGCTTCTTGTTTGGGGATTGCAGCTGCGAATGCGTAGGTGCTGACGGGCGCCGGTGTGTCCAACAGGTCTGGATCTCCGGTTTTCCCTAGAATTTATTTGTTTTGCACTTCAGGTAATCCTTAATATATATATGTGCTGAAGCTTACATGTAAATCAAGGGTGCAGGTCCAATTCTGGATACAGTAATATGAAGCGGTTCAATTCAAGGGAAGAAATGAAAAATAATGCCCAAACTGACAATTATCACTTGACCCCGGATGGGCCGGATCGAACGGGGACCTTCTGCACACTTCGGCGGATGCAGACAAGACAAGACACGCAGATGCACGCTGTGTGATAACGGGTGTTAATACCCCTATATCTTTCCTTATGAGATGCACAACTTTTTGTTGATTCAGACACACACATGTTTCGATGCGGACGAGTTGTCCAACCAATTCGAGCCGACCAAATGTGAGAGCGGAGAGGAATCGTGCCGCAGTGAGAGACAATCGAAGCCTCGGAAGAGGACGGGGAAAGGGAAAGGGAGCGCTCGGAGAAAAAAGCGACTCGGAAAATATTGAATCACCCGACCCCGAGTCGAACGGGAACGTCCTGCACAGCATCGTGGCCATCGAATTGAGCAAGAAGAGCTGGAGAACGCCGTGTGCTACCGGGTGTTAATCCTCCCCTTCAGACGTAGGTCATACTCCACTAATTTTAACTCGGTTTCAAGTTGGTTGGGTTTAGGAAAATTAATATGTACCGAGATCAAAAATAATGGATGAGCGGGATTCAACTCATGGAGGGCGGCGAGCGTGAGTGGATAGCGGTTGAGGAATTGCTTGATTTTTCTGGGCGGGACCAAGAGCAGGAATCAAAATATGTGCTATCAATACCCGAACGAAATTTTGTTCACACAAGTTCAACATGCATCCGTGGAGATTGAACGAACGAATCTGGAGTGCGTTCTAGATTTCAATTGAGTGATCCGAGGTAAAGTAAAACAAAATGAGAGTGACGCGTGGAAAAAACTGCGCGGATTCCATCTATCGCTAAATTCGAACACGGATTAAACCGTGGAAGTCTCCCCGGCGTCTTCCGGACAAGGTTCAACAAGGCCCATATCAACCAATACATTCTGGCGAAATGTAGACGAAGCCCCAGTTGACTTTTCTACGGGTTTCCGTATGGCTGAGGCCATTTTAAAAAGCGTGTTCCGCGATCCGACAACGCAGATTTCAGTGTCTTGCGCGAATGAAATTATGAAAACGAGGTACGCCCTGCGCTTGTGAGAATACATAAGCTTCGTATGGATCTAAGGGAAACCAAACATGGCATGTCGAAAGTTCGTCCCTTCTTAGCATGCTCAAATCTCTGGAAGATTTGCATTGAGTCGGCTAGTTTCTGTGGAATGTAAATTATCATTAGGAAAGTGATACAAGAAATAGAGGAAACGTGTAGAAGGAAGAGTCCGAGTCTGGGTAAGTACAGGTGCGGATAGATAGATACAATAGAGAACATGATGTGTAGCAGTAACAGTACAAATTATATGACGGCAAGATGGGATACTAGTACATCCGGTATATCAGGCGAGCGGTATGTGGAGGGAGGCTATGGGGAATCCGGGTACGTGAGTACAGGGTGCTTGCGCAAAAGCGGTCGCGAGGTGCCGCCCGCCTCTTGAGTTAGTCTACTGATGGCGTTCAACAGGTCCACCCTCCGCAGGGGCTCTGCGATGAGGTACGTAAGCATAATGGTATGCGGAAAAAGAATCGCGCGACGCACTCGTTATGTGGTCGTCCTGAAAACCAGCCGCGTCAGTGCTGCTGAAGGAGAGGAAGGGTACGTTACTCACCATACCGGCTTGAAGGCATCGTTCCCGGTCGCCAATCACTGAGCGAAGCGTGAGTACTACGCGAATGGAATGCGAAGGAAATACGCACTGGCGTGCGCCGTCAAAGCGATTATGGGTGTTGGCGACAGACCGTACTGCGCTTCGTACGCGCGGATCCGCTGCGTCGCTTCCATCCCACCCATCAGCGGCATCGATACATCCATCTGCGAAATAGTAAGCTTCAGGCATGGCAAAAGAGGTGCCGACGTACAAGGATGACATCGAAGGGCTTGTTTTGCAGCGCGCGGTCGGTGAACGCCTGCAGCGCGAGGCTTCCGTTCTCCGCAAGCTCAATTGAATGCCCGTATTTTTCTAGTATCTTCAGCGCAAGCTTCTGATTGACCAGATTGTCTTCTGCGAGGAGGATGTCGTAGGTGACATCGGTCGCCGCAGAGGCAGGATTCACGGTGTTGTTTTCCAGGGCGGAAAGCAGCACTGACGATAGGTCGAGAGCCGTTATGGGCGTCGTATTGTGGGCACTGATTCCGTTCTCCAAGCACCATTTCACTGATGATTATGTCAGCGCATCATTTCCAAAATGAGACGGATGAGCGCACTGTTGAGACGCGGAAGTTCTGGGGCCAGAAGGGCGATAGGAATGTATCGTAGATGCTCGTACTCGCGCATGCTTTCCGTCTGTAGTCGAGGCTGTGAGCATTGAGACTGAAGGAGGGTAAGAACGGGACTTACGACGGGTAGAGAGTCGACGATGATCGTGTCGATGTGTGGGCACTTCTCCTTGTCGGCTACTTCGCTGACGTCGTGGACGACGACGGGGACCAGACCCAGTTCCGTGATACGCTCCTCCACATCGCTGTTGTCGTGAAGGGTGTCCACGAACAAAATGGTGCGCTTCGCGAACGGCGACAGCTTCAAGAGAGTCGCATCCAGCGATTGTTGCTGGTTTATCTGCGACGTGATGGTGAAGTAGAACTTGCTACCCTTCCCGAGCTCGCTCTCCACCCAAATGTCGCCCTGCATGAGCGAAGTGAGACGCTTGGAGATGGACAGCCCCAGGCCCGTGCCGCCGTATTCCTGAAAAAGAGCAAGTCAGCAGGGGCGAGCCAGGTCCCTTCAAGATCACGTACTCGCGTTGTTGACCCATCCGCTTGGCAGAAGGTGTCGAAGATGAGATTCAGCTTGTCCTGGGCGATCCCGATGCCCGTGTCCATGACGCAGAACTGCAGGGTTACGCTATCCGGATCTATGGACACGAAGTGGATGTTGAGCGCCACGTAGCCGACCCGAGTGAACTTGATGGCGTTCCCGACGAGGTTGGTGATGACCTGCCGCAGCCGGAGTGAATCGCCGATGAGCGCATCGGGAATTTCGGGGGCGACGTCCAGAATCAAGTCGAGGCCTTTCTGAGTCGCACGGCCGACGAGAGTCTTCAGGATGTCGAAGACAGTTTGCCGCATGGAATAAGAAACGGCTTCCATCGTCATTCGGCCCGCCTCGACTGAATAGACGTAAGGAAAAGGACAAGAATGGGAGCAGGCGAGGAACGTACTCTTCGAGATGTCCAAGATATCGTCGATGATGAGGAGTAAGCTGCGCGCTAAGCTGTGTACGAGGAGCAAGCTTTCACGCTGACTCCTATTGAGGTCGCTATCGAGCGTGAGCTCCGTCATCCCAATGATGCCATTCATTGGTGTCCTAAACCGAATTCAGCGAAAGACGACTACGGATGCAAGCAGCACTTGCCGAATTTCGTGACTCATATTGGCCAAGAATTCGCTCTTGCTCTTGTTCGCCAACTCGGCCGCTTCTCGCGCAGCAGTATTCTTCTGTATGCTATCACGCAAGTCGTAGAGCATTTGGTTAATCCGGGACTTGAGCTCGTCCATTTCACCGCTGGCTTCGACCGTGATGAACGAGGTGAAATCGCCGTCCGACGCCGCCTTCGATATCTGGGCAAAGCCTCGAACTTGCGTGGTCAAACTACTGGCCATGGTGTTGACCGATACGCTGAAGGAACGGTCAGCGAACGCTCGAAATATAAAGAAGCGGTGTACGTGATTTCAAGCCAGATTCCTTGTACGTTGCCGACTTCTGCCTGGACGCCCATATTGCCCTTTGTGCCGACCTCCAATGCGACCTTCTTGACTTCGCTGGCGAAGATGGCCAGCTGATCAATCATCTCGTTGATGGTGTTGACGAGACTGAGCATCTCGCCGGAGACGGAGAGACCCGCAATCTTCCGCGTCAAATCACCCTTGGACACGGCGGTCTACTCGAGAGTCAGTAAGGAAGAAACGCCACGGAAAAGCACGCACCGTTGCGTCGGAGATCGTCCGCACTTGTAACGTTAGCTAGAGGAACATCGTTCAGTACGTGCATCCTTAAGAATGACTCGCGCGCACGTTGTTGGCCATGAAGTTGACATTGTCGGTCAAGTCTTTCCACGTCCCTTGTACGCCCTCGACCTCAGCTTGCCCGCCGAGTTTGCCCTCCGTGCCGACCTCGCGAGCGACTCTCGTCACCTCAGCGGCAAACTGGCTCAGCGACGCCGTCATCCCATTGACGGTGTCTTTGAGGTCGAGAATCTCGCCGTGCGCGACGATCATGACCTGCTTGGTAAGGTCGCCGCCGGCGACAGCTTTCGTGACCTGCGCAATGGATCGTACTTGGTCCGTCAGGTTTTGCGCCATGAGATTAACGTTGTCGGTAACGGTCTGCGTAGCGAGCCATTAGAACGATTGGCAAGTATTGAAACGCAGCAACCGACCTTCCACATCCCCGTGGTCCCGACGACCATGGCTTGCCCACCGAGCTTTCCTTCGGTCCCGACTTCGATACTGACACGGGTGATCTCCGACGCGAGGGTGTGAAGCTGAGTGACCATGCCGTTGATGGTCAGCTTGAGATCCAGCATCTCGCCCTTGACGTCGATTTCCACCTGCTTCGTCAAGTCGCCGCACGCGACGGCCTTGGTAACGTCCGAGATGGATCGCACTTGAGCCGTGAGGTTCATGGCCATTTTCTGTGCACTCGTCAGATAAACTCGGAGTATATGGGGAAGAAAACGCACGTTGACGTTGTCGGTGAGAGCCTCCCATGTCCCCTGGACGCCCTCGACCGTCGCCTGCCCGCCGAGCTTCCCTTCCGTGCCGACTTCGAGGGCGACTCGAGTGACCTCGCTCGCGAAGATGCTGAGCTGCGACACCATGTTGTTGATGGTGGACTTCAAGTCGAGCATCTCGCCCTTGACGTCGATTTCGATCTTCTTGGTGAGGTCGCCGCGGGCGACAGCCGTGGTGACGTCGGAGATCGTCCGTACTTGGTCGGTGATGTTAAGCGCCATTTTCTGCGAAGCTAGATGAGGAACCGAGGCGGGAAAGGAACGCAAGGCTTACGTTGACGTTCTCCGTGAGATCTTTCCAGGTTCCTTGGACGCCCTTGACGAGAGCTTGGCCGCCGAGCTTTCCTTCCGTTCCCACTTCAAGGGCGACGCGAGTAACCTCGCTAGCGAAGATGTTGAGCTGCGAGACCATGTCGTTAATGGTATTCTTGAGGTCGAGCATCTCGCCCTTGACGTCGACGTCGACTTTCTGGGTGAGGTCACCCAAGGCGACGGCCTTTGTGACCAGCGAGATGGAGCGGACTTGGCCCGTCAGGTTGGAAGCCATTTTCTAGAATCGATCGTTGAGGAAATGCGGGGGCAAAGTGGGACCGGTATAAACGTACGTTGACGTTCGTGGTGAGGTCCTTCCATGTGCCCTGTACACCTTCGACCTTTGCCTGGCCTCCGAGCTTCCCCTCCGTCCCCACCTCCAACGCGACTCGCGTAACCTCGCTGGAGAAGTTCTTAAGGCGCTCGACCATCTCGTTGATCGTGACCTTGAGGTCGAGCATCTCGCCGCTGACGTCCACATCGATCTTCTTGTTGAGGTCGCCATACGCGACGGCCTTGGTCACCAACGAGATGGACCGCACTTGGTTCGTGAGATTGGACGCCATTTTCTGCGTTCGTCAAGTCAGCGTCATACCCTCTGCAAGTCATGATATATATATACTCACGTTGACGTTATCCGTCAAGTCCTTCCAGGTCCCTTGCGCTCCTTCCACCTTGGCTTGCCCGCCCAGGCGCCCTTCAGTGCCGACCTCCAACGCGACTCGAGTGACTTCGCTTGAGAAATTGCCGAGACGTTCCACCATCTCGTTGATGGTGACCTTGAGGTCGAGCATCTCCCCACTCGCGTCGACGTCGATCTTCCTGCTCAAGTCGCCGTACGCGACGGCCTTGGTGACGAGCGAAATGGACCGGACTTGATTGGTAAGATTCGACGCCATTTTCTGCGGCGACGTTAACTCTACTCGGACGACAGCGAGCACGGAATGCGACTCACATTAACGTTGTTGGTGAGATCCTTCCACGTCCCTTGCGCCCCTTCCACCTTGGCCTGCCCGCCGAGGCGCCCTTCAGTGCCGACCTCCAAAGCGACTCGAGTGACTTCGCTCGAGAAATTGCCGAGACGTTCCACCATCTCGTTGATGGTGACCTTCAAGTCCAGCATCTCCCCGCTGGCGTCGACGTCGATCTTCCTGCTCAAGTCTCCGTACGCCACGGCCTTGGTGACGAGCGAGATCGAGCGGACTTGACTCGTCAGGTTCGAGGCCATTTTCTGTGTCCCGGAGCAATGAGCAGCCGCTTCCCGAAATCTACAGCAAATCACTCACGTTGACGTTGTCGGTGAGGTCCTTCCACGTCCCCTGCACGCCCTGCACCTCCGCCTGGCCGCCAAGCTTCCCGTAGGTCCCGACGTCAAGCGCGACGCGCGTAACCTCGCTCGAGAACGTGCCGAGCCGCTCCACCATCTCGTTGATGGTGACCTTGAGGTCCAGCATCTCGCCGCTCGCGCCGACGTCGATTTTCTTCCCCAGATCGCCGTACGCGACGGCCTTGGTGACGAGCGAGATGCTCCGCACCTGGTCGGTCAGGTTCGACGCCATTTTCTGCGCGGGGCGTCAGCGTTTGTTGCGGGCACGCAAAAAGTAAGCGGACACGTACATTGACATTGTCCGTCAAGTCTTTCCACGTCCCTTGGACACCATCGACCTTGGCCTGCCCACCAAGCCGCCCCTCCGTCCCGACCTCGAGTGCGACTCGCGTGACCTCGCTCGAGAAGTTACCCAGCCGCTCCACCATCTCGTTGATGGTGACCTTCAAGTCCAGCATCTCCCCGCTCGCGTCGACGTCGATGGTCTTGTTGAGGTCCCCGTAGGCGACGGCCTTCGTAACGAGCGATATTGCGCGTACTTGGTTCGTTAGATTGGACGCCATTTTCTGTGCCGTGTTAGTGCCTTACTCCACGTCGAAGCCAAGAAAGGCGCGTACATTGACATTGTCCGTCAAATCCTTCCACGTCCCTTGCACACCCTCGACCTCCGCCTGGCCGCCGAGCTTCCCCTGAATGCGTCTGCGTTAATGTCCGTCAACAAAGCACAAGCCAAGAAACACACCTCCGTGCCGACCTCGACGGCGACACGCGTCACCTCCCGCGAGAAGTTCCCGAGACGCGCCACCATCTCGTTGATGGTCACCTTGAGGTCGAGCATCTCCCCGCGGACGTCGACATCGATGGACTTGGTGAGGTCCCCGTACGCAACCGCGGTCGTCACGAGCGATATTGAGCGCACTTGGTTCGTTAGATTTGACGCCATTTTCTGTGCCTTGTTAGTCTCGTACTCCACGTCGAAACGAAAGGCGCGTACATTGACATTGTCCGTCAGATCCTTCCACGTCCCTTGCACGCCCTCCACCTCCGCCTGCCCGCCGAGCTTTCCCTGCGTGGTGCGCGTTAGCGCCTGCTGATAAAACACGGGTCCAGATACACACCTCGGTCCCGACCTCGACCGCGACACGCGTCACCTCCCGCGAGAAGTTCCCGAGGCGCGCCACCATCTCGTTGATGGTCACCTTGAGGTCGAGCATCTCCCCGCGGACGTCGACGTCGATGGACTTGCTGAGGTCGCCGTACGCGACCGCGGTCGTCACGAGCGAGATACTGCGGACCTGGTTGGTCAGGTTTGACGCCATGCGCTGTGGGGGGATACGTTAGCTCGGGACGACGTGGGTGGAAGGAAGGAGTAGAAGAAGCTCTACGGGACGCCGACGGAAAGGCCGACAGTATGGTACCGAGCGAAGAGGAAGGACAGGATATAAGTAAAAGGGGGTAGACAATACAGTACGGAATGAGAATGAAGGGCCAAGGACGAGATAAGCACAAGGAGCCAAGATGACGAGACGAAGAGGAAGGACGAAGTAGGAGGGGTAGAAGGAAAGTGCAAGTAACAGTATAGTACAAAAGCGGACGCGCCAAAAAGAGGCAAAGAAAAACCACGCACATTAACGTTATCCGTCAAATCCTTCCACGTCCCCTGCACCCCATCGACCCGCGCCTGCCCGCCCAGCTTCCCCTCCGTCCCGACATCCAGCGCAACGCGCGTCACCTCGCTCGCGAACTTGCCCAGCCGCATCACCATCTCGTTGATCGTTTCCTGCGCGCAGGCAGTCAGTCCTGATCCTGAGATTATCGGAAAAAGGGGACGCCGCACCTTCAGATCGAGCATCTCCCCGCTCACGTCCACCTCCATCGTCTTGCCCAGGTCGCCGTTCGCGACCGCCTTGGTCACGAGCGAGATGGAGCGCACCTGCCCCGTCAGGTTCGACGCCATTTTCTGTGCGGCGCGTCAGTGGGCTCTTGACGGGACGGAGAGGCCGAGAAAACGAACGTTAACGTTGTCCGTCAGGTCCTTCCACGTCCCCTGCACGCCCTCCACCCGCGCCTGCCCGCCCAGCTTCCCCTCCGTCCCCACCTCCACTGCCACGCGCGTGACCTCGCTCGCGAACGCGCTGAGCTACAATACACATCGCCTCGCATCAGCATTTCGTCCTGCCCGTGAAGAAGCAAAGCGTACCTGGTCCACCATCCGATTAACCGTGTCCTTGAGCGTGTTGATCTCCCCCTCCGCCTGGATCGTCACCTGCGCAGAAACGACAAACCCGTCAGTCCCCGCATGCCGTCGCAGAAGAGGAGGGGCATCGCACCTTCTGCGACAAGTCCCCGCGCGCGACAGCCGTCGTCACGGTCGCGATACTCCGCACCTGGTCCGTCAGCGAGAGGCACATCCGGTTGACCTGCGGCGAAAGGGCGTCAGCTCGCTGGTCTGGCTCCGTTCGTCGTCCGACGAAGCTCGCGGGCGCGGATCGGCAGGGGAAAGCTCCGCGTCTCATCGACCAAGCCGCGGAGCGTATCCACCGTCTGCGAGCCGGGGGCGGCATCTCTTCAAGCGCGAGGACGACCCGTCCACCACGCCCGCAGTAAAACCCCGACGCGCCGCCCACCTCGCCCACGCCGTCCATCAACAGCAAAACAAAAACCCCGACTCACATTCGTAACGAGCTCAAACCACACGCCCTCCACGTCCGGCACGCTCGCCTCCCCGCCGAGCTTCCCCTGGTTCCCCACCTCGAGCGTCACGCGCGTCACCTCGACCGCGAGCGTCCGCAGCCGCAGCACCATCCCGTTCACCGTGTTCTTCAGGTCGAGGATCTCGCCGTTCGCGGAGACCTGCGGGGCGTGTCAGCGGGCGGAAGGGAAAGGAGAAGTTGTGGAAAGGGTAGAAGGGGGTAAGAAGGGCAGGAAGGTCAGGAGGCAAGCAAGGAGCAGGAGGCAGCAAAGAGCAAGGGGAGGGGGATGGAGGACGACGTCAGCGAGCCCGATAAGCTCCTGAGCGAGCTAGGAAGATACGTCGTGCACGCTGGAAACGACGCAGCCTAGAGCGCGGACGCGGCTTCCTCGCCCCACCCACCCGCCGCCCGCCTCGCTCGAGGACGGCGCAGACGCAGGCGAGCGCCTCGTCCCGCCGCAACGGCATCCCTATTCCAGCCGCACAGGCCCCGCGCATCAACGCCGCACTCGTCTCAGCCACCCGCCCAGAAAACACCCGTCCTCATCCCATCCGTCCCCACCCCCCATAAAAGAATATAAAAAAAATAGAAAGTAAACGCACATCAATCTGCTTGCTCAAGTCCCCTTTGGCCACCGCCGTCGTCACCGCCGCGATGCTCCGGACCTGGGGAAAGCAAACAAAGGTGTCAGTACGTTGCCTATGCTTTTTAGGAGACGAGAGAAGAGAGGAGGAGGGAAAGTGGAACGAGCAGGAAGGAAGGAAGGAGTCTCCGAGCCAGCCAGCCGTCCTCCTCCGAGCAGCGGACCGGCCGCCCCGTCGACGACAAACGCGGAGCGTGCCGTCCACCGCGCCGTGCCCCTCCGTCCTCCTCCGCCATAAGCAGCCCACTTGCCCCTCCACAAGCACCGCGCGCGTCGCTGGGCGACCGCCAGCCCCCTTCTGGGACGCCGCACGCCGCGCCCCGTCCTCCCGCCTCCGCCCCTCCCCGCCCCCGTCCCTCGCACGGAGCCGGGAAAAAAGCGGTCTCCCGTCCTCCGCGCCCACCCCCTCCTCGCCCCCGTCCTCCCGCAGCTCCGTCCAAAAGCGCGAAGCGCCTCCTTCCCCCCAAAAAACTGATAACCGAGAAACGCACCTGCGTCGTCAGATTCGCCGCGAGCGTGTTCACCTCGTCCGTCAGCTCGCGCCACGTGCCCTCGACGTTCTCGACGTGCGCCTGCGCGCCGAGCTTGCCCTGCGCGTGTCGGTTAGAGATTGCGAGGGGGGGGGGGGGCGGGGGTAGTAGCAGGCGAAGCGGAGTTTTAAGAGGACTGCAAGGAAGTAAGGGAAGGAGGAAGGAAGGAAGGAGGGGGGGATAAGCGAGAGGACGATTGGACGAGCGGAAGGACGATTGGAATGGAAAGGGCGGAAGGACGATTGGAAGGAAAGGAACGAGCGGAACGAGAGGACGATTGGGAAGGACGGTGGGAACGAGGGAACGAGTAGGTGGCACGAAGCCGTCAAGGACCGAGCGGGATGGAAGGCGTGGAGAGTAGTGGAGAGCGTGGAATGGAGCTCTGGCGCGGGGAGCGGGACGGGGACTGCATCGGACGCGCCGCGGAAGTACGTAGGTACGTATGTACGGCGAAATGGACGGGAGGGAGTACGCGGGGGCGAAAATGACGGAAAAAAAACATGGCAAAAAAGAACGCAAACGCACCTCCGTCCCGACATCGCGGCTCACGCGCGTCACCTCGGTCGCAAAGTGCCCCAGGTTGTCGACCATCGTGTTTATCACCTGCGGGCGCGTCAGCGAGCGTTCAAGAGCGTGAGAGAAAGGGGGGGAAGGAGGAGGAACGAAGCAACGACGCGAAGCCCGGACGGCGACACGGTGCCTGCACGGGGACGCGCTAATCGCCCCCCGTCGACGCCGGATCCCATGTCGGCGCGTCGGCGCGCATCGCCCGCCCAATCCAATCCAGGCCGATCCCGCATCGGCGCCCCACACGCGGGCATGACGACGCGCCTCCATCTCGCCTCGGTTGGCCATCGCAAAGAAGCCCCGGCGCACCACACCCGCCGCGCTAGAACCGCCCCCGCTCTCCATAGAACCACCCGCCGGCTCTCGGACACATACAGAGAGCGATGCACGCAGATGCACGCCCCGCCCCGCCCCACCCCGCGCACCGCCGCGGAAACCGACAGCCGAAAAACGCAGACGCGATTCGCGCGCAAAACCCCCGCCCGCAAACACTCGAATCGCAACGAGCACGCCCCCGTACACCAACAGATCGGAGCACACGAGCCCGGAGCAAACGCACCCCGCTGCTTTACCGCAAGCGGACAACGGCAAAGCCATCCGCGCGTCAAACTGCCACTCGAAAAGTCGAAAACATCCTCGCGCAAGCCCCCTCCCAAAAAAAGAAAAAAAAAAAAAAAAAAAGACACCCCCCAAACCCCAACCCTATGTAAAAAACGCTAGAAAGCAAACGCACCTTCTTGAGCTGCACCATGAGGTCGCCCTGCACGGGGACGATGATCTTCTGGGTGAGGTCGCCCGTCGCGACGGCGTTGCAGACGCGGGAGACGTCGCGGACCTAAAAAGTACGTGGGTTAGCGTGTGCATGCGGATGCAAGAGGGGGGAATGCGGGGGGAAGGACGGGATAGGGAGGGGGAGAAGGAGGGGTGGAAGATGGGTGTAAATAGCGTAGGCAGGCGCAAGAGAAAACAGTGGGGGAAGAACAGAAAAAAAACAGGCGGAGGCCACCCCCACACAACCCCGCCCCCAAACCCGCAAAAAAAACGCAAAAAACGCACCTGATCCTTCAACAGCCTCAGCTCCTCCAGCGCATCCATCCCCCCCTGGCTCGCCGCGCTCGCGAGGGCCCCGCCCGTCGGCACGACGCCCGGGCTCTCCATGTACCCCGCGTAGCCCTCCCCGCCGCCGCCGAAGCCACCGGCGAACTCGTACCCGGCGTACGCGCGGTGCCCGCACGCGGCGCACGCGAGCACGTCGGACGCGGTGCGGTACGAGTCGGGCGTGCCGGGCGTCTGCGCGCGGAAGCCAAAGTCAAGTCAAGTCGGGGTCGGGGTCGCGCGCGGGGGCCGAGGGCGGGAGGGGGACGGTGCTGGGGGACGTCTTTGAAGGGAGGGCGGAGGAGGCGGAGGGGGGCGGGAGGGCGTTTGCGGGCGCCGGCATGGGCGTGTGCGCGGGCGGGGCGCGGCGTATGGTGCCGTTCCGCGTGGGCGCAACGGCGGGGGGCGTCGCCGTGGGCGTCGGCGGGCCCTTCATGTCGCCGTTCGTCCCGTGTCCGTTTATCGCAGCGCCATTTTCGTCGGCGGTCGGCGTGCTCTGGCTCGTCGTCGGCGGGCGGCGGCCCATGAGGGCCTCGACAGCCCTGAGGATCGCGTCGGTCTGCCAGTCGCTCGGGCCCTGGTAGCGCGGGAGCGGGCGGCCTTGGGGGCATCGTGCAGGCTCAGCACGGCGAGCAGGTGGGCCTTGAACTCGTCCTCCTTCTCCTTGTGCGTGGTATAGTCATACAGCGGCTCGGGTCTGCTGGGCAGCAGCGTCCCCATCGTGCAGGGCGTCGTCGGTCGATGTTGGCGTGCGACGGGCAGCAGAAGAGGGTTCGGTGACGTCATCAGGGAAGCGCCAATATGTATCACCCGGCTCGCTTGCTTATCGCATCCTGGAGTGCGCTAATTCCTCGTGGTTCCCGCGTTGCACGATTCCCGTCCCTTTGGTTTTCGATCCCTTCGTTGCAATTGCCTGCGTTTCGCTGTCCGATCCTACGATCCTGCATACTAAAACACGGAACCTAACCTCGGTGCGGAATACGCATGAACACAACTTGGCGCGGACCTCCATCCCGGCCCGCACCATCGTCTTCCCTTCACTCGCCCGTCTCTTTAGCTCTGCCTCCCCTCTTCTCTCCCCTCCGTTCACCTACCTGCCTTCCCATTCCCTCGCCCCCACCGCCCCTGACTCGATCGACTCGTGACCACACCGGTCTCTATATGCTACCTCACTCGGCCGCGGTCTCGTCTGCAATCCAAGTTCCGTCCCCGCACCCCATCAACGTACCGAACTACGTAATCGCTATTTTCGCGCACGGCGTCTATTGCCCCCACTATATTATTATATCCAGCTAGATCCGGATCGAAGAAAGACCAACTTAGCTCCGGATGGCGCCAACTTGAACTTCCCAACCAATGCCAGACTGCATCCTGATCATTCCACCCGGAATCGTGCCTCATCGCACTGGCCCTCTCGCAGCTCAGACCATCCAGACGTCAACTGGCGTGCCCCGTGCAGACGTTCATCCCATGCGTTTTTGCGCCCATCTTAGTTCACTTCTCTCCGCTTACACTTGAACTTGAACTCGAACTCGAGCTCGAACCCGCCGGCGCTCGCGTGCCCGGACTGACTCCCGGCGTCTACCCAATATCATATCGATATCGATCCGGACCCAGCGATAGCCTGGATACGTATTAATATTAATATTATACGACGACGTCTGGGAGGATAAATGCATACCGGCAGCGCCAGCTCACCCGAGATTAATATTAAACCCACATGCACCCGTTCTCCGCCCACGCATCCACCAGAGACAATTAAATTCAATGTGTCAAGGTGTGTGCCTTCGCCGTTCGGGTGATAGCGCTTTGCCCCTGCGCATGCGCCTTTGTAAATCTGGCCCCCCTCCAATATATTAATCCTGCAATGCACGTCCCCCGTGACCGCTGCTCCCCTTCGATCCCCTCCGCTCAAATCAAACCCATCCGCGCACCGTCGGCTGAACCGACAAGTCGCGCATCCCACACGGAGTACTAGAAGGGTGTTACCACCCAGTCGCACACGGCGTGCTCCTGCTCTTCTTGCTGTTGGTGTAAGACAACCGTGCAGGAGGCCGCCGTTCGACTCGGGGTCGGGTGATGTGCCTTGCTGACCGTTTTTGTTTGTTTTGGCTCCCTCCTCTTAATCCCGTCCAGATAATTCAAGCTCGCACCTAAACCCACGCTCGCATAAATCCCGGATCTTATCCCCCGTTACAAACCGTCCCTCGCTTGCTGTTGGTATAAGATAACCGTGCAGGAGGCCGCCGTTCGACTCGGGGTCGGGTGATGTGCCCTGTTGACCATTTTATTTTATTTTGATTCCTCTTGGTCCCGTCCAGATAATTCGAGCGTGCACGTAAACTCATGGCGCTCGCAACCACCGATGATTTTAATCCCGGCACACGCTGCTCCTCACGGTACCATCATGTTGAATTCCAACATCCAACCACAATGCTCAACCAGTCAAAATGGGCTGAGTATCACCCACATCCGAAAGGGAGGAATAACACCCGGTCGCACGCAGCGTGCATCTGCCTTCCGTACGTCTGGTAGTTTGACGCGCAGAAGCCCCCCGTTCGACTCGGGGTCCGGCAATGCGTAGGAGTTCTTCTAACTTTTTATTTACGTATTCTCTCCCTCCTGCTCGTGAGTCGCGGAACTCGAGTCAGATTCGGGGTCCCTCGGTTTAATTCTTTATAAGATGTTGGACCGTGGGGTGGATTCGCCTGGCGAGGAACACGAAAAACGAAAACCTGCCTCGACGCCAGTGCATACACGTTGAAGCAGATAGACAGAAAAGTCGAGCATCTGACAAGGCAACAAGAGGGGTATGTAACACCCGGTGGCACACGGCGTGCATCTGCCCTCTCTTTCGAGGGCCTCATATAGTATGCAGAAGGCCCCCGTTCGACTCGGGGCCGGGTGATCCATGGATATGTTCGAACCCGTTTTTCTTTCTTCAGGCGGACCCAGCTCCCACCAAGCAGCAAAACTCCATCCACGCCCCCCATGAGCGACCTTTTAATCCCAGCACTATGTTGAATTTCCAAATTCCAGCCATCGCGCGCCTGAATCAGCAAAGTGCTGCTCCCCCGCTTGAAGAGGGGGGATCATGATCACACTCGGACTTGAACGCACTTCAACGAGGTGCGCAGCGAGGGAGATAACACCCGGTGCATCTGCCCGTCCTCGGCGACAGCATCTTCTGTGTGCGGAAGGTCCCCCGTTCCACTCGGGGTCGCGTGATGAAGTCTGGGAGATATCGCTTTTTGTTCCTCATCTTGGACTCGGTTGTTAAACTTATACCCAGACGACTCAATCGAGGATCTGAACTTCATGCACACCAACCCATGACACTTTTAATCCCGGTCCCAGGTTGAATGTCGAATTTCGTCACTTTAAAACTAAATCCGCGTCGAAATTTGAGCATCGAATGAGGAAAGATGGAGGGGCATTAACACCCGGTCGCACACGGTGTGCATCTGCTGAGCCTAACAGATGCTGCATGTACACAGGAGGCCCCCGTTCGACTCGGGGCTGGGTGATATAGCGGCGTACGTCCCTTTTGTCCCTCTCTTTCCTAATCTCTTCTTGGCTTTGTTCAGCTGGGACACCACTCACTCAGATCGAAAATAAATTAACATTCCTGGTGGGATTTGCCGCCTCGGATGCGACCTATACGCGGTGGCGCGGTTAACAACAGACTAGCCCGTCCCAGGCCGTGATTCTCTCCTGCTGCAGCACGATACCTCTTCCCTCTCAAATTTGGGTCGCTCGGCGTGGTTGAGCACCGTGTCCGCATCGAAACATGGGTGTATGCGTATCTGAATCAACAAAAAGCTGTGCATCTCATTGCGAGCGGATGAGCTGTCAAAACCGGCTCAAATGGAACAAATATGACACGCCAAATGCCCCATTGGGAATCACGTGCATGGGGCGAAAAGTCAGGTTAAGTTGCCCGCGGCAGGTCCGGCAGTGTTGGATGTGCCGTTGATCGTGCCGAAAGTAATTCCCCGATTTGGACGTCACGTTGCGACAAAAAGTCGGAAAGTGCGAGGCACACCATCTGCCCCTGTTACAACTATAGCACTGGCCGACCAGGAATTATGAAGTATTTCACATCGAAAATCTTTGTCTTCGCGTCTTTTTCTGGACGCGGAAACGTTACCTAGTGTCACAACTTGAACCGGGGCAGTTAGACGGCTTCAAATGTTAACGGTCTTTTGTTGACACATGCCATAGTGTCAGGCACGAACCCGGTGAAACTTCGTACATATGTCAGCGTCCAAACGCCGTTCAAGACAAGCAGATTCCCCCGCAATTGAACCCATCCTCAGTGAGCCAGATGTTGTATTGCGTTATGGCCTCGGTCCGAAGCTGTTCCCACAGCGATTGGTATGCCGCCTGGGGAACCTCGTCAGTGGTGGCGTGGCGGTCGTTGAAACCTATGAGCGGATACGTACTGGGGAGCTCACTATCAAAGAGTCCAAGAACGCAATATTCTCCTGTGCGAGGGTACCCACCCAGTGGCAGAAGCTCGTGAGGAAAAGCGGTGCATTATTGACGCTTTCAAAGAAAGCCTGTCCGGCCTGCAGGCTATCGAGCTTGCTGAGGATGATTTGCTGGGTGACCGGCACGAAGGTTGAATTTAGAAGCTGTGCATCGGCGTCGCTGAAAAGTGGGCCGCTGGGGAACTGCAGTGGGCTTATGGCCTAGTGGAAGATTGGGATGGGTACCGCGGCAGCAGTGAATGTCCTACCGCCATAGAAATAATCGCTGCATCGTACAGGTCGCTGCAGGCCTTGACGTGTGATGCAATCGCCTACGACCCGCCTCAACGTCGGTCTTATCAAAGAGGGGTAACATACCCCCAGTTGCGGGGCATCCGCCGGGAAGGTGTTGTAGCTATCCCCCCCAAACACAATCGCTGCGTTCTTCAAGTTCCCCTGCGACGTGAAGAAGTCGGATGTGTCGAAGGCAGCAACCGCGCCAACGGAGAGCATGGCGATCCCAAGAAGTTTAGTCATGCTGAGTGTGCGTGGTGAATGCAGTGGGGAAGTTGGATATTGGAGGTTATGTAGGGCGGCAGAACGGCGAATTTAAAAGGCTTATCAAGGCCCAGGTGTCTAATCTTCGAGGACAGAGTCCGAAGGGGGTAATGTCAATGTCATGTTCCTGCCAGTCGGAATGACTACTCTGGTAGTGGTCTGTTCAATATCTGACCTTCCTCCCGAGGAGGATGCCAAGTAGCTCGGTCTCGAGTTCAGTGTCTTGGCTCAGTGAGCTACAGGAGGTTCCATGCAAAAAGTAGAACCACCTGTGGCCTGGTGTGTACCTTGATTGTGCCTTTGTCTAACTTGCTTCAGTTCAAACGGATGAAGACACATTGATCCCACGTCAGTGTCCGTTTGAATGACAACCCCGACAGTGGTCATTCATACCAGGGTAAAATACTTATCCAGCCAGGGCCAACTGTCTGTCCATCTCTATACACTTCATCGGAGCTTCAATGTCTGATCAGGGATTAGAAATGGTGTGCCCGAGACTATGGGTCTCAGTTGCACCGAAATCAAAGCCAGAACTCAAAATGTTGTTTCTCATTTCAGCCATCCTGAAATCTATTAGAATCCCGAGTTTTGATTTGAATTTCAGCCCAAGCCAAAATGCAAACCGAAACTACGTGTGCCAAGCACCCTGAAATTTAGTCACCATCCATTTGATCCCGTCTAGGGCCCTCCGACGGGCTAGACCATCGATGTCTACGGCATGGCTGAATGCAGTGAATCCCGTCCAGATAATTCAAGCACGCACGTAAACTCCTCACGCTCGTAACCACCGATGATTTTAATCCCCGCACATGCTGCTCCTCGCGGTACCCTGTTGACTTTCGGAATTCCAACCACAATCTTCAACCAACGTCTAAATCAGCAAGGTATCACCCACATCCGAAGGGGAGGAGCAACACCCGGTAGCACGCGGCGTGCATCCTTCCGTACGTCTGGTAGCTTGACGCGCAGAAGACCCCGTTCGACTCGAGGCCCGGCAATGCATAGGAGTTCTTCCAACTTTTTATTTATGAATTCTCTCTCTCCTGCTCGTGAGTCGCGGAACTCGAGCCAGATTCAATTAATTCAGGGCCCTCCGTTTAATTTTTCACAAGATGTTCGACCGTGGATTCGCCTGGCGAGGAAAACGAAAAACGAAAACCTGCCTCGACGCCAGTGCATACACGTTGAAGCAGATAGAAAAGTCGAGCATCTGGCAAGGGAAGAAGGAGGGGTATTAACACCCGGTAGCACACGGTGTGCACCTACCCTCTCTTTCGAGGGCCTCATACAGTATACAGAAGGCCCCCGTTCGACTCGGGGTCGGGTGATTCATGGATACATTAGAATCCGCTTTTCTTTCTTCAGGCGGGCCCTCCTACCCACCAAGCAGCAAAAGTCCATCCACGCCACGCATGAACGACCTTTTATTCCCAGCACTATGTTGAATTTCCAAATTCCAGCCATCGCACGTCTGAATCAGCAAAGTACTGCTCACCCGCCTGAAGAGGGGGGTCATGATCACACTCGGACTTGAACACATTTCAACGAGGTGCGC
Organism: Mycena rosella; assembly: GCA_029378255.1. Taxonomy (NCBI): domain Eukaryota; kingdom Fungi; phylum Basidiomycota; class Agaricomycetes; order Agaricales; family Mycenaceae; genus Mycena; species Mycena rosella. The sequence goes on from JARKIE010000050.1 coordinate 438,369, forward strand.
AGCGAGGGAGATAACACCCGGTAGCACATGGTGTGCATCTGCCCGCCCTTCGCCAACAACATTGTCTGTGTGCGGAAGGTCCCCGTTCGACTCGGGGTCGGGTGATGAAGTCTAGGGATATCGCTTTTTGTTCCTCGTCTTGGACCCAGTTATTAATTTATACCCAGACGACTCAATCGAGGATCTGAACTCCATCCACACCAACCCATGACTCTTTTAATCCCGGTCCCAGGTCGAACGTCGAATTTCAGAATTTCGGAAGTCCAACCACGATCCTCACTCCGAGTCAGTGTAAACTAAAGCCGGGTCGAAATTTGAGTGTTGAATGAGGCAGGTTGGAGGGGTATTAACACCCGGTCGCGCACGGTGTGCATCTGCTGAGCCTAGCGGGTGCTGCATGTACGCAGGAGGCCGCCGTTCGACTCGGGGTCGGGTGATAAGACCTTCTAGCACTGTCTTTTTGTTTCATTTAAATTCGTGTTCCTCATCACCGATCCGTTTACCCTGCTGGTCACTTTAGGTTTAACTTTCACTAGATGTTGGACCTTGGACTCGACTGGCGAGGAGAAGGAACACTCCAGCTCGACTCCGATTGCGTTCACGTTGATCTACATAGAAAAGTCGCGCATCCCACAAGGAACGCTACAGCAGGAACGAAATCCGTCGGTCGCACACGGTGTGCATCTGCCTCCAGTCCTTATCGAGGTCGGAGTCAAGCGCAGAAGACCCCCCGTTCGACTCGGGGCCGGGTGATAGCGCTTGTTGTGTCCATCCTTTTGTGTGCTCTGATGCCTCCCCTCATCTTCTTCCTCCAACTCCTGCTCATCGCCTCGAAGAACACATCTCCCGTTGATCTCAACCAATTTATCTTTTGGCGATAGTCTTTTTTTCCTTGTCGGATGCCGTCCCTTGCTATTCTTTTAATTTGGTTGTTTCGGCTCGGTTAAACACCGGTGGGTGTCTGAATCAAAAAAGTTAGGCATCTAACAAGGCAAGAAGGAGGGGTATTGACACCCGGTGGCACATGGCGTTCATTTGCCCCCTCCTTGATATAGTTCAATTGGCTGGTGCGCAAAAGGCTCCCGTTCGACTCGGGGTGGGGTGATAGCACTTAAAAATCCCCCTCCTTTTTTGTGATCTGTTGCCTCCCCTCATTTTCTTCCTCCAAGTCCAACTCCTGCGCATTGCCTCAAACGCCTCCCGCTCAGTTTCAACCAATTTCTCCTTTAAATACTCTTTTGAGATACCTCTTCCTCTCAAATTGATGATTGATATTGATCCCAGTACTCACGGTTGAACATACCTGCGTTAAAAAGGTCAGATATCATGAGGAAGGATAGAGGGGCATTTAACACCCGGTCGCACACGGTGTGCATCTGCGTAATGTAGCCTGGCTGTTGCACGCTATGCAGCAGACCCCCGTTCGACTCGGGGTCGGGTGAGGCAATTCCAGCCAGTTTTTTGTTCCAGGCGGGCCCCTCGCCCAAGCAGCTCACTTCAAGTGAGCTGAAGTTTCAAAATCACCCATGAATTTAATCCCTTCACACACAGCTCCGCATGGTACCGTGTTTAATTTTGGAATTCCAACGTCAATGTTCAACTCATTCAACCCGAGGTTGAGTCACCGAGACGAACCAAGCTACGTACCTCCCGACGCTCAACCCGCTGCGTCCAGCACCTGTTGGCACACGGCGTGCATCTGCTTCCCTTAAAAGAAAAGAAAAAAACTCTCGGATGCAGAAGACCCCCGTTCGACTCGGGGCCGGGTGGTGCACCTGTGCCCCTCTGCCTTCCCTCTTCTCTCCCCTTCGTTCGCCTACCTGCCTTCCCATTCCCTCGCCCCCACCTCTCCTGACTCGATCGATCTATATCCTACCTTACTCGGCCGCGGTCTCGTCTGCAATCCAAGTTCCGTCCCCGCACCCCATCAACGTACCAAGCTACGTAACCGCTATTTTTCGCCCGCGGCGTTTATACCTCACTATATAATAAAAATAAAAATATCCAGCTGGATCCGGATCGAAGAAAGACCAACTTAGCTCCGGATGGCGGCGCCAACTTGAACTTCCCAACCAATGCCAGCGATACGATATATCACCAACCTCGCCAACGCCTTCACCCCAGCCACCACGGCCGGCTCAGACCGTATGATCCAGACTTCAACGTCCCGTTTTTGCGCCCTTATTCCACTTCTCTCTACTTACACTCGAACTCGAACTCGTCTAGACCTCGACTGGGGCTAGGATATTTCGCCGCGTCCCCCGATCCACGCCGCGCCGCGTCACCTGTCAACACCGCTGCGTCCCAACATCCGATCGCCGCGTCCTCCCTTGGTACTGCCGCGTCCTCCATCTCCATCGCCGCGCACCGCCGCTGACATTACAGACACTTATTTACACGGTACTTATCGACACTCAAGTCCCCTGTAGCCACATACATTAACCACGGTAAGCCGGCGTCGCCGCTGTAAGACCGTGCCGGGTTAACATACCCTAAGTACACACAGATGCTCCTTGCACTGCCATACAGCTTGCTCTAACCACCGCTCCCGCGTTTACTCTATGATGGTGCCGCGGCGATCGCCGGGGACACGAGTACCTTATGGGCCAGTAAAAACAGGTTCTGGGGCTCATATACACATTGGAAATAAATGCCTGTGCTATTCTGAGTAACTTGACATGCAATTGAACATCTGTGTTGTTTGATGTTCATTGCCACTAAGACTGTGATCCATAGTCTGGTATGATAAAACTCATACACACATTGGTACTGAATGAATGAATTGTTCCCTTACACTAGTCCTATGTTTATGAATTCTCTGCAAATTAAATCTCGTTAAGAATCATCTTCTATTGTATACCACCCTTTCCCCGACGCCACGACCTTACCAGCCGGCACAGCGGCCACCTGTTTGCACCCTGTGCCTTGCGTTCTCGAGGGCGGAGTCGGCGCGCCATTGCTTGTCGCTTGACCGCAAGAGCATCTTCGTCATTATCGTCCGTCCGGTGCCGAACTTTATCTCGCGTATTTCCCTCGACATTATCCTCCTCAGCGCTTTCGGTTACCTCAATTGCAAGGAGAGGCCGTCTAATTTCCCATGGCTTGATTCGAATGTATGTTGCCGGTCGGAACGTGGAATCGAGAATGGTGTGAGTGGTCAGAACATCCGTCCGAAAAGAATCGCGAAATTTCTCCATGTCCCAATACTTCTTGTGACGCAACACCTTTGGGTTTGTCGCACAAAAAATTCCCCGCATTGCCTGGAGCCACTCCTTGTTCGCCGGGTCGATGGCCCCCTCCATGAGTTCCTCGAAGGTGTCGCCGTTTAAATTCAGTGGCTCTTGAGCTCATGCTGAAGAGCCAAAAGCTGGAGCATGACACGGCCGACGGCCGTAACTCGACGGCGCCGCTCCGGACCCGCGACAGAGACCACCCTGAAGTCCTGAAGTTCCTCCAGCGGACGCTCCATTAAGAGGGTGAGCTCCGACACAGGATCACGTAAACGTGTTGCAATCCACGCATCGACATGGTTGTCCCGATCATCTTCAGGTCTGTCCTTGAAAAACAAGTTGTACGAGCTGACAACAGGGTGCTCATCCGGGAAAGATTTCAAGAGCTTCGCAAGCGGAGCAACTGCTGCATCAAAAATCTTCATGAGTGCGTAGTTCTTTGGCGGGTCGGGGAAGAAGTAGGCAGGGCGACGAATCATCTCAATCTGAGTGTGGTCAATGAACTGGACTGGTAGGATAAGAGTCCGCTTACCTGCTCAAGTCGGGGCACCGCCTTCAAAATTTCTTCACAGAAAACCCGATCCTGCGTGTAAGTCCTCAAAGGTCGCATCAAGTCGTCTCGAGTCTTAGGCCACTTGATACTTTCGAAGAACCGAAATTCGAACTCCCTCTTCGGATTTTGTGCATGCGGATGGTGTTTGAAGAACCGAGCCGGAAACCACAGTACATCTTTGCCTCGCCAGTCGTCTTTGGCTCGAGGATCCGGCAGCATCACGATCTCGCGGGGGAAAAACCTGGGCGATCATATTAATAAATGTGCCATCACAGATAAATTGCGACGCACAATTCAACTGAGGGTCTCGGTCGACATCCCTGGCAGGTAAAATAAACTTCGGGATCATTCCAGTCGACCTCGTCGTCCTCCAGCTGACATGCGAAGTGCGACCAAAATCCGCAGGACGTGCACTGGACCTGCTCCAGGTCGTCATCACCATCCGAAATCTCGCCGCAACCGTAGCAATTAATGGGGCACGGTGTAGTCGAATTACTTGAGTCGCTGCTTGTGAAGGTTGCACCACTTAGCCGTCGCTGTTTCGGAGCAATTGGATCAACTGTGTTCAGTATGACCTCGTCGAGAGAGTCCTGGTGGGCCGCCTGCTCAATATGCTTTGAAATAATTGACAGGAGTTCCAGCAAAAGGTGGCCAGCAGGTAGTACAGCAAAGATGGCCGGCATATAAACAAAGTCCCGACTTGCGGCAGCAAAGATGGCCGGCATATAAACAAAGTCCCGACTTGCGGCAGCAAAGAGCACCGTTAGTGACGAGTCCAACCAGCAAGAGTTGTTTCGCCAACGAAAAGAACGCTGAAATTCGGATGGGGGCTGCGGCGCCTTTTTTCTTGGTGCAGCCACTCTTGTCCGCCTTTTTCGTGACGCTTTTCCCTTCAGCCTTGCGATTGTGTCTGGCGCACGCCCGTCCATGGATAGCTTCGGACGAGATTCGTGTCGGCTGTGCTTGGTCCACGAGTATCGGAACCGAGTCGTTTTCCAGTACTGTGGGTCGCGGCCGTAGAAGATTTTATGGCCCTCTATTCTTGCCCCGTGAGTGAAATAATTGAGTAGAGGCGCAGAGGACGTACGGCGAGCCGCATTATAACTGTGTTCAAAAGTTTCAGCAATACGAACCAATCCTTCCATTCCGTAGAAAGGAGTGTTGCGGCGTCCAATCATTCGGTAAAATCTATGGTGCATCGATTCGGCACCATTAGTGGTTATAATAAGGTACGAGATTTATTTTACGGCGCTTTCGAGATGAATGCTCGGTGGTGGCTGGAACATGAACGACAACAAGCAGATAGAGAAGCACAAGGCCATAGATCCCGAGCACAGTGGATGTGGTGACCCAACGCGAGGCAGCAGAATACAGCCACCGAAGGAGACCAAGGACACGATCCCAGTTTGTCATTGTAAGTAGGAAGACAAGCAGGGTGTTGACTTCAAATAACTCGACCCCACCCCGGGGCCTTCTTTATGTGCTTATTCCTACACTGTTCTGGGTGGAAGATAACTTCAATCTGGAGGTTCAATGTCAGAAAGGAGTACAATGGCACATACACGAAGTTTTGGCCGAGAAGGGGTCGCCGTGCACTTCACCGCGTCGCGAGGTTCATCAGTTAGATTTGATATCATCATCCACATTTAATCGTAAAGGGATTCTGTACGTCATGGCTTCATTTGCACTATATATTTGACGGGGAAGAAGTGAGGAGCGGCGTGGAAACTGAAAAATTCTGCATGACGCATTGGCACTAAACATTCAAAATCTTGGCACATGGCTTGGTTTCAACATTTTTAGTCAGTTATTGAATTATGTGGATGGTGTCCCGTGCTTCAGAGCATGTTTCCCCAAAACTCATTCTGGGGGTCAATGTCCACCTTGTTGCATCTCCAGCATGTGGCTGTGCAGTTAGCGTTCAAATCGGAACATCATTGAAAAAGTTGGAGAAGAATTTCAGTCTGCGGGCTGAGTGGAAGTTAAAATCTACATGGCATACATGTTCTGCGAGGTTTTGAGGGTGTGTGGCCGGTTTCAACAGCTGCGTCGGCGCGTAAAGGGTGATGCGGTGCCGCCTAGCACTTCGCCGCATCGCTCCGCGCAGCCCTCAAACTTGATATATGTGTCGAAATTATATGGCACCATGATCAGAACCCTCATGGCTTACCCCTGACTGAGTTTTTGGTGCTTAAGCCAATGAGATGGCATCAGGCAGAGCCGCCTCTCCAGTGCCATGGGCCATTTCGCACTTCGCCGCGCGGCACCGATCATCTCTTCCATTGTATATTTCCGCCCAGGATTAGTAAGACACGGATTACGATCCCGTATGGCATGGCTTCTCCACACACACACTTTAAGCCCTTGAATCCATG